>VUYV01000003.1:1226417-1575443 GCA_008711295.1 Anarhynchus alexandrinus
AAAACTGGGTGGTGCTCAGAGGTACCTGAACATTGGCTCACAATTTAAAGTTTATGTCTTTTGATGTTATACTGCAGCATTAGATAAGCCTTTCTATGATTCCACAATTGCTCATGAATATAGTTTTCTTTACAAACCCATCTCCACAGGAGGCTTATCTAAATAAGAATCATCTAGAAATTTAGGAATAAACCCCATTCCTTTGCTACACTCTTTAATTGCTCCTGAATCTCTGCATGTTATCAGGATAGCCAAAACCCACTGTTTCTACTTGATAACGTGTCGTGCAACACAACGTATAAAATAGTGAAATCATTTCAAACCCATGCTGTTGGTATCATTGCTCTGCTATTAGGGGCACATTCTGACATTACAGTGATTCTTGTATTTTCAGTTATGATTTTGTAGATGACAAATATTATTAGAAATAGGTGGCATCATAGTTAAAAGTGCCAAATAATTGTCCTGAATTTTATGCAATTATTAACTCAGGAATATAATCATTTAGTGATCTACCACTGTCTGAAGAAACAGTGAAAATAAGACAGAAAGTGCTTTCTAAAAATAAACACGTACAAAGATCACATAGTATAGCTGGTTGAACCCATCTCCATTCAGCTTAATGCAGTTGAAGAGTGATACACTTGAAAAAAATCTTTTGAAAACAATTCTCAGTGTTCAGTCTCTACACAAGGAAATGAAATCATGGCCTGGATTTTGACTTTTGTGTTGTGCTTATGACCTGCTATGCCACAGCTGCACACAGCTCTTCTGTAGAGAGTAGACAGAAGCATAGGAAAAAAAAAAAACCACCAAACACACTAGACAAAGCCATCAGCATCCTGGGCTGCATCAAAAGAAACAGCCAGCAGGTCAAGGGAGGTGATTCTGCCCTTCTACTCTGCTCTTGTGAGCCCCCACCTGGAGTACCGCGTCCATCTCTGGGGCCCCCAACATAAGAAGGACATGGATGTGTTGGAGAGGGTCCAGAGGTGGGCCGTGAAGATGATCAGAGGGCTAGAGCACCTCTCCTATGAGGACAGGCTGAGAGAGTTGGGGTTGTTCAGCCTGGAGAAGTGAAGGCTCCGGGGAGACCTTATAGCAGCCTTCCAGTACTTAAAGGGGGCCTACAGGAAAGATGGGGAGGACTCTTTATCAGGGAGTGTAGTGATGAGAGGATGAGAGGTAACGGTTTTACACTTAAAGAGGGTAGATTTAGATTAGAAATTAGGAAAAATTTTTTATTCTGAGGGTACTGAGACACTGGAACAGATTGTCCCGGGAGGTTGTGGGTGCTCCATCCCTGGAAGTGTTCAAGGCCAGTTTGGATGGGGCTTTGAGCAATCTGGTCAAGTGGAAGTTGTCTCTGCCCATGGCAGGGGGGTTGGAACTAGATGATCTTTAAGGTCCCTTCCAACTCTAACCATTCTATGGTTCTATGAAATAACATGACCTTAAACTTTTGTTGGTAACGTTACCAAGAACTATTGAATCCACTGTTACTTTTCATTTAAACAGTTAGTACATGTGGAGGACAGGGGAGATGTTCTCATTCTGAAAGCACTGAAGGTTAAACAATAAGAAACTGTGGCCCAAACCCAGCAAAGAAAAGTTGAATTTTCTGAAAGCTAACACGTTATTCTTTGCAGGTTAAATTTATTTTATCCCTACTTTTTATAGAGCATAAGTGCTTCTAGATGTTGATATAGGCAGTTTCCCCTCCCTCCACTTTCCATGGAGCAGGACCGCAATGCAAATGAATTAAATAGCGGTGGTGCTGAAGTATAAAATGAACTGGAAAAAACAGGTAGTATACAGTGAAATACAACAAAATAGGTACAATATTTAAGTGGTTTATATATGTTAAGTATTGAAAGATTTTTTTTTATAAATGACAGTCAAATCTTTCCCTTTGATGGATGATGAGGAAGAGAGAGTTTAACATTTTTATCTTCATAGTGCTCAGTAAGGAACTTGCGTGCCAAATAAATCTAAAATTTAATGCAGCAGACAATCTGCCTTCAGTTATATGGCTTCCTTTGAAGTCTCTATACCAAGTTTCTAAGCAGCTTCACTGTGCTACAACCCAAGGAAAGGAAAACTACTAATCTTATCAAGACTGATGTCTCTCAGACCACTGAATTCCTTGGTCTCATCAGTACAACTTACATCAAACAAACAGTAGATTTTGTTTTAGAGTATAAGATTGTGGTTTAAGCAGTTCTCTGTTAAGAATTTTGTGAGATTATCTGCCTGATAGCCAGGAACCTCTCTGTTGAATAGTAACAGTTGGGGGGAAATATTTTATGATTTATTCTACTACAAGAAAAAAAAGCTTTACTGAAAATGCGTCTGGACTGAAAACGTGTCATGTCTGTCTTTTTGCTACATTCCTAGCTTTATTGAATAACTTAAAACATAATCTTCTGAAATTTTATATCAATGTGAGCTGAGATTTCTGGATCTTAATGGTGTTTCTTCTTCCAAGAAGGTTTCAGAACCAGCAATTTTCTTACTATCTGCATGGTAGGCCTATCTGAAAGAATAAAGCAATCTTTCCTTTCTTTTTGCCCATTCACTTTAGCTAGCAGCCAGTGCATGCTAAAAATTGGGCTGGTGATTCTGTAGGGGGTCCTTCCATCTCCCTGTCATTATGAAGGTAGTAACTATTTCACATCTTGTGTACTCTGGTATTGCTGGACATCCAGAATTTCTCTTTTTAGGCTTGACACAGAACAGGCATTCTGCCCTTTTACACCTTCCTCCCACTCCCTATGCCTCTTCCCTGGTTATTCTTTTTTCTGGACATTTTATTTATTACATAAAGCCCAAATCATTCCTGGAGCATGCTCCCTGCTCAGCTGCTTATAGAAAAATAGATCAGAACAATGTTGCTTATCAGTTGTGCAGGACAAAGATCTGTATTAAGGATTCAGATTTGACATAGATTAACTATTTCAACCCCTGATACAAATAATGAGGAATTAGAAGACTTTTTGTCACCATATGTCTTTGCATGTAAGGATCAGTCTTGCAATGCAGGAGACAAGACAGTGGTTCGCAGTTGTTCAAAGCCAAGTTGGAGGAGTCCTGAAAGTGTGGCAGACTAAAAGAAGAGCAAAAATGCCAATGAGGAAAAATTTAGTGCATTGAACAAGATGCCACACTAAAGCAAGAAGAAAAGAGTGTATTTTTCAGATCAGTAGGTAGAGAACATACAGCCACAAAGTGAGGACTGGATTCAAGTGTAATGTCCAAGTCCCAGTGTTTACCCATAAACCCCCCAAAATTCTACAGCTACTTGAGTGCTTTCTCTAAAGCATAACGACAAGAAAATAATCCACCCCAAAACCCCATACCACCCAAAATACCACCCAAACACTTTGATGTGAAAGTTCTCTGAATAGCCTACTGGATATATTTCAGGACACCCTTCAGTAGACCTCATAATTTTTTTTACCTGACCTTAAAAGTGTTTAACACAGCTTGCCTCTTTTACTATATTCTATTTCTCTTACGATGGACTTCATGTCAATGTAAATGCCTCTTGCAGGAACAGTTTCAGTAAATAGTACACTGGGTCTAGTTGTATTTGGATG
The DNA here is from genome assembly GCA_008711295.1 of Anarhynchus alexandrinus. Lineage (NCBI taxonomy): Eukaryota > Metazoa > Chordata > Aves > Charadriiformes > Charadriidae > Anarhynchus > Anarhynchus alexandrinus. Next base: position 1,230,017 of record VUYV01000003.1, read on the forward strand.
AGGAGGCTCCAAATACCTTATTCAGGTAGATTCTTGGCAAGGAAGGTTTCCCATCTCTCTATCCTCCATCAGATCCCCAAGTTATGCCCAAATAAACAAGCTATAGGGTGTCCTTCATAAATAAGTGCCAGTGTAGCATCTTCTGTCCACCTATAGAAATTACAAATGTCTTACAGTGATGATGCAGTGGGTAACCCATATCCTTTTTCAGGGTTGGCTGCTATTTATAGGTTATATAAGTTTTTCAACAAAGCCTCTTCATCCATCAAAACCTGTTCATCCATCAAACAACAAGACCATGAACATGACTGATTTCCATCTTAAATGAACAGATATTAAACAGATTATGGGCATGTCTGATGTTATCATTTCAGCCCACATACAGGTAGAGTTTCTTTGCTTTGTTTTTTCCTTCATACATCTTAGACACATACAGCCAACATACTGAGATGTCTTCAAGGACAATAGTCTATCACAGCATCCCAAAAAAGCAACATGGTCTATTGGAAAGTGAACTGGACTGGGCCCCAGGGACTAAGACTTTACTTCTTCATGTGCACTGTCTTTTTGATATCTGTCAGAAAAATCAGTCCATCCTCCCTCAGCTTCATTACTTCTACAAAAGGAAGGGATGACAATTTTTAAAAGGTTTTGTGGTTAACAGTTAAAAAATGCAGTATGTTAAATAGCCAGAGCTAGATACCTGTTGTTCTAGTCTCCAAAGCAGCCAACTATTCCCGAATCTTAGTATTTTCCTCCTCAAACCATACAAACTTTTGCGACCATGGTGCACCCTAGACATAACTTCACAGGTTTAATATCTAGAATTTTTGCTGTCTCAAAGCAGGAGAGGAAAATAATCTCTTTGGTGATGTCGTGGTTTGGGCTGCATTGGCAACTCAGATGGAACAACAGATTCTCTCCGCTACCCCTCTCCGAAGAGAGGCGAGAGAGAGAGTTATGAGTTTAGAAGGAACTAAACTACTTTGATGAAAATATTAATAATAAAATAAAAAGGAAATAATTAAATATATACAAAACCATATCAAGCTTCCAGGATGACAATCACATCACTGGCTACCATTAGGGAAGTCTCAGACTGGATCCAGTGATGGATGGGAACTGGATTCCAGATCTGGATTCAGGAATGCAGGGATCGGGATCAAAGGCAGACGAACAGACAGAGTCCTCCCTGGACTCTGGCCATTGAAGAAAGAGGGCTGACCCTTTGATCCCTCAGCTTTTATACTGAGCATGAGGCAGATGGGATGGAATACCCTGTTGGTCAGTTTTGGGTCACCTGTCCTGTCCACTCCTCCCCGCTGGTGTGACCCCTCTATGCTTTTCTGCTTCTGACCCACCAACGGGGCAAGTCACAAAGTTATCTGCCCTTGGGTGTTACAGCAATAAGTATAAGCAAGAGCCTCTTTGCATACCAAGCCTGGGCATCGACTATAAACATGGGTCTTATCATTCTGAGAGTGAACAGTGTCTGCAAAATATGCTGTTAATTTCAGTAGTTAGAAGAGGCTTAGCTGAAAAGTGAAGTTACTGAAAAGAAAATTTGTTCTGTTTTACCTCAAACCAGGACAGGTGACCACTTGTTTTGATGAGCCCTTAAGCACGTTGGTCAGGAAATAAGTGAACAAACACAGCTCTAATGCATTTCTAATGGCTTGTTACAGAGTTTTTCTGGTTGTTTCCAATGTCTCTCTAGTTTACCATTATCTGATGACCTTTGTTTAGAAAACCAAATGAGAAGCTTCACATCTACTTTTTGCCAGGATTGACGACAAATCTTGCTATGTGCACAGTAATTATTTCTCCTGTCACACGTCTTCACATTTGTACACAAGCATCAGATTATGTTTTCAAGCAGTTCCAAAGACAATTTATCAATATATAATCCACTAACAATGATGTATTTAACTTCAGGGAGAAGTGTTTAGAATCAGTTTTCTGAACTGCAACAAGCATGTAATGCCATGTTTTACCAAAGCATCATCTTCTCTTCTTAAGATGAATTCAGTAAAGTTGCCAGTTACTTACCCAAAATGTTAGGGCAGAGGTTGCTGCCGGACAGAGCTTCTTACCTTGACTACTGCTGATGAAACATAACGCTAATTTTCTACTTCCTTTTCCTTATGAAGTATTTCCTCATTTAAATTCTTTAGTGAGGGATTGTATATAAATACAAAAGTTCTTATGAGCTGAAATATTTGCTTCCTAGCAAAACAAAATCATCGCATGAAGTAGTGAGTAGAGCTGAAACAGGATGACATGATTCAAAATCCTTAAGAACAAGATTTGTCTATATTTAGCAAGTAGGCTGCAGGAATTAAAGCACAACCAGAGTACAATTTCTTTCTCGTAACATTCTTTGTTATGTCATGACTGTTAACGTAACATTCAGGACTTTAGTGTTGAATAACAGACGTATTATAACAACCTATTTCTATGTAAGGCATGACTTCTGCCTGTTCTCTCCATTCAGAGTTCCTTTCTCTTATTTAATCCTGCCAGAAGAAAAACAGCTTCACACAGTCACACATACAAATGCACATATGATACATAAATGCTCTAATTAACATCTCATTACTAATTCTTCCACTAATACATTAGGTGACAACTAACATCCAGGTGAAGGGTGCTTCATCTAAGTTTCACTATTTTGTTACTATTTACGTGACAATAAGCAGGAAGCAAATGCTCTGCAGGTGATGATTTAACAACAGGAGAAACGTGTAGTTGCCACATAACCCAAAAGATGCTCTAGAAAAAACAGCCACATAATGACCTTAGAAACACTTAATCACCCATCCACTGTAAAGCAGCAATAAATATATCTAATGAATCCATCTTTCCCATGTAGTGCTACACAATTTAGTGGTCTTTCCAGAGTTTCTCATACTACTTAGATTTTAACAAGTCATTCTCATCTAGTAAGATTAAGAGCTACATAGCTAAGCCGTTTTTGAACCTGCCCTAGCCATCTGCAGGTCTGTGCCACTTTCCGGTAAGGGAAAGTATCACTTTTCTTTAATTAAGTTTGACAGAATGGATTTGTATAATCTACAAACACACCTTACGATACATAGTAGTTACTGCAGGAAAATGTATTGTAACACACATGTTGATATTATCACACAATTCACAATTACTACTTAGTACTAAATGACCATATCTAATTATATTTGATTACCTGCAAAAATAGTATCCAGTTTGTTCACTGCCAGTGCAAACACGTTACAATTAGACCTTCACTGAAGTCTGCTATACCAGGAATGAAAGAGGTTTGATTTAGGTCAAAACTTTGACAATTTATCTGAACCTAATCCAAATTTCCTAGGAGTACAACATGGGTGGCAAATTTCATCAAAAGCAAGTCCCATTGTCCTTTCCTTTAGCTAAAAAACATTTGAAAACAAATAATTAAAAAAACCCCACTGAAAATAGTCCCCTTCTCACCATGGTAGGGTAGAGGAGCTGAGTTCCAACTTGAAGAAGGAAGGGAAGACTAACAAATGAAACATGAGCAGAAAGCCACCATTTGAATTTGTGTTGCAAGATTTTATCCAAGTGTGTATGTGACTTGTATTATTCCTTCTTAGTCCTACATGGACAAAACCAATTAATGGTGTTCTAAAATTTTAAAATTCATAGATTTAGATGAGCTTTTTTTGTTGTTTTCAAGTAAATTGGTTTAAAGTTTCTCAAAGTATCACTGGCACTGAAGATAACACCATCTTCTCTTCTGCTGTGCTAGCATAGCCATGGGGAATATTGTTAGTACAGCAACTCTTCCGTGGATATATTAGTTTAGACAGTCTCCCACACTTAATTTTTATCCCAATAACAATAAACAGGCAAGTTCACCACTGTGTGAACTTGGAGCACTTTTCAGAGAAATTAGTACATTTTTCATGTTCTCCTATATTAAAAGAACACTGGTTACAAGACATATCAATCTTGCTGAGCCATAAAAATCCATATTTTATTCATTACTGTAGTTTGTGCTTTAATATGTAAAAACACTCCTTCTCCTCTGGTACTCCTCAATACGGACATGCACCAAGTGATATGCTAGTTTAGGTTTTATTTGTATTGTAGAGGTATTTAGAAACCTCAGTAAAAGTCTGCTTTCATGTCAAGTAAATTATAATAACTTATTTTAGAGATTTGGGAAGAAACACACAACCCAATCAGAGTTTAGAGTCCAGGCTAATTGTCCAGCATTTCATGAATGGAACAATAACTCCAGATTATACAACAAAGTGTTTTCATAGTCAAATGAGAGCAGAATAAAACAAAAAAAACCAAAGATATTGAAGTTGTTAATCTTAAAGTAATGTAAATCTATTGGAGAGTATTAAGTCAGTTCAGCAGTTTTCCAAAGTTTGTTTCAACTGAATGTGGTAGTCACCTGGCTGCTGACAAGTAATGAACTCTTTGGGTATTGGTATACTCTTTTGTATCAGTATGAATCTGCTTAAGAAAACTTTAATTGAATCTTGCTTTAGAGTTAGCACTCATTTTCTGAAATGGAAACTGTACTTTTTATGAAGATTAATTATTTTATCTGAAGTTCATTTTCTATTAAGAGAAAGGTTCAAAAGAAACATGTTCTAGCCAAGACCGGGAAGAGAAGAGTACAATATTATATCATTTCCTAAAGGAGAAGAAACACACCTTCTCTTTTGCCTTGATGGTACCGCTAAGACAGCTCCTGATTTCATTTAAAGTTTACACCTGAGGGGGTAGTAGCACAACCACTCATGGTTATTTTCTCTTTAGCTGGCTGGGATAGATTTTTTTTTAATTATTATTATTTTTTTGAGTGAAAACTCCTTTGTGAAAAATCTATTTGAAAAACCCGCAGTTAAACTCAGGTTTATAATCAAAGAAATAGTAGATGATATTTCCAAAATTGTCTAGTAATCAAAAACCAGTTCAAAAAGTGACATTCAGTATTCATCTGTTTTTTAAATGAGGAACATTATAGAAAAGGAAAACGCTTCTTGATCATCTTTAATTACTGTTTTCTTTCTCTCTTATACGCCCCTGCCTTCCTTTCCCAAGATAAATGAAGTCAATTCCTTAGAAGTATGCTTATTTTTCATTGTATAGGATGAGTTAAAGCATATTCCAGAGACAGCTACAGTAGTCATCATGGATAATTCACATAGTATGCATTTGAAACTCAGATGTTATTCCCCAGAGTGACTCTAAGACACTGACCGCATCATCATATAAACTTGAGCATGAACTTTGGAAATGACAAGCATATAAGGCTTCTCTCTCCACCTTCAGACATTTCTCCACTATGCATTTGCTGTAAATGTCAGAAAATACCATGGTTTATGTACACAGCAAAAAAGACCTTCTCCCACCCAACACTCAAAACATTCACTAATATTACAATTAATAGGGGACAAAGCACCAAAAACCCCACAACACATACAGATTAGTTATTTACTTAGATCTAAATAAATCCTGTTTTGACAATTTTAACTCAAGAATTAGATTCTAAGTTACATTTATTGTCATTTAATTTGTTAAAGTGTTCTGAAATATTTACCTGGGAAATTAGAAGATGTCACATTTTCAACTGTCACTGTATGTTAAAAGAACAGAGAAATAACTCATTGATTCAGTGCCATAATTCTGTATTTTATTCAGAGAAGTTTTTAAAGCATCCTTGACTATTTCTCAAAGATTACTAGAAGTTAACCTGTGGCTGGGCTTGCTGGAGGATACGTGTGAGACATCAATAACTTTCTTTCCTTGTCTCATGGCTTGATTAAATAAAGAAAATAACTACATAAAGCAAAAACATTTGAGAGATCTGTTAATTTTCTTTTCTCTATAATTCATGTGTCCAAGTGTTCTTTTTCCTGAGCTACTAAAATTTTTGGCAACCTGTCTATCTTGATAGATAAAAGTGAAAAAGTATAAACATTTTCCTTCCTAATGCAAAGTGTTTTAGACATGTGTAATACATGCTTGGTACTCAAACAGCAGATTAGTACTGTCAAGCAATATTTCAAAGCTGTCCCTAGCCACTAGTCTCCTTAGATTTCCCAAATAAGTGTGACACATTGTAAACTGCTCTTTTAATACCTGAGGCTATTACAAGAGTCCTACATACATTCAGAAATCATAACACTCTGTATGGATGGTTCATTTCCTTGTCATGAAACACAGGAGAGAAATTATGCATAATAATTTCTTGAATTTAAAAATACCTGTTACTGACAAACCCACATGAACTGCCGAAGGTTCTGAGACCATTTGAGAGCAATATAGAGGAAATTGCTTTAAGCAGCTTCACAGAGGGAAAAAAAGATTAGATGTGAAAGTAGCAAACCAAAAACCCTCACAAAAACTAATAAAAAAAAAACCCTAATGAACCAATGCCTGAAGAGTTTAGCATAGTATTAAATATGCTATAGCATACTGTATCACAGGGTCATTTTATATAAATTTTCAGACACAGAACAGCTTTATGTTTATTTTCCATTTCTGCAGGACTAGTTTCTCTGTATTAATGAAAGACTTCTTGTGTTTTTTAGATACATGTCAAAGAATCTCCAAATGTTAGTTTAATGTATTTGGAGATAATAGGCTCAAACATGTTGGACAAAGCGTGAGTACAGAGTTAGACATAGAAGGTTAGGCATCAGAAACTAGAAAGGTGTTGTGGGATCTTTTAATTTAAGCTATTAATTTAAATCCAATCAATTTCTGCATGCATAGAAATAAGGAAGCTTCAATTAGAATTCTACATTTTTAAAATGGGAAAATTCTTTCTGGATTCTTGTACAAATTACAGTACTGCAATAACATTTCTCACCTTTCTTTGAAGTCTCAGAGAACCTAAACGTTTTAAGAACAAGTAAACATCTGGTCCCCTTTCTGCTTAAAAAAACCCAACTAACTCCTTAAGGGGACTCATATGGGCTTGCATACTCTGCTTTCCTACAAAGCACACAATTGCTGTGATAACATAGGACAAATAAACATAGAAACAAGGTACTAAAGAATTTCATGGACTATGAGCAACTACTCCACCAGAGTAGACACTACATCATTTAATCTTCTTCATAGCCTTAATCAACTGCCATCTTAAATATTGTCAGGACTTTCCTGTGCAATACACATTCACATAACCTACTCCCAGTAACAGGGCCTTTAAATCAATCTCTTGTCTAACTTCATCAATCACTAGGTTATACTCATTTGTCTTCATAAAGTATTTCATTGATCGCTAATAGTTTTTCCCCCCTCCTTAGTTACTCAAATTTTCTGAGGATTCCTTTTCTACAGAAGACATTGCCCCTTTTCAGCACTGGCTTTAGCTGACCATGCCACACTTTGGAGGAGCTCATCTCATAAGAAAAACAATCTCTCAATTACCATTAGCAGCCATCATTGCACTTATTACAGCTCAGGTAGCCACACCGCAGACAAGAAGATTTTGTGACTTTTACATAGTGTTGACAACACTACCTCTGTTTCGTCTGATACTTGAATTTCTTTTGCCCTTCCTGCAGCTGTGTCACATGTTTATTTTGAATTCACCTATCACACTCAGGTCTGTCTTTTTTAATGTCAGGGTATAAGCTCCAAATAAACAGCAGAAATTCAAGAATTAGTTTTTAAGTTCATGTCCTTGCCTTTCATACTATTAAGTACCACTGAACTTCTGTTACAGTCCTGTAGTTCACCTGAGACACACTGTACTCTAACAAATGCCATAACCACACACCTGCTTTTTCATGCAAAGGAAATAACATAAAGTAAATCCCAGGAGGGTTCCTTTAAATTCTGTCAGCAACTTCATGCCTATATACTTCTTCTTTCAAGAAAAGTTTTGGTGACCTCAGGGTGAATCTGCTTCATACTGATCAATTTTTCTATTAATTCTTTTCCATCCTTTATTACATTGCATGAAGTGTTATGCACACCAGTTGATCAGCAGTTGCTTTAATTCCCACCCTCTCCCCCACACCCAATTAAGTAGGCATGACCTACAGTCAATAAACCTATATTAAATTTGGAACTTATTTTCCATTTACCTTCAAAACTTTCCCAAATTTAAGGCCACTGCATCCCGTGTCACAATAACAATAACATCCCATTATAACAATAAAGCCTATGTGCTAAGTTTCATTGCAAAATTAAAAAAAATAAATAAATCACTAACCAGATAATTCTAGACATTCTGGAAAACCACAGTGTGGATCCTATTTCTAAAGCTTTAGAAAAGCATCTGGCATTTCCAGTGTTTAATCACAATTCTGAGTTTATTTTACCTGGAAGTGTTGCCATCTCAGGCTCATAAATAGACTGTCTCCTGAGATTTTCTCCACTGCTCTTTTGAAAACATTCTAAATTCAAATATTAGTCTTTCAAGATTTTAATAAGTAAGCACATGTTTAAGACTAGAGGGTATTTAAAAAAAGCTGTCATGCATGAATTGTATCACTCATTTGCTATTTAAAACCAAAATAAACAGAAATTACTTATAAGACAAATGGTTATTTACACAGCTAAAGAGGTTTGCAGCATTAACTACTGCCTACCTGCAACGAGTTCTATTTTTCTTATTATTTTCGCTTTATGGCAACCATGGTGTGCCAATTTCTGTGATGTTTTCCTAGAAACTTCAGTAACATCCCTGAGATCTGGCTTGCTGCAGTGCTTATGAGGTAAGGAAATTAAGAACTGGTAACATCTGGTTCTGTTTCCTGCTGACAACAAGGTCCTGCAGTTGTGCATGAAACAGATACAGCTGATGGAGCTATTTCTAAACCATCATTTTCCACAAGGATAAAAAAAATATCCCCCACTATTCAACTGTGGGTTCTCTGAGAGTTTGGAAAGGTTGAACAAATTCTGTATTGCACATACCATAGTTTAACAAAACAAATAAGTAGCAAAATAGTACAGAGACAAGTTAATATTACAGGGGTTATTAAACACTTCCGCACACGCAAAAACTGGGGAGATAGAATCGAAGTTTTAGGGCCTTAGTGCTTTATTTGTGTCGTGTGTGTGTGTGTGTGTGTCCCAAAAGCTATTTGTGCAATAGCTTCAGCAGAATACTCCAAGCTATGCAGTTTTATGTTTATGTATTAAGAAGAATATCAGGTCGCAGATGGGCTGTAAATGCTTGTTACTAATAAGTTTAGTAGCATACCCTTAGTACACAGTGTTTTAAGTGTCAGTCAAGACTTTAAATTAAGAACAGGCAAATAAATGAACTAAACTTTAAAGTAACAACCCCATTGATACTCTCAGACATTTTTTTGCTGATTATATATACTTGATGAAACAAGCACATGCTACCCTTTTGGGGTATGTGAACGAGACAAATTTGAAAAAGTTAGAGAGTGTATGCCATTCAGAAAAAAGTGATCGTCAGGTAAGACTATGGATGCAATCCTGAAAACATTCATCAGATATCCTTTTTGTAGTCACTTCTCTTTGGTCATGGCTCAATCCAGAAATCAAAAGTGCCAGGCAAGGCAGAGAGGTCATACTTGCATGGTATCATCCACTGCATACAAGTTGCTTAGTGTCAAGTATTTTTTTAGTGTTGTCTCTTCACAATATTTCTAATTACTGTTAACGAGCTCCAGATGGCTCATTACAAGTATCATCAGGTATCGGGACAGTGGGTGCTGCCTCAAAAGGAAGTTAAGCTTCAATTAATTGTTAGAGAATTTTCCATCCATAAAGTTGTGACACCTCTGTCATTCAAATTATTTTCCTGAATAATTCTGGACTATCTTTTTTAAGGAGTGACCAGAAAAGAGGAACCACCAATATGATACTCTTTTACCATATGCTGGAAGATACTTTGTAAGAGATGAAAGGACAAAGCAATTAGTTGCCACTTCCTTCTCCATGAAACAATCAGCCCCAGCATGGTTAAGACCTTGTCTTATACACCAGGTAGCGTTGGCAAAACATGCCCAGAAAAATCATCAAACTAAATTAAGGTAAATTTAACCTTTTTCTGGTGAGAAACCGAACTATATCTCCCCCAGAAAAAGAGCATTCAGTCCTTTGGTTGCTCTGTTGCTGAGAAAGTTTGTAATCTTTTTTTTTTTTTTTTTTTTTAAGTAGTTTATTAAGGAACTATCAGTAACAAAACATGTTTGATATCATTTATCTTCTGACAGTAAAAAAGTTTAACACAATCATTTTCTGAGAAAAACATTTGGCATTCCAAATTTGTCAGCCTTAGCAAAGGACAGTTAGATCCTTTAACAGCCTGTTAATCCTGCAACTTTCTGACAGCTCTTAGGTCTGTGCTGTCTTGAGACACTCCTGAAAACGACTGAAGGGTTCTGCTTGACATCTGCTTAATTCTAAAACCCTCAAAGAGCTAAAAGTGTACTGTATTAAGGAAACAAGGTGACAGAAGATACCCCTTCACCTTTTGCATCTTAGAAGTACAGCTCTTCAGTTTTGTAAAGACTTTCAGAGTCCTGCTAAGCGTTATCTGTTAGGAAAATGTTCTGCAGAACATCAGAGTCCTCACTTATAAAGACTCCACATACACAAAGGTGAGCATGTTGCTATTCTTCCCCCTATTTATGCAGCTATGATAATTAAAGTATGAGTAAAAAAAAGGGAGTTGTCTTCTCCATTCCCCGTGCCCCACATCAAATGTTGAACACAAAGTCAAGGCCTAGTTATTACTGAAAACATGCTCTGCTAACCATAATAAAAACCTTGATGTTCTAGTTTTCCATTGACCTTCCCAGAATTTGTTTTCCAGAGGAGAAAATCATAAAAAAAGAGTCAGAACTTTGTTTTTGTTCACTTGCTTGTAAGAGCCCATTCATAATGGCTATTCTAGACCTAAGGGAATGTCTGTTGATAAGTTTCTTTAAGATGTAAATGCAGCATAGAAAGATGTAAGTGATGTTTCCTGACACACCAATGTATGTTGTCTTTTCAATTCCATGCAGCTTGAGAGCCTTGCATCTCAGCCATCAGGCACCCAAGAAAACCATAGTTCATATAAAGTTCATGCTCTCTAAGCCCTCAAAAGCCTCAAACTACAAAAATAAGTAAAACAAAACCAACTTGGATATATGCATGCCTTACTAAACAACCACATGATATTTCCAACCTACCCCTGTCCTCTTGTTTTCATTTATGACCCCCTCCTTGCCATGGCTTAATCAGTTTTAATGTGTAAGTTCTTTAGGGGAGAAGAAACATTCCTTAGCTTGCCAGCTCTGGTGCTCAACTTCCTTGGTAAGTGTCCAAACAGAATTAAAAATAAAACAAATAAATAAATCACTATTGTTTGATTATGACCTGGAAATAAGCTTCTAAAATTTTATTAAATTAAATGTGTGGAAGCTTTTCAGCTCTTCTTACAGAGGGAAAAAGCTTATGTTAGTTTATACATGCTAGTTAGCAAAGGACAATATTCCAGCAAAAGCAGATGGTCTATAGCTTTCTTAATATGTCAAGAAAGCATTTTTGACCTGTGTAACCTTTACCACAAGCTACATATGTGTAAAATATCAAGTTACCTTTCTACCCCCTGAATTTTACCTCCTGCACCACATTAGCTAAAAGAGGTAGATACATGTTTTTTCTTAGAAAAACTGCTGTAATCATTGACACAAGCACACTAGCTCATAGTAAAAGTGAATAATATATCCATACTAATTTAAGGATTTCGATATTTAGGAAACAAATGAAGTTAGAACAGGACAGATATCAAAATCCTATTTTGCCAAGAATTCTGATATTTCAAAATTCTTAATTCCAAATAAACCTGAATATTTATCATTTGGCATATCCTGGTTCACAGAAGACTACTTGGCAAAGGCCCTAGAAACCCAAAACAGTCTGGTAGACAGGCTGCAAGGGAGAAAGATGGGCAAATTGTCGGGAAACTTGTCTAGCATGTGGCTTACCTAGTGGACCTTCTGGGTCAGTTGTGCCAAACCGGAAAATCTCAATGAAAAAGAAAGTTTGCCAGGTTGTGCCCATCCCACTGTTCTCTCAGAGTATATGAACCTCAATAAAGGACAGGCAATTCCCAGGAAGGAATTTTTTCTCCCATATATAAAGCATTTTCTTTATGCTTGCTGTGAATTAGTAGATTTGCAAGTGTGGAATTTTCCACGTTCCTGCACAGTGAAGAAAAGATGAAGTTTAATTTCACATAACCTTTTCTGCTAGATAGATGACCTCTACTTTCAAAATCAGTCAGACCCATATATTGCTCAAGAATTTGAATTTCCAGCAAAAGGTACGTAGTGCTTAATGGTAGTTTTAGTAAGTTTTCACAGGTATTATCAGCATGATTTGAAATGGAAGTCAACACACAAATGCAGTCTGAATACAACATTACATAGGAATAGCAGTAACAGCAATAACATACCTTTCTGAAGACTGGTCTAAGGACAACAGTGATGAACAGAAATCAATCGTTAATTTCTGCCAGATCTCCCCTTCCCCCCCAGAAAACACCATTTTGTTAACACCTCAGCAGGACTGAATTATCTCAATAAATTTAATGAATTTACTTAATCAACCATGACATCTCCCTATATCAAACTTCTCTTTTAGCAATACTACCAGACTTCCATCTCCTACTCCAGATAGTGTTCAGTCACATCATTACAGCATGGCCACATAATATTTAAGACTCTGAAACAATCATTTACTGAGTTAAAAAAAGTTACAGATATTTTGAAGTGAATAATGTTCCTCTGCTCAAAAAAAGGAATTATAACTTCTAACAATAAACTGGTTTGCCTGATCTTCATATATTCTGTTCTTAATCTCTGGTGTCAGTACTTTTCAGATTTCTTGACAGACACAATTCTTGTTATATACTATATAGTCTTTTTAAGCCAATTGCAACTTCACAGTGAAGTCTTGTTCCAAACCTCAGGCCAGAATGCTGCACAATAGTTCGGGGTTTTTTGCTGCCAAGAAATCTAGCAGCTAGAACAAGATGAATCTGCCCAGAGAAGGGATTTTGCAAGTGGTGACACACATCACTAACCTACGTGTTCAGTGTTTCATGGAACTGTACAATGGACCCTAACATAATTTTTCTTAAAGTGCCACTGACACCAGACAGCTTTCACACAAAAAAAAAAGAAAAGAAAAAGAAAAAGGTCTATATAAATCAGATGTCCTGACCAACTTCAATTAGATTAAGCCAAAATATTAATCCCAGACAATTTCTCTCTCAAATGCAACCATTCCCAAATCACATCTTGTTTCATCAAGAGTCCAAGCTCCTAAGAAAGCATATGTAGAGCACCTCAATGTAATAGACTGCTTGATTAATCATAGAGCATGCTCTTCTTACTAGGTAGGTTTGGCAAGTAGTACCTAACTTTAGGAGTCACTACCTGGGCTGCTCAGGAACATAACATTCCAGTGTCTGATTCCTACTGAACAATCTTAAATTTAGAATGAATAAAAGACGTTTATGTATTTTCAAATAACTTGATTTTTTTAAAGTTTGACGATTCTAATTTCATATGAAAATGCAGTTAATTTTCAAAGATTCATTCAATCATAAATAGAACCAGTTTTATTTAGTTAACTAAAGGTCTTATTTTCAACAAAACAGGTGGATAGATCTAAACTGTTATTTCATAGAGCTCAGGGGTTTGGGAGGAGAACATATGCTAAAATCAAAGCAGATTCTTTGCAGGAAAAATGTATATTATTTTGTTCTAGGGATTACCTGAAACTGGGGGGTTGAAATTATCAACACATAACTTCAAAACTATGTATGACCATTGCTATAACACACTCCACTTATCCTGCTAAAAGGTTGGAATGAAAACCAAAAAAAGCTGTTTTTATTTAGCTCTTACAAGCTTTTGCCATCACATGTCTTCATGCCATAAACTAATCTCCTATTTTTGGTGGCAACCAACAAGTAACCTCCTATGCAAATGAACCGTTGGAAGCATATTAATGTCAGATACTGAAAGGAATGAAAGAGGTATTCTGGAAAGAAACATGATACAAAGTGATTGATTCTTTGCATAAAGATTAATGAACAATAATCTACATGGTAGACAGGGCATACACAGAGTAAAGAAAATCCATTTTAAAATTCAGAGAAAATGCATAATTTTTCCAAAAGTTCATATAGTGAGTTACGAACTGCCTGGATAGTCAATCTCATGCAATAATTACCTCTAGCTAAATTCATTCCATTGTAATTACCTTGACAGTCAATTTCATAATTTCTTATTTCAAAGTTGAAATGCAACATACTTGACTGGCCAGCAGTCATTATTGAAAATTATGCCATTTTTTAAAACATTGAGTGAACCAGAAGTCGCAAATTAACAAAAGGCTCCTAAAAGTTACAATTTCAGTACTAGCCGAACACCAAATGTGTCATGTGAAAAATAACAGTAAAAAAAATTATTTATATAGTTTCAACTTTCCTGAGAAAAGTTGCTAAACTAGATGTACCAAGAGGACCAACCACAAACCTAAGTTACAAATCTATTTTTATATGCTTTTCAGAATCAGGAAATTTAGAAATATTGAAGAAAAACTTTTTTTTTGACAACAACTAGAGAGAGAAAAATATTTGCTGGGGATTTGTTTTGCCAAGATATGAAACTGAGAATTTCCTACCGGGGAGCATTTTCAAGTCATTACATTTGTTGACAGGATCTTATAGATTTGGACTGCAAGTTGTCTAGGGCACCATCAAAGTCACTGCAGTCAGAGCACCCGCTCCCTGACCTTTTTCTGCTACTATAACTGCCGAAGGCAAAGGGTCCTTTAACATGTGAGAATAAAATCCAGGCACTTTTAGACAGCGCAAAGACAACAAAAGACCATGATGCTTAAAGTCTCCTTTTAATGTCAACTTGTCAGGACATTTCAGAGGAAAATCTGTATGCCAGTTTTTTAAAGAAATGTCCGGGAAGCCAAGAAATCTATACCAGTTGTCCTCTTTGGTATTTTAGCTGGTGCAAGATTGCTAAGGTCTTGGAGTGAGATACTAGCAAGTATGTGTAGTGATCTCTTTTTGGCAGTGGAGAAAGAACAGCTTTTACTGCTAGATTTTATAACCGGGCAGTTTTCTCATTTTCATTATGAAGATACCTCTATTCGGGTTAATAGCGTTAGGTATGCTGTTAATAACAAGTTGTTCCGATTGAACAACTTAATTGTCCCTCATCAGAACACTCCAATTGCAGCTTGAAACAGCCACTCTCCTCATCCAGAGGGATCTTGCTACAGTGGAAGTGTCTCTTCTGTTGGTTCTCTGGCTACTAGACACTTGGTTACAGGACTTGACTAAAGAGACATGTAAAATCCACAAGTCCATGTATCTCTGAATGGACCTCTTCAGCAAATGAATATAAGTTTTGATTCAGGCCTTTTTTTTATTTATTTTTCTTCTCTCCAAATCAATGCTCTCTCTTGTAACTGGTACAATGTTGACCATTGCAATTCACTGACAAAAGACAAAAAAGGAAGGAACAGGCTCAGTCAACTATTTAGTTGGCAGGAAATGGTAACATATGTAGTGGAAATCTAGTCCAGTTGTACATTCCTGTGGATAGTCACTGGGTTTATTTCTCTAAACCTATACATATTTATTTCAGCACAGAAAAGGAAGGGAGCATAAGCTTGTGTGAGCATTAAGTAATGATCTTAGATGTTACAGCATCCTACTGCATGACAATGAAATTCAGAAATATAATTCATCTAACCTAAGTATTCATTCAAGAAGTATTCCTTTTGTCTTAGACATATTAAAGATATTACAGATCTCTAATTCCAAAATACTTTTTTTAATCGCTTTTTGACACTACAGCTGTTTTGCTTTGTCACAAACATGCAATCACAATTGTTCTCTCACCATTTTCACATTGAGCAAGCATTTTTTTAAAGTTCCTTACAATATAATATGTTAGTGTGCAGAGAGACTGGGAGACTACAGCTATTCATTTACTTCTTCACACAACTGAAGAAATTAGTAATTATGGACATATTTTATAACCTGTTCTACATGAAATAAGAAGCAGTTATCATAAAATAGTTTGGGTTGGAAGGGACCTTAAAGATCATCTAGTTCAATCCCCTGCTGTGTGCAGGGACACCTTCCACTAGACCAGGTTGCTCAAAGCTCCATCCAACCTGGCCTTGAACACTTCCAGGGATGGGGCATCCATAACTTCTCTGGGCAACCTGTTCCAGTGTCACAGCACCCTCAGAGTAAAGAATTTCTTCCTAATATCTAATTTAAATCTACCCTCTTCCAGTTTGAAGCCATTGCCCCACATCCTATCACTACACTCCCTGATAAAGAGTGCCTTCCCATCTTTCCTGTAGGTCCCCAGACTGGAAGGCTGCTATAAGGTCTCCCCAGAGCCTTCTCTTCTCCAGGCTGAACAACCCCAACTCTATCTTCATAGGACAGGTGTTCCAGCCCTCTGATAATCTTTGTGGCCCTCCTCTGGACCCTCTCCAATATGTTCATGCCTTTCTTGTGTTGGGGGACGCAGAGCTGGACACAGTACTCCAGGTGGGGTCTCACAAGAGAAAAGTAGAGGAGCAGAATCACCTCCCTTGATCTGCAGGTCATGCTTCTTTTCATGCAACCCAGGATAGTTGTTGGCTTTCTGGGCTGCAAGTGCACATTGCTGGGTCATGTTGAGCTTCTCATCAACCAACATCCCCAAGTCCTTCTCCTTAGGGCTGCTCTCAATCTGTTCTCTGCCCAGCCTGTATTTGTGCTTGGGATTGCCCCAGCCCATCTGCAGAACCTTGTATTTGGCCTTGTTGAACTTCATGAGGTTTGCGCAGACCCACTACTCAAGCCTGTCCAGGTCCCTCCTGACATCCCTTCCCTCCAGCTTGTCAACACCTCCACACAACTTGGTGTAGCTGGCAAACTTGTTGAAGGTGCACTCAATCCCACTGTTCATGTTGCTGACAAAGATGTTAAACAGCACTGGTCCCAATATCGACCCCTGAGGGACACCACTTGTCACTGGCCTCCAGTTTGACACTGAGCTGTTGACAGCATTTACAGTGTGACCATCCAGCCAATTCCTTATCCACCTAGTGGTCCATCCATCAAATCCATGTCTTTCCGTTTTAGAGACAAGGATGTCATGTGGGATAGTGTCAAATGCTTTGCGCAAGTCCACGTAGATGATGTCAGTTGCTCTTCCCTTATCCACCAATACTATAACCCGGTTGTAGGCAGCCACCAAAAAATATCAGAATTATATTAGTTCTGTAGAGAAAGATGTTCTGATCTCAAGTTTTCTATTTTTTTTTTTTTAAGTTTAAGTGTAGAAAGAACCAAGTTCTCACATACTAAGCTCTTATTTTTAGTTGAGACTTTCCTGTAGTCTGTTGGTAAACAGTAAATACCACTCCTGTTGAAACTCCCTAAATCTCATGTTATGGGGCACAGAGGGCAAGTATTGTACTTTTGCAGTTCCTCAGACATGTAGGACTCATAAAAATGAGAAGTACATTTATCCCATCTCAGTTATTTGAAGCTGCCTGATTTTCTGTTAAAAATTGTCATGGAAATAGAGACTATCTAAGAGTTAAGCAGAGGTGGCTTTTTATGGGAATCAGAGTAGTTAAGTATTGCTCTGGGTTTGTGCATAAACTTTCAATGTAAGCACATGACAGATTTGGTTATCCTAAAATTACACTTATACAAGCCTTATATTTAGAGGTTAAAGCTCAGATTAATAAAGACTGTTAGATGCCTGATTCCTTTTTGGTGCTTATTCCTTCCTACAATCAGTATGTCTGATGCCGGCAGATGTGGGCTCACTCCACCTGTACTATAAGCTACTTAGTGGAGTAACGGTGTTAGCGTAGCAGAGAGCCCAAGTTAATATATTCTGCCTCCACAGCTTTCAGTTCAGTTCAGAGCTGATTCACATTTAGTTAAATATGGGCAAAGGGAGCCTGCACCTTTCTCCAGAATAATGTTGATGTACCCTGTAGCAAGCACTTAACCTCTGAGAAGTGGTTCCCAAATTACGATGTGTGAACCATTAGCACAGAGGTTACTTCAAAGCAGTCAGTGCATTTTTACTGAGCAACACAAATCCTCCTGCATAGCTCCTAGCCCAGAGCAAGAACGAATTGGTGCTATTGCTACTAGTATGGGAATCCTTACCTCTGAGAGTGTGGGAGTCTTCTCAGCAGTCATTTTGAGCGGCACGTGGTACCTTTCTTCTGAAAACGCACCGTGTGTTTGAGCACAGTGATTAATGTCACAGAAACTTGAGGTATTGAAACAAACTTCTAAGACTTTATGCTTTATTCAGTTGGTGACAGATTTCGTGATTTGCTGTTCATTTGAAGTGAATGCCCAGGAAAGGACAAATGCAATGATACAAAACTGTTGTATAATTCTGTATTAAGTTGTGTTAAGTTGCACTGTTGCAATTTAGAGCTAATAAATGATTGATTTGAAATAGAACTGGGTTAATCACAATTGAAGTTTTGCAAAAGAAAATAGAAGACAGCTCAAAAAAAAGCTTTTTCCCCTTGCATTTCAGTAATTATTAGAAGCAAGAAAAGAAAAGCTAATCGAAAGATAGACTACTTTGCATATCATGAGCCGGTATGAATTTCAAAAATAGTCTTAACCATGAGTTTTGTAATTTGGCTTAAACATAACTTGAGAATTTTTTTTATATAAATTAAACATGCTCTTGCTCTCTTTCCCATACTATCATGGCATTTCAAGTGAGGTGTTACTGTGATGTGAACTGAATGCAAGAAAAATATTGCATAGGCAAGCTGTGTCTGAAAAAACAAGTTACTGAGAACCAGGCTTACAAAACAAATTGGTGTGAGTGGCTTGGTATACCTGTTAACTTCACTGTTAATTTATGTCTTATTAGTTTCTTCATGTAGGACTAACTGCTTTTTTTTTTTGGCCCTATATATAATTTATTCCTTTCCAATTACTAACTCAGTAGTTCAAGTTATAAGTTTTGCTACTATTACTATTACTATTACTGGTCACAAAACCCAAAATGCATCATCTACACTTACCACCCCAGGACTAGGGAAGTGATCGTTGCTCTGTACTTGGCACTGGTAAGGCCACACCTCGAATACGCTGTTCAGTTTTGGGCCCCTCACTACAAAAAAGACATTGAGAGGCTGGAGGACATGCAGAGAAGGGCAAAGAAGCTGGTGAGGGGTCTAGAGAACAAGTCTTGTGAGAAGTGGCTGAAGGAACTGGGGTTCAGCCCGGAGAAAAGGAGGATGAGGGGAGACCTTATTGTTCTCTACAACTGCCTGAAAGGAGGTTGTGGAGAGGTGGGGGTCAGTCTCTTCTCCCAACGAACAAGTGATAGGACAAGAGGAAATGGCCTTATTTTGTGCCAGGAGAGGTTTAGATTGGATATTAGGAAAAAATTCTTCACCAAAAGGATTATTAAGCATTGGAACAGGCTGCCCAGGGAAGTGACTGAGTCACCATCCCTGGAGGTATTTAAAAGATGTATTGATGTGATGCTTAGGGTCATGGTTTATTGGTAACTTGGCAGTGCTAGGTTTACAGTTAGACTCATTGATCTTAAAGGTCTTTTCCAACCTAAATGGTTCTATGATTCTAACAGTATTTTAATAAATCTCGACTCCTTTATTTCCACTGAAGGGTCATTTGTAAAACAGGCAAAATGGAAAAAATAAATGTTCTTAGCACATATAAATGTTGATTCAGGCATTAGTTTTATACATAGAAAATTCTATATGTATGAGTTTGGTCTCAGATAAGTGCCTTAATACCTTACAGTTGCTATGGTAACTAGAGAGCAGCTGAGGTTTATTTTCTCTATATTTAGAAAAAAAAAATCTAAAATAGCTAAACCAATTATACCTCAATACTGCTGAGAAAATTTTACCTAGAAAGGAGCTACCAATTGTGTGATAAATTCTCTAATTGCCTCTAATTCACCATTCTGAGGTATGTCTACATGGGAGCACATCCGAGGAAACCTACAGACCTGACTGACAGATGGTGTAAACTGTATAGTCCATGGCCATGACAGAGCACATGAATTCAGGTGTAGCTCCAGGTGAACTTGGGCTTCTAGATTACAGCCAGCTTGGCAAGTTTGTCCAAGGCACAGGTTAATTATGCCAATTTCTGCCTGCACCTGCCCATGCAAAATGCTTCAGTGTTTCATCTGGACTTCTAAACAGTGAAATGATTGGTCCCCTACATTGTTGAGGCATTGCAGATGTACCAAATACAGCCTTCATTCAGCACTGTTTGCTGCAGATACTGCCACGGAGCACACAGTGGAAGGGTTAGAGGTATCTATCGCTCTATTGTCAGAAAACACTCAAAATGGTGAAAAAACATGGAACGTAAGGTGTCACACACAGTTTGACCTCTGATTAATCTTACCTGATCTGAAGCTTTGTAGAGAAAGGCTGCATGTTAGGTGCCTTTTTCTCCCCACAAATAAAATGCAAAAATATCTTAATATTAATGAGAATTCTGATTTTAAATCAAGTGTGAAATGGAAATCAGTTTATGTGCGGCTGAAAGACAGCACTAGTTGAAATGCTTTCCTGTACTCTCTAGAAATCTGGTTGCTTAGTTTTCCAAAGGTGATTGCATTGAAGATATTTTCAGATATTTTGGGTATTTCATGGCTGCTTTTTCAGTACCTGGGGTACTGACACACATACTATGACTGAGCACTGATCGTACAACATCTCTTAACTGTGCATAAACTGTTTGCTAAAACTACATATCTTGTAGGAACTGTGTCTGCAGAAATTATATCACTGAATGGTTGTCAGATGCTTAATTTGTGGATTCAGTTAAACTTACCAATACACAAAGAACAAATTGTACAAAATCAGCTTTCTCCTCTAGATTGTACTGCAGGTCTCCAGGTGAAAGCCTGCATAGCAAATGGCACAGCTATAGCTGCATACTGGTACCGGTGCCTATCACTAAAGAATTTTGAAAAAAAAGAAAAAATATCTATGTCCTCTAGTTAAAAGATGTTCTTTAAATAATAATTTTCACTATTATCCTCTACTTCTCTAAAAGTTTCATTGTTTTAATTTAAAGGTCCATTTGCCTGCTTTTGTGATATTCTTCAGGAATATTAATACTGATTTTTTTTTCTATTTGATTTTTTTTTGCCAAATATGGGCCAAGGCTGAAGGAAACAATAGAAATTAGGCAGAATGAATGCTTAAATTGTAATTGTAGTTAACACTGGAACCCTTAAGATCGCTAGTTATCTAGAGATCTAAAATATAATTACCAGCTTTGTCAACCTTTGTCAGTCCACTTTGTTGGCCAAGTCCAGTTTTGCATGCAGTGCTGTGTTGAAATACACAGATCTCATTCTCTGAAGGATGCAGGTATTTTCTTTCTATATCTCAAGCCCATACATGCTCTGTAAATGACAAAAAGGTAGAGTGGATGCATATGAATTTGCAAATAAACATAGCACACAGTTCTGTTCTTTCCTTGGTTTATAGCCTCTCTTCATCCAGAGCATTTTCAGAATCTGTGCCCCCATGCTTTCAATATGGGTGGATACTGAGTGGATGGTGTTATTATAGAGGACAAGAAATTTAATTTTGAGAAAGAGGATGTGACTAGTATTGCTTTACATGAATTCCATGTGCATTTAAAATGCAATTCTATTCCAGTAAAATGTAGATTTTTTCCTGGAAGGATAATAGATAAAGAAATGTGGGAAGGGAGTTTCCATCAGCTATCTCAGCATC
Organism: Anarhynchus alexandrinus; assembly: GCA_008711295.1. Lineage (NCBI taxonomy): Eukaryota > Metazoa > Chordata > Aves > Charadriiformes > Charadriidae > Anarhynchus > Anarhynchus alexandrinus. Next base: position 1,251,812 of record VUYV01000003.1, read on the forward strand.
TTTAGCCAGTTTGATTTTATGCATTCCAGCAATGTTAATATGTGTCAGCTGCTGGCTCTTTTCTGAACAGACTTCCTCAGTAAAGTGCATGACAGTGACTGTGTGATCCTGATGTTCCTGAGTATCAGTGTCCATGCTTACATTCAGTACACGGCATCAATAAAAATACTATGTGCCAACTATAACAACCAGGAGAGGCCGTGTGTATGCATTCTTGAAAAAAATTGTGCAGTACTCTGGTATCTTACAAAGTCATTCCAAACCATTGTGTGGAAATGGCAGTGTCATAGACAAGGCATTGTGTAGAAAAAAAAAATGTAAATCTTATCAAAGATGACATTTCTTAACTTATTTTATGGAAGGTGAACTTGAAATTATGTCTGTTTTTTACTTCCTCCAGTCTCTACTCTTAGCCTTGATTTCGCAGGGTTACCTAGGAAACTAAGACTTGTATAGATTTTGTGATTATAAGGCAGGCATAGATTTGGAAAGCTCAGCTGCTTTCCCTTGGTAGCTGCTGAACTTGTCTTTTCTCACTTGTATTTTTTAAGATGGAAGCATTCCTCCACCTGCTGGCTCTAAGGAAGATATTGCAGCCTTCCAAGCAGAGAACTACATATAGGAAATGTGTGTTACATAATGGATTACTTGTGTAATAAAAGCCTGTTTGGGATTGACAACATTTCTATACTGACACTCCAAAACTGCTACATTTGTAGTAAGTAGTTTTGGAGTAGGACAACCTATTTTAAATTCCCTCAGTATAGGGAATTGGATGTATTCCAAGAGATAACATTTCTCCACATATCTCTATTACAAGTGAGACAGTATTGTGAAGGCAACCTCTGCTGTTCAACTGCAAGAAAATTATTTAGGACCAATTCTTAGGCCTTTCCAGTGGCTCAGATACCTACCTGTTTGGATAGCCAATTGTACAACATGCAGAAATATTTATAGTCAGTAGAGTAGTATCTGTCCTCTGGTAGGTAGACGTATAGTGAGTGACAATTTCAGGTATATTGTGAAATGTGCAAAGCCTACAGTGGTAGACCAGGGGTGCGCTAATTAATTGTGGTTCTAGCACCTGCAGGCAGAAGATGAGGAAATGAAGGTGGTTGATATACAGCCTTTCTGTATCTCTGTGCTAGGTTTTTCCAGCTCAGTGGTATGAGATTGAACACACATTGTCTTGGAGGAGTTGGTATGTATTCACTACAGCACTCGGCACTCTTCACGCCTTACCAGGCAGTCTTGCATGGTGTAGTGTATTGTGATGAGATTACTTGGTCCAGGAATAATAGTGTGTAGAAAAATGTAAGTAAAAGCTCAAGAGTGGATAAGACTTGCTATGGAAGTGGATGCAGCTGTGTAAATTTTTGTCTGGTAACACATTAACCTTGTGGTTTCTTCTGCCTGTCCTTTGGCTGAACAACTGTTTGCAGCATGTGAAAAAAAAATACTTCTGTGAAGTGCCACTATCCTGTGAAAGTGCCATATACAGTATAGTAGGTTAACACTACAGAATTCTATTTCGTAAACTCTGCACTGTACAGGTAATGAAAATCCTCTCATTTTTCTCTTAGTAATTGATTTCTTGATTTGATTGATTTAAATTGCCTTAAGACTCCTACTATTGAAAATCTTATCTTTCCTGTATTTTGGGGGATTCTTGTATGACAGCCAAAATCATACTTGAGCTAAACATGATTGTTTTTGGGGATTTCTGTATGTTTGTTTCTACTGTATCAGACCTTTGACCAGGCTGACTGCATAGCTGCATGAGCTGAAGAGATGGAGGAGGATGGAAGACACAGAGTACACAAGAGAGGAAGATGGAACTGTCTCCTCCAGCAGCTCAGGTTTAGACTGGCTTTTGAAAATGCATCCTTCTTTAGTCAGAGATTTGTGTTTCATAAAGAACATCTATATGCAGGCATAATTCTTTGAAATCATTTGTCTACTATTTATGTAGAAAAAAATGTCTTTTTCTATAGGGTGCTACTCTTTATACTGGCTGATTTGCCTCCCTAATTGTCCCCTTCAGGAGAAACATAGTAGGCAGAAGGCCCTCCAAATAAGTATGTGTGAAAATGATGCAAGCCTAAAATTTTAAGATGAATGCCAGCATTCATTTTCTACAGAGATACACAGCTATCTCATTCTCAAATCTGAAGTAAAGAACCATTATACCTGGTAGTAATTGATCCCAGATGATCTTATTAACTAGGACAGTCTGTGGATTTTACTAAGAATATAGAACTTCTTTCTCCAAGAAATAGGAGAAAAAAGTGAGAAAGTCTTCTTTTGTTATCTGTCTTGACTCTTTTGAGTTTTAAAGTTGCCTCTGTGCTCTTACTTAATTAGTTTCTGCAAGCCTGAGGTCAAATGAGGTGCAGAGCTGGCACATGAAAAGAAACACTGGAGGTCAATTAACATCATTAAGTCACTATCAAACTCATCTGGAAAAAATGAAAGAATTTTTTTTTCGTTAGCAAAGACTTTTGGGGAATAACCATATGCTGAAGGGCACACATTTTCCTCGACTAGCAAAGGCATAGCTGCTCTGAGTAATGAGTGTGTTTCATGACAAAACACATTATGTGTTAGTTGAAAGATAAATGGTAAAAAGTCTTTCAAGTATTTTTGTTCTCAGCTTAGGTTTTCTATTTTCACTTGTTCATGTAACATTAAAATCTAGTGCTATATATATATATATCTATCTATACACAAAGAACAGCAGAAGAAATATCCTTCTTCAGGAAATCAGTTATCCCTCTCTGTCATTCTCAAAATGTATCTCTCTTTATTCAGACACAGTCTTCCAGTCATCTTAAAGCATTTCTTGTTGCCACAGCCTTCTTAAATGTGCGTGCAGATACCAATAAGCCCACTTAAACAGTGTCATATTTTTCTGGGTGTCAGATAGTGAAAATGATACCTGTTCCTGTGGTGATATCTTCAGCACATATCAGATACCCATGCTCACGTCAAAATAGATATTTTTGTAGCTTCAAATCTGAAAAATTATGAGGTTTGTCTGATTTATCTTTAGGGGGCAGACTTTGCTACTTCCAGGTGACTTTGTTCATTCCCTGAAAAATGATGATGAGTTATTTGAATTGAATCTGCTTTTCTTGTCTGTTCACATGCCTTGGTCAGTTTACCTGCAGTTACTGTAGGTGCACTGTATAAATTTGAGGACAATGCAAATTCATAATACAAATATTATGTTCAGGAAAATAAGTTATTTCATGTAATCTTTTGTAGTTAGGGCTAATTATGGTGGGGGGGTGTGTGAATAAAGGTCCAGAGGAAAAAGAAGCGGTGTCTTTAACGTTATTTTAAAACACTTTACTTGGAGCAATATGAAATAATTATTTTGGCCTCCTTTGTCAGGATGGATCAAGACAAATAGTAGATTACTATCATAAGGAGTTTAGAATATCCTGGAAGGAAAATTGGTGTACAAAGAGTAAAATCTTACTTCTCTATCAGAAGAATTTTAGTCTCAGATCTGAGCACAGGTATACTGTATCTCCCATCTGTTTAACATATCTGTTATCATTTAAAGGTATTTTTTCAGAAAGGTTTTTCGCTTGACATGGTGGGAGGTAAAATTTGAGATAGTCTTTTCTATAACAGTTTGAAAAAAAACCCCAAAACATTTCCCTCTTTCTGAAGCTAAAAAAAAAAAATAATCAAGCAACTATGTGAAGTCAAGACCTGTTGAGGAAGCATTACTACTTTCCCTATTTAAGCACTTTGGATTACATACAGTATTTTCAGGCTTCTTTAGTGGTGGTATTTCTGATGGGAAATGTTGAAATTCTCAGTCTCATATGAAACTAGGGTAGCTTCTGAAATGATATTCTGCACTGCTTGCTTGATCAAAAAATAGCTGTGGACTTCTATGTCATCAAAGCATAACCCATTGTTAAGAAGTCTGATGGACTATCTGAATTGACTGATTGACAGAAATAAGGTAAACATTTTTTAAAAAGTTATTTTGGGAAGAAGCTCCCTGTGTACTAATATGTTCTATTTGCTATCATAGAAAAGATGAGGATGTTATCTTCAGCTAATATGTAGCGAGCAGAGCAATACCTAGGCAGCCCACATAGTTAATATCTGTAAGTAAAATCAGGTTATTTATAATCTGTCTAAAACTTAAGGACCTAGAACTTTAATATGGCATTATTCTATCCATAAAAATAATTTGTCATTGTAAAATTCTTAATGAAATGCTGTCCGAGTTAACAAGCTGAAAGTCGGGAAATGCTATTTACTTATAACCATGCATTATGTTATTCCATGTTTTTCCAGGCATTTTTACCATTGCTGTAACTGAAGATTTTATAGCTCTGTAATTCAAACCATGATATATCCTAGAGTACAAGTTTAAAACTAAATTCCTTTTCAGCACTCTTTATACAAAATTGCAAAAAATGTTACAAAATCATTGAAAATAAGGTGAGAAGTACCTCTGGGGGTATCAATCTGAAGGCAAAATCAGCTGTTACTTGTGTTTATCTAAATGGACTTCAAGTGAATACATGACCCGTAATTGAAGGAAACATACATAGGAAATTTAAGGAAATCTGAGTGTCAAAATAATATGTTTATTTTATTCCAAAGAATCTTTTGATTATTTTGTTATGGACAAATGTCAATGTAACACCTTATACCATCTTTTGATATGAAATATATTTGACAAATGAAAACCAAAACCTGATTAAAACCCTGTAATTAACCCTTCCTGCAACAACTTCAATGTTTTGAGCTTTAGGGGTTTATTAGTTTACTAGCCTTGAATAATTTTTGGCTTTTCAAAAATCCTTCCTTGCAGCAGTACTGTTTTCCTCTGTTTTCAAAGGTATATAAGAATTTCTCATAGAATTTGTCCTGTTACTATTTCACATAATTTTTGCTTGTTTAATTGATTTTAAAAAATGAAAAAAAAAATGGACGTGTAATTGTATTTACAATACTTCATTAAAAAAATCCATGAGCAGTTGCAGTTCTTTTTGGTAAATACTTCATTCTCAATACTTGATGTCCCCTAACACCTCTTCTAGTGCTGAACTAAGTGTCTTCCTGTTACAGAAAGCACTTGAAGACAAATGTAGCTCCATCTGTTGCATAATTATTTTGGGGTGCAACTTTGAATAGCAGAAAAAGCTGGTCAAACTGCTTCTCATTTTACAAAAGCGGTGAGAAGAGGCCTTAAGGATATTACCTAAACTACTTATAGCAGTTGAAATCCTGAAAAGTTTTTAATGTTTTTGATGTGGTGAGTAAACTGTTTTGTGCAGGTACCTCAAGCTTGGAGCCCGTTTTTTGGCACGTTCCTCATCTGAGAGATGTTCCAGGAATTGATCTGCTCTCCTCATCCAGAAAGGCAAACACTGAACTGTAAAAGTTATACTATAGCCTAAAGGCTGGCCTACAGAGGAAATTAGATGTTCCAGGAAAGCTATTTTCCATAGGTCACTGGGTAGACATTCTTTCTTTGTTGGATTTTGAGGAAAGTTTGCTTTTCTGGGGGGGAAAAAAAAGAAAAGAAAAAGAAAACTGTACAGTTTTTACAAGATCTCATAATTAGTCAATGCTAGTTTTCTGCTAGCAAACTTCATAACAGTAGTGGTTAGACCTGTTGCTATGTTGGATCTCAAATCTGAATTTCATTTTTGTCTGTATAAATAACACTGCAGGCAATGTAATCAATCTGCCCAATTATACTGTGTTAAAACCTCAGTTTACAAGCTTGTTATGATTGCTGATTTTTTAGGGTCTAATTCTACAAAGATGACTAATTTCTGACTTTACAGATATGACACAAGAAAAGATGCACAACTATTTCCCAAATTGTGTCTTTACTTAGACCATTACGTGTCTGGCTATAGAAGAAAGTGCAAAAAATTTATTTTAATTTGAATTATGGTTTGGGTTAGACGTTGTCACCTATTCTACACAATGCTAAAAAATTGGTGTGTATGCAGTAAATCTTGTACATTCAGCTGAGTAGCTAAAGTAGGTTATTAGATTTGCTGAGAATGACTTCTTGGTAGAAAGGCTTGTGGGAAAATATATTTATTTTCCTTTTACACAGTTTGATTTGGGATCCTTTAAAGTTAAACATGTTAATTGTAAATGGATACCAGGATGGAAAGGATAATTTGAAGATATTTAATAAAAAACATGTGAATTTTGATTTATTGTTATTTGAACACACAAGCAGGCATCTCATTAACTTCAATCAGAGGGCAGAATAAAAACAAGGTGTGTTTGACATTCCAGAAAAAACCCCAAACAGTTCTTACAATGCAGTCAGCTGAGATGAAAGCATTAAACTAAGCAGAATTCACTGCTGGTGAGTTCAAATAATTGGGGAATTAAGTTCCAGAATTGTCCTGTATTTTTCATACACTGGAGTTGGATAACCATGTATATGTAGCTTGCTACTCAGGAACTTGGGAAAGAATCTCTTAGTGGGAACAATGCTACCCTAATGATCTAAAACTAGAACAAAATCTGCGTGTTCAGATACGTTGGGGACATGTACTTGGAGAAAAGAAAATAGTGGCTTTGACACTTGATACTCAGGTCAGAAAACCCTGAACTTCAAATATACGAACATATATAGAAGAATAAAAATTCCAAAGTGAATCTATTGTAGCCAACTTAAAATATTTTACGCTATAAAGAATAAATATATAGGTTTTGAAGTTCAAATGATGACAACAACATTTGAAAATATTTGACAGTCTGTTTAGACCTCAGGCTTAAAAGGATTAATATTTTCTCTTGGGAAAAGCTGATATTTAAATTTGCTATATGGGGTCAATGCAAGGTAAGACTAGACAGCTGAAATGCAGGGGCTTTTGACAGAAATACTTTCTGTCCATAAAGAAAAATGGAACCATTCTTCCCATCATGCACATATTTATTATTTTAATTTATCAAATATATTGCAAAAAGAGGCAGTAAGGTTTCTTTTTCTTCAACATAAAACCGCAGACACCTGATAATTCTACAGCTGGAGCAAGAAGTTTGTTGACATCAGATTTATATGTTCACATATGAAAAATAGAGAATATCAACGTCTGCTTCTCAGTATTTCCATGATCTACTGAGATCATGAGCTTTAAGAATGATGTCAAGGGATATAGTCACTCATGCAAGTAATGCAATGTATGAATGGAAAACTTGAATATTATCCTTCCTTTAAAAAAGGGGATATGAAGCTTCTGGGATAGAGTTTATTAATTAAGGCACTTCTGTCATGGGAAGACATCAGGTCAATAATTAAGGAAGGTTTAGGTGAATGTATGCTGAATAATGGTGCTGAATGTCCCAAGTTAACAATTAAAGGGCAAAGACTTAAAGGTAAAATACTTCCGATTCTTCTTTCATCTTTGAGTAGAATATTCTGATTTCCATGTCCTGAAACATATATTTGTGTCTTGAGACATATATGCCAGAATTAGTATGCTAAGGTTATTAATATCTTGCATGTCAAAATAGAAATAAAATTAGATTCGTGATGTTGTATTATGTATATTTTCAACAGTTGATTAGTTGAAGTTCAATAGGCAATCACAGCTTTAAGATGCCTAGGGGCATGGAACACACAAGCTCAGAGGAGAGGCTGGAAGTGGGGGGGACTGGGCTTACTCAGACTGACACAGAGGAGGCTAAGAGGCCACCTCGTAGCAGCCAACAACTACATGAAAGGGGACTTACAAAGATGATTGTGCCAGACTCTGTGATTGTGCCGGACAACATAACAGGGAGCAACAGCCAAAAACTGTGACTTGAAACTGTTCAGACTGGACATTGGAAAAATGCTGGGAGAACAGTGCAGCACAGCAACAGGTTTCCCAAGGGGTTGTTGAGTCACCATCCTTGAAAGTTTTGAAGGGTCTGGAAAAGCCACAGCTAGCTCATGATGTTGATTAACATCATGTTTTGTGTGGAAGGCTGGACTACACAACCTTTTCCAATCAATGCTTTTCTGATGCCATGGTAGTGTTCAAATATGATTTGCCTAACACTTTTTGGAAATAAAAGACAAAAGATAAACTTGAATGTGAGAAGCGTTCAGTCTAATAGATTTCTATTGATATGCTACTGAACTAACAGGGAAACCAGAGTTTGTAGGGGTTCTTAATTTTCAAAACAGTGAAGCTAATCATTCTGCTTTAGCTAAATTCCAGTAGGACTATCTGGAATTTTCTCTTGGATATGTTCCTACCTTCTTATTTTTTGTAAATGTTTGATTTTAATCTCTGACACAAGGTTAATTTGTTGTCCTCATGACATTCCTTATTGTCTGGCCTGGATTAACATATATTTAATATGTGAATTCCTAATAATTTACTTCAAGTTATACTAGCATGAATAATTTTTTCCTTGTTACAGAGAAAAAACAGTAGATTTCCAAGAGGCAAAGTCAGTTGTCAGTAGCAATTCTAGGTTTTCCAACTAAACTGTTATGTTCTGGCTTCCTAAATAATTCTGATAACTCAATATGATGGAGTGACTGCATTGGTGGATAATGGAAGAGCAACTGATGTCATCTGTCTTGACTTCTGTAAAGCTGACACTGTCTCACACAACATCCTTCTTGCTAAGTTGGAGAGATATGGGTTTGATGGACTATTTGATGGAAAAGGAATTGGCTGGATGACTACATCCAAAGAGTTGCAGTCAATGACTTAATGTCCAGACTGAGATCAGTGACGAGTCCCTCAGGAGTCTGTACTGGGACTGGTAATGTTTAATATCTTCAGCAATGATATAGACAGTGGGCTTCAGTGCACCCTCAGTAAATTTGAAGATGACAGCAAGCTGAGTGGTGCAGTTGATATGCTAGAGGAAAGGGACCAGAGGTACCTTGACAGGTTTGAGAAGTGAGTCCATGTGAACCTCATGAAGTTCAACAAGGCAAAGTGCAAGGTCCTGCACCTGGGTTGGGCAATCCCTGATATCTATACAGACTGGGTGAAGAATTGATTGAGAGTAGCCCTGCAGATAAGGACTTGGGGATATTGGTAGATGAAGAAATTAGACATCAGCTGGCAATGTGCACTTGCAGATCAGAAAGTCAATTGTATCCTGGGCTGCATCAAAAGAAGCTTGGCCAGCAGGTCAAGAGACGTGATTCTGACTCCCTTACTTGAGACCCCACCTGGAGTACTGCATCCAGCTCTGGGGCGCCCAGTATGAGAAAGACATTGACCTGTTAGAGAAGAACCAGAGGAGGGCCGTGAAAATGATCAGAGGGATGGAACACCTCTCCTAAGAAGAAAGGCTGAGACAGTTGGGGTTGTTGATCCTGGAGAAGAGAAGGCTCTGGGAAGACCTTACTGTGGCATTTCAATACTTAAAGGGGGCTTATAAGTAAGGTGGGGACAGACTTTTTAATAGGGCCTGTAGAGATGGGACACAGGATAATGGTTTGAAATTGAAAGAGAGTAGACTTAGATTGAATATAAGGAAGAAATTTTTTACTATGAGGGTGGTGAGACATTGGAAAAGATTGCCCAGAGAACTTGTGGATGGCCCATCTTTGGAAGTGTTCAAGGACAGGTTGGATGGGCTTTGAGTAACCTGATCTAGTGAAAGTTGTCCCTGCATGCAGCAGGGAGGTTGGAACTAGATGATCTTTAAAGGTCCCTTCCAACATAAGCCATTCTATAATTTTGTGATAATAGTGAAAGGTGACAGGGGGATCCAAAAGAGATGAACCATAACAGATTTAATGTCTTTGTATTTGATCTTTGTTGTCTGGCGAGGTAGATTATCTCCATAGGAAGAAACTCCCATGCAGGATTTAACCAAATTATTTGCTCTACTCTTTGACTTCTTTTGCCCATGGGCAAATCACTTTCTTAAAATCTTTTAAACTCCCAGCCTAAAAATATAAGACAGGAAAGTATGAAAACAAAGCAGGTTATCCAACTCCTGGACTTCCATTGAGATGTAAATTGACATTTGCATTGAGATCTAAATGGCAACAGTGTTTGCTCAGTACATGTCTGTATTAAGCTTTTGCCCAGCAAGTAACATTTCTTATGTTGTGAAAGCTTATAATTTTTGGAGTTCCTGATCTTACATCCCGTTTGCAGGTGCAGCAGTAGTACAAATGAATTTCTCTTCGCAGCTGAATAGTGTTGCTGAATAATCTTGCTGAATAATCATAACAGGGTGAGGGGCAGGCAGCTGGATTAAAATGCATTCTCAGGGATGGAAAATAAGATTTACCAAAAAGTGAGGTAGAAAATTCTGAAAGGATTCAGAGAAACTGGCAGAATCTGTTAATAGTTCAGCCTTTCTCAGTACTATCAGCTTTGGAAGAAAGATGCTTAGAGGTTTAAGCTACAGATGAGAATATAGACAGATCTGTTTGCCCATATAGGCACAAATTGTTAATGCCATCTACATTAGGTTAAAACAAGCAAGGAAGTCTCATGTGATTTAGTAGGCTTATATTATATGAGTAGGCTGTAGGCTACACGTGTTTGCTTGCTGCCCTGGGCAGTGCAAATGAGGAAACCAAAAATCCTGTAACCTGTTTTATGTTTAAACATAGGTCTTCAAGTGATGCTGTCATGAAAGTCTGGTTTGTTGAAGATGAGAGTATTAAGAGTTTAATTGAAGCAGTGTATTTTCCCGGGGATACTTCAGCATATATTTTTAAAAAGATGTTTAACATCATCATTTTCCTTAGCAAGTTCCAGTATTAAATATAGAATATATACATAATTCATCTGCAAAGGATTAATACATAAGTAGAAAAAACCTCTACTAGCGACAGGGTATTTTTTAATTTGAGTTGCAGTTGCTTTGTATAGATTCTATTTTAGCATGAAAATTTTCACTTTTTTTTAAAAAAAAGACTTAATGTTATGTTTTTTCAAAGAGTGCAGTCATTTATTAGAAAAAAAAAAAAAAAGCTAGTATCACCTCCCTCTTATAATAGGCTTTTTATCAGTAGATTTCAAGATCCTGTTTGTGACAAAGTTAGAAAAATTACATGGCCCATGTTCTTAGATGAATATATGTCATGCTGGATCCAACAGCACAAGAGAGAGAAGGTTTCTGCAGCTCCAGCTCTCAGGTCCAACCAGTAACAAGGCTGAAGATGCATTCCCAGTAGACAGGCACACTCAGAGCACATGTATTACAGTGCATATATGCATGGCCAGCCACACAGACTACAGACAGACACTCAGAGCACTCACATGAACACAGATAGAACCAATGGTCTCATCCTGCTCCACTCTCTGACTGGACAGGATGAAAGTCCACTGGTGAAAACACACACACACACACACACACACACACACATGTATATACAAGGTGGATCCCTCCAGCAGCTGGGCTTACTTAGTCTGTCCAGTTGCTGCCTCCTGGATCCCAGTCTCCCCAGCTGTGCTGGCACCTGGGCACACAAAACCCCACTGTTGCGTGTGCACAGAGACACACATACACACACATACAGCCATTGAGTCTGGGGAGGGGACTCTGCTGGTTCCACAGCTGACTCCCCCTAAGCTCTGCAGAGACACCTCCGGGAGGGGCCCATATAGGGTGTTTGTTCCTCAGGCATCCTTGGTTTGGGTTCCCATGTGCTTTTGTGTGTCATTGTGCTCCTATAGGCTTGTGGTGATGGGCTTCTGATGGGCTGATGGCTCTTCTGTGATGAACTTAGTGTCTTATTTGGACTTCGCTCCTGACATTGTCTCTGTGCTAGTTTGTGGGTGTGCAAATGAGATTTATTACATAACCTAACACATTACTTCAGTTTTCACCTGTGAAGTAAGGGCTTGGAATAACTTTTACAATGGCCTTTGCATATCTTTACCAGTTTGTGTAGTTATACATGCCTGAGTAGATATGCCTTAAAGGCCTGCTGAATCACAAAGCGAACCTGTATGAATTAAGCTTCATCTTCCTCCTGTTGTGCAATTACTATCAAATTGTGGGGAGGGAAATTATTTCTGCATCTGACAACACATTGCCTCTCTCTTTTTGTAGCTCATTTCTTCCTTTTCTCCCACAGAAGAGAAAGGCTAAGACGTTTCAGTTGACTGACTCCTTATAGAACATATGCATTTGTTTTGTATGGTTATATTTTTAGGTTTTGAAATCTCAGTATAAGATTCCTAATATTAATCTTATTCTAAAAATTCTTAAATGCTAGTCCTCCCCAACCCAACTTCCTTAAACAATGACAAAAAATATTCATCACCCCTGTGATACTCTTGGCTTTTATGCTCGAGTGACTACCAGATAAGCCTGCACATTTTGGGGAAAATATTGAGTTTACATACACTCTTAAACTTGACCACATCTGGTAGCACTCAATATGTTATGAATTTTCCCAGTCTACAGAGGATTAAATTCTGACTCCAAAAGGCAAACAATTTAATAGGTAAGACTAAGGTATTTTGCTTTTGAAAAGGAAATGTGTGAAGAATATCTTAATGAGAGTTTTATTTCACATTTAAGAAATAGCCAGTGTATGGAGGCAGTCATGTAATTTGATCATTCTTCATTTAAAGCTGCTGAACTGACTATTTAATAATTCGGGGTTTCCTACAGCATGTAAACCTGCCAATCAATTGAAGATGACATTTAAACAGAGATTTGTTTTAAAAAGCCATTTTTTGTTTTTTTTTTAAATTTGAAATAAATGAAACAGAGTCAAACAGGACAGAGGTGAGGGGAAGAGGGAGAAGGAAAGGATGGGGAATCGATAATTGCTAAAACTGGCATTATTCAACGTTGGAAGGACTGAGCTGACGGGTCAAGCAATAAGACTGTCGCAGAACCCTACCTTCATGAATGTTTTGCTCTGTATAGAAGCTATAGGATCCAAAACATGTAAATGTCTAACAAGGTGGTACTAAGGCAAGAAATGAAAGTTCACAAGACACAAACAGTTCTTAACTGCAATTGGAAAGTAACTGTGGTCTTCATTGTTCCATTATTTTTTTTTTTTCATAAAGTCAGATTGAGCCCTAATGAGAACAATGGAAGATGACTGTTTTCCCCATTAGAATGCGGATAGGGACCTACCATGCTCTGATATGAAAATAAATCTTGTTTGCAAATGTGGCATAATTTAATGGCATTAAAAAATTCCAAAGTGAATGTATGAATTCTTTAGCCTAGAACTCAAAGCAATGTTAGAAATTAATGCTGTCCTAAATTTGCAAGCCCTTTTCAAAATATTAATACATTTCTACTTCTCAGTAAAACAACTTGTAAAATGCTTATAAGATCCAGTACAAAATATTTCTGTAGTTTCGTTCTTTGAACCAGTGGAATTCAATGTTTTCCTTGAAATTAATGTTTCTTCATTCTCAAAAATTTCCATTCATGAAGTTCAATGGTTCAATTGTGGGGAGGTGGGAGCAATAAAATACGAAAAGATTTATTTTAGGATTGGAATATCATATTTTCCACCAAGGGTGTCCTCGACCTTCCTATCCCTGAACTTCCCATCCCTGACTAGTTCTTCCTAATTTGTGTGATATCCAAAGAGCACCTACTCTTGTCAGGTCCTCAATAATCTGTGTCAGAAAGTTGTCACCAGTGCACTCAGAAACCTCCTAGATTGTTTGTACCATTCTGGGTTGTCCCTGCAGCAGACTTTAGGACCCCCCAGTCAGGACCATGATGGTGCTGAACTTGGCTAGGGACATAAAAAGTAACAAGAAAGGTTTCTTCAGGCACATAGGACAACAAAGGAAGATGAAAGAAACTGTACCCCTCCTGATGAGCAAAACAGGACACCTGGCTACAACGCACTCAAACAGTTGTGGTCAACAGCTCGATGTTCAGGTGAAAACCAGCGACAAGTGGTGTCCCTCAGGAGTCTGTATTGGGACCAGTATTATTTAACATCTTTGTTGGCGACATGGACAGTGGGATTGAGTCCACACTCAGCAAGTCTGTGGACGACACCAAGTTGAGTGGTGTGGTTGATACTGTAGAGGGAAGGGGTGCCATCCAGAGGAACCTTGACAGGCTTGAGAAGTGGCAATCCTAAACATGGATACACGGTGAGGAATGAGTGGATTGAGAGCAGCCCTGTGGAGAAGGACTTGGGAATATTGGTGAATGAAAAACTGAATGTGAGCCAGCAATGTGCACTCACACCCAGAAAGCCAATCACATCCTGGGCTGCATCAAAAGTAGGGGTAACAGGTCAAGGGAGGTGATTCTTCCCCTCTTCTCCACTCTGGTGAGACCCCACCTGGGGTAAAGTGTTCAGCTTTGGAGCCCCCAGCATAAGAAAGACATGGATCTGCTCGAATGGGTCCAGACGAGGACCACAAAGATGATCAGGGGGCTGGTGCACCTGCCCTATGAGGACAGACTGAGAGAGTCGGGTCGTTTAGTGGGGAGGGACTCTTATCAGGGGGTGTAGTGATAGGACAAGGGGCAATGGTTTTAAATTGAAAGAGGGCAGATTTAGATTAGATATTAGTAAGAAATTCTTCACTGTGAGGGTGGTGAGACACTGGAAGAGGTTGCCCAAAGAAGTTATGGATGCCCCATCCCAGGAAGTGTTCAAGGCCAGGTTGGATGGGGCTTTGAGCAACCTAGTCTAGAGGAAAGTATTCCTGCCCATGGCAGGGGGGGTTAGATGATCTTTAAGGTCCTTTCCAACCCAAACCATTCTATGATTTTATGAATCTATGACCAGGGCCTGTGAAGATGAGGATTCTTCCTATTGTGTGAAGAAGTCTTCATCTACTACTTACTTCCAGATTAGGCAGAGTGTGGAAGACGCAAAATCACCCACATATTAGTCTGCCTTCTACAGTGCCATCAACAAGCCCTCTGCTGGCTCATCATCTGTCCCCAGGCAAAGGTCCATGTTTCCTGCTGCTCTCTCACATAAACAACTCCCTCTCCTTGCTTTCCCAGCCTGTCCCTCCTTAAGAACTGATATGCATCCATTGCAGCAGTCCAGTTATGTAAGCTGTCTCACTATATTTCCCAATGAGGTGGTAACCTTGCAATTGCACACAGACCTCTAATACTTTTTTCTTTCTTCCCCATGCTGCATGCATTATTGTATAGGCACTTCAGAGAGGCTCTCAGTCATACCAATTTCCCAGGAAAAGTGAATATTTTTTGTGTAGTGATGTCCCATAGGTGCTTCCTTATCTATGTGCATATGTTTAAAGTGGGGTCCCTTCAGCTCTTTTTTGGTAATTACAAGGTCTGTCTCACCCTGCATACTTTGTTAGTCAACTCAGTCCTCTAGTTCCTCACTTGACTATGGATTGTTATCTCCCTCCTCCTAGTTTAAAGTTCTCCTCACCTGGTTGGCCAGCATGTTGGTAAAGATACTTCTGCCTCACTTCGTCAGGTGGATCCTGTATTTTCCAATCAGTCTACAATCTTCAGATGGGGTCCTGTGGTCATAAAAACTAAATCCCTGTTGTTAATACCAGCTGTGCAGTCAGAGGTTGACCTACCGAATCCATCTATTTTTCCTCAAACCCTTCCTTCTCACCAGCAGAATCAAGGAGAACACCTGAGCTTCCTTGCTCTTGATGCTCTGCCCAGAGCTGTGTAGTCAACCTTGGTATGTTCCAGGTCTCCTCTGGCAGTATTGTTGGTGCCCATGTGGAGACAAAAGCAGCAGAGTGTTGTAATCTGAGGGTTTGGATAAGCCTTGGCAATTTTTCCATGGCATCCCAGGAGACACTGAACCTTCAATAAGAAGCAAACCTCCTTAGACAACAGGTCAAGTTGGCAGATGGGGATCCCTGTTCACCACAGCAGGCTGTTACTCACTATTAATGCTTACTGCTTGCTCTTGATGCTTCTTCATGGCTCAGGCTCAGCCAACTTTGATGCTTTGTTTGACAGAGCTCCCAATCCCTCATCTATTGCCAGGACACTAAACCTATTCTGCAGGTGCAGGCCTGCAGATAGAGCCAAAGCCTTTCTCCTGTTTCCAGAAATCACATGCTTCCAGCTCTGCTCATTGTGGGAATAGGCACCCAAATGAGAAATTAATGTGTCTAGCTGTCTGCTACTCCTTTTATTTTAATTTAGTGTTTAAACTAGTGGTTGTGTTTATTTCTTTCTCATACCATGGAACCTTAACAACAGTTCTAGGCATTCTATCATTTATCAGACTCCTGACAATAAAAGAATTTCACCCTGTGGTTTGTGAACTCCTCTTGAGTTCATTTGTACGTTGACTTCTGGGTCTCTTGAGTATCTGAATGTTTTGGAGAGTTTAAAAAAGCAGATGGGGATTAACTATAGGCTAAATGTTACAAAACTTAAGGTTAAACTCCAAATTGTTTCCCTGTTATGCAAAGGGAATCAGTTCCTGGGGAACTTACTTGCCCTAGGTTCATTGAAGACATTGAAGAACTTAGAACCAGTGGTAAACTCTTAAGTGAACCTGGAAAAGAGTTCAAAACAGTTTAAATAAATATTTAAACTGTGGGCATTCTCACTGCTTCATGCAAGACATTATAATGGGCCTTCTGTAAAAGTAGGAACTCTTCATCCTATAAATGAGATCAGAAGAGTAGAAAAACATCTGACAAGGGCCCATTTGAATGTACTGCAACTACATAATCTATGTTTGAGTATTACAGTAAAATCAAACGGTTCAGTTAAGGAACGGCAGAATTCATATTGCCAGTGAATATATAGCACAACAGTGTTAACTTCTGTGACTGTGTGCACTTTTTCTGTAGGAATCTTGCCTTTTTAAAGTAAAGGATGAACTTGTTCTTCAATGATTTAAAGATTTTGAAGAAATTCCATTCGGATTTCTGCAACAGTTAGAAACTACGTATTGAATATATTTATGAACAGAATTGTATGGTTGCAACCACAGAAGACTCCTATTAGCCAGAGGATCACTTCCCAAGCTTCAACCTGTGTTCCTGTGAGTGCAAGTGCAAGGAAGTACTCATGAAGACAACAGGCAATTTCATAGTCCACAAAGCAGAAAGTCACAATTGAGAGTGAATTTATATCCCTCCAGTGCCTACATCAGAATTTACAATACTAGGAAACCTACCTAAATGTTTTGGAGGTTGTCCATTCATTTTGGGGTGACCAGTTTGAGATTCTAAAGACTTAGTTGCCAAAGGCTGAATGCTCAAAGTTGCAAGGTGAGAATCTATTCAAACTGTGCTTGGAATGTAGAACTCGTAAATAGCAATCTCTCTCAAAATGGGCACCCAAAATTATTAAAAGCTCTTAAAATCCTGTCTTCAAAATGAGATTATGGTGCTCCCTTGCTTAGAAGGTGATGTAAGGATATATTAATGGTCAAAGACTTCAAATGCTGTAATGATGGGGCAGTGAAAAGCCCCAGGGAAATTAACAGTTCAGTAGGTCTTCCTTCAAAGTGGAATCAAGCAGTGCATAGTAAATAAGACTTAAGAATGACATTGAATAACACAATAAACTCTTTAACAGTTGCTCATTTAATGAGCAGTGTCCCTTTTGGGAACAAAAGAAAGTGGTAGTCCTCTGGAAGATGTGTGCAAACATGTCATTAGACTGAATTGCACACACAAAATGAAATCAGCAACGTTTTTAATACAGTATTGTATGTGTTAACAAGGCTTTTTGAGACAAGCAGCCCAGACCATGGAGAAACTATCAGCTGCAGCTGACAGCACCCTGTATGAAAGAGGATGGCATCCATGAGTGGATGACACCTGCTTTGCCAGAGGGTATGAAATATTTGCTGATAGCATTCACTACAAGCTGAACTCTCATTTATAGACCTGATAGACCTGGAGTCTTCTGCCTGCCCGTGAAGTTTCTTCACCACCATTCCATTGTCCTCACCTTGCAAAGACTGTTTTCCTCTTAGGCTGGTCTTTCCAGTCCTTGTATGCAGAAAAACCTGTTCCCACTTAATCATGCCCCTTTGTCACTGTCAGTCTTTCCCCCCAGGATTCAACCATCTCCTAACCTGACTCTGTTACACTTACCTGCTTCTGTTCTGTGCTTACTATCTATTTGGACCTAGACCAAATTTGCCCTACCAGTTCTTGAGGTCTTCTTCCTCCCTATCTTTTTGCTCCAGTTTTGTTGTTCTTCTAAATCGCCCAAATCTGTTTACATCAGTTCCCAGTATTGTTCAAGAACCTATTTCTTTTCCCCAAAAGATACATTATTCCTTTATCTTCCTTATTCTGCTGCACAGATCTATTTCCTCCACTACTATCACCAACCACGCCCAACGCCAATTGTCCTGGCAGTGGGGCAATCTCTTTTCCTGTTCTACAAGGAACCCAGGATGTCTCTTCAGAGCCCAGACCCAGGCCACTTGAAGAGACACAATCACTGGAAAAAAATCTGCCAGCACAAGTCTGAAACTTGTCAGTAAACATATTCCTTTAGATAAAGCTGGGGAGAGGAAAAAAAAAAAAAAAGAAAGTTTATAGAAAAAATAATTTTTCAAAAGATTATGAGTTTATTAAGCTTGGGCTGGTTTTCATTCAGCACAAAACTCTACCTATCATGTACACACCTGTCTTTCAGTTTCACCATTCAATCTCTGCTGAAAAGTGTGGGAACATCTGAGCTTTCCAGTGAGTCACTAATGTTTTAATGTGGTTGAGAGGCAGTGGAAAGTAAAGACATTCTCCCTTAAGTGCATTCCCACAGGTCTGAAATGTTTGACTTATTTGTATTTAAAAAGGAAACTTGTAGTGAGCCAAATAAACTTGCAGGGTTGCAAGTTTAGTAAGAAATTACAGGAAGCATTGCAGTAAACCAAGATACTACTAAAAAAAAGGAGGATTTTAATATACTTTTAAATTTTCTTCTATATTGCTAATTAGGTTGAGGAGACCTAATATGTATATTAACATAAGTTTTTCCCATGGGCACCCTAAGGTATCTGTCTTAAGTTCTAGTTGCACTGTAATGTTGAATTACCAGATCAATATTTATGATGAAATGACTGGCTTGGTAGACAAGGGGAAAGCAGTGGATGTTGTCTACCTGGACTTCACTAAGGCCTTTGACGCTGTCTCCCATAAGATCCTCAGAAACAAGTTGTTGATGTACAGGATGGACAAGCAGAGAGTGAGGTGGACTGAAAACTGGCTGAATGGACAGGCCTGGAGGGTGGTGATCAGTAGCCCAAAATCTGGTTGGAGGCCAGTAACATGCATTAAGCAAAGCATTGCCAGCAGGTCAAGGGAGGTGATCCTTGACATTGTCCCGCATGATATCTTACTCTCTAAATTGAAGAGACATTGATTCAACAGATAGACCATTTGGTGGATAAGGTACTGGCTGGACGGTCACACTCAAAGAGTTGTGGTCAATGTCTCGATGTTCAAGTGGAGACCAGTTACAAGTGGTGTTCCTCAGGGGTCGATACTGGGACCGGTGCTGTTCAACATCTTTGTTGGTGACATGGACAGTGGGATCGAGTGCACCCTCAGCAAGTTTGCTGATGATACCAAGCTGCGCAGCGAGGTAGACAAGCTGGAGGGGAGGGATGCCATCCAGAGGGACCTGGACAGGCTGGAGAGGTGGGCCCAAGCCAACCTCATGAAGTTCAACAAGGCCAAGTGTAACGTCCTGCACCTGGATCAGGGCAATCCCAAGGACAAATACAGGCTGGGTGGACAATGGCTGGAGAGCAGCCCTGAGGACAAGGACCTGGGTGTGCTAATTGATGAGAAGTTCAACATGAGCCAGCAATGAGCGATCACAGTCCAGAAAGCCAACTGCATCCTGGGTTGCATCAAAAGGAGTGTGGCCAGAAGGTCAAAGGAGGTGATTCTGCCCCTCTACTCCGCTCTGATGAGACCCCACCTGTACTACTGCATCCAACTCTGGGGCCCCCAACATAAGAAGGACATGGACGTGTTGGAGCAAGTCCAGAGGAGGGCCACGAGGATGATCCGAGGGCTGGAGCACCTCTCCTATGAGGACAGGCTGATAGAGTTAGGGTTGTTCAGCTTGGAGAAGAGAAGCTCCGGGGAGACGTTGTAGCAGCCTTCCAGTACTTGAATGGGGGCCTACAGGAAAGCTGAGGAGGGACTTTTTACAAGGGCATGTAGTGATAGGATGAGGGGGTAATGGCTTTAAACTGGAAAAGGGTAGATTTAAATTAGATATTAGGAAGAAATTTTTTACTCTGAGGATGGTGAGGCACTGGAACACATTGCCCAGGGAATTTGTGGAAGCTCCATTCCTGGAGGTGTTTAAGGCCAGGCTGGATGGGGCTTTGAGCAACCTGGTCTAGTGGGAGGTGTCTCTGCCTATGGCAGGGGGGTTGGAACAATACTAACTTCAAGGTCCCTTCCAACCTAAACCATTCTATGATTCCCCTCTGCTCAGTACTGGGGAGGCCACACCCGAAGTGCTCTGTCTAGCTCTGGCTCCTCAGTACAGGACAGACATGGGCATACAGGATAGGGTCCAGGGATGGGCCTACAAAGACAATTGAAGGGAGTAGAGCATCTCATGTGTGAGGAAAGGCTGAGAGAGCTCGAATTGTTTAGCCTAAAGAAGGCAAGGTGTTTGGGGGATCTTCTGAATGTATATAAATACCTAAGGGTATAAAGAGGATGGATCCAGGAACCTTGCAGTGGTGTCCCTTGACAGCACCAAAAACAATGGGCACAAAGTGAAATACAGAAGATTCCCTCTGAACATCAGGAAACACTTTTTCACTGTGAGGGTGACTGACCACTAGCATAGGTTGCCCATAGATGTTGTGAAGTTTACATCCTTGGAGATATTCAGAAGCTGTGTAGACACAGTCCTCAGCAGTCTGGTCTAAGTGGCCCTGCTTGAGCAGGAAGTTTGGACTAGATGACCTCCAGAGGTCCCTTCCAACCTCAACCATTCTGTGATTCTTTGAATATGGCATTTAGTAGGGTACTAGCAATCAAAGCTCAGATGAAAGTTCATAAAACAAATTTATCAGCAATTTGAGATGATGTTCAATTCCTGCTATTGCTTGTGAGTGCTTGACATCACTTAGGTGCAGCACGTTGGAAATACTTTTGACATGTGTAGAGAGCAAATGAAATATTACCATTAACGTAGATAAAATTTTTTATCACAATCAGAAAATGTAGTTTGGTTTCTTTTTAGAATTATGATGTCTTTCTTGCCTTTCAAAATTCCACTGCTGCAATCATAATGATTTTCAAGAATCTGGTTTGGGAGAGTAAGTACTCCTGCTAAAAAAAAATCTTTGCAGAAATGTGGTCACACCACCTAAAATTTTGTATAACTCTTGTTTTCAGGACATTTTCAGTCCAGAGAAATGACTTCTCAGAAGACTGTAATGAATATTGGTTTAAGAGCTGGGCACAATGAAAACTCTAATTTTGATTATAAATATTTGCTATTGAAGATAGTCAAATAACTATTGTTTGTTTATGAATAATTAGTTTTATTGATTAAAATAAATGTAAAATACATGATTCGTAAGGATATTCTAAACATAAAGCAACTGTTGATGTTGTGACTTTACAATTGTTCCTTCTTGAGGAACAAGTTATTGATGAGACGCTGAACAGTTTTCTCTGAGGAAGCATAGAAAACATGATGACAAACTTGAACCAGTCCTGAATTGTACCTAAACTAAAGCAAGTGACATGAAGCAACTGAGTAAGCTACTGCCATAAGGAGATTACTCTGATTTCCTCTTTGGTCTTATCTTCTTTCTCTCTCATTCTCTCCCTGTTTCTGGCTTTGTATTCCGGCCCACTCATGTAAGCTGTAGTGGATATTTGGAAACATGATAAACTAGATCCAGGATCTTGCTCAGATGAAAGAAAATTAAGACAAATTAACTGATTTTGAACCATCTGGCTGCACAGGCCCTAGTACTGGCAGTAAGAAGACAGGGGACTGGCAGCATCTCTGGCTTAGATTAGTTTAAACAACTGTGGAGCAGCAGGTTTAGGAAAATTAAAGCAATACGGTATCTTCAAAGAATAGCAGTGTTAAATAATGTTAGCAAAGTAAGTGCTGAGTAAGAAATATTAGTTAAAATATTTTTTTCTACAAATATAGATATGGATAACCTGAAACATTTGGCTTTTTTTTTTTCCTTTGAAACAACAACTCCTTTTGAAATTATTCCAAACGTAGTTTTTACGTTAAAATTAAACCAAAGACATTTTTAAAGTTCCATTCCCTATAAAAGGTTTGGGTTTTTAATTTTTTTTTATTATTATTTTTTACCTGATAATGGCAAAGCAATTATTTACACAGTTGCATCTTAGATGTCTGGCTGTATGCCAGTCATAAGACCCTTCTAAGAGAGTTGTCCTATATCTGCCTGTGATGATGTTTTATGTGTCATATTAAAGTTTGTGAAAGTTTGGGAACAGTCTTTGTTTAAGACAGGATATTGAGCTTAATAGTCTGGCAACTGTGGTTTAACTATGTGAGAGCCTGGGAATGCAAACAAATGTTCATATACAGGCAATCCAGGTAAAATAACATTTATACAGGGGTATGCTTGAAATGTGGAGCATTTCCTTAAGATGCCTTTACTGGAAATTTCAAAGGTTCCCATGGAAACTTGACACTGAATTCTTTTATCTTCCTTTGAAATAGTATTCCTAAAATCCAGCGTGGTGGGTTTTGATGTTGAGCTGATGTTACTCTTTGCATTCACCCTAAGAATTATAGCAAGCTTTGGACATACTTATGGAAAGTAGTCAAAAGTAGCTCATCTAATTTGCAAAGTTTTTATTTGATTCAGTCTTTTATTATTGTAATTTTTTGTACTATTTTTACTTTATTGACTGAAAATAGAGGGTCTGTAGGCTGGAGCTATACTGGTAAACTAAATAGTCTCCAGGAATGTCCTGTATTGCCAAACCATTAGAACAATAGCTAATGGGCTTCTAGCCTGTGCCAAGTGGCACTCCCTCAGGTTACTCGTGTGTGCAGTCTGCGAGCTAGAGTGATCATTTCCAGGAATCATTCCCAACTGGCAGTTTGTGCGTGAGCCTGTTTTGAAGGATAAGAGAGTTTAATATTACGGATGCAGGCTGTTCAGTGGCTGCTGGCCTCAGCACTGGAGAATGGTCTCAGGCATATTTAGCTTACTAACCAGAACACAGTCATGGCGTAACACACCTTGGTAAAATTGACTTACTGTTTAATACATAATTTCTTATGTCAGCTTCCAATGAGTGTGTTATTTTATAGTATTATTGTTCTGGAGTCTTGAGTCTATGTATATTCTAAATTTCTCCAACAATGAAGGCTAGTATTGTTTTAAAGCCAACATTCTTCAGGTGCTGTTTGCATATTTCCACTTGGGTCACACAGCACCACTGGTGCTACACAACGTCCAAGACTACCCATTTCCAAGGATGCAGAGAAAGGAGTGATTCTAGCCACTTTTCATTTCCTATTTAGCTGGACAAAGTGCAAAAGATCAAATTACATGTGATGTATTCAATATTTTCACCTTTTATTGCACTGAACATTCTTTCAACTGGAATGAAATCTCATATTCTTAAACTACTGTCTCTTTCAGTAGTATCATAAAAGTTATCACTTCTGAAAAATGGCTAAAAGAGATGTCTTAGCTAATTTAGGTTTACAATGCTGTGGACACATGCAGTTTGAGCAATGGTATATAAATGCTTTCGCTCATATGCAGTCCTAATAGTTGTACACACTGAATACTAAACATATTTTCCCGCAGTGGTTTCTTGCTTGTTGGCCACAGTGTTTGGCTTGTACATTACAGCATTTGCATGTTCTCTATGGTTACCTGAGATAATGGGAAGCCCCAGCTGGAAGAAACTTAGCCCCACACTGACACTTGATCGATCGTTCTTCCAGCCAGAGTGTTCCCACTCATGCTGCACTGATTACTAATCCTGAGATCTGAAGGCTTTGGGTTTTCATCTTTTGTTTGATGTAAAAGGCCACGGCTTTCCTCAAAGACCAAGGAGTCCTCAAATTTTTCGTGGGCATGAGTATTTAGGGAATGACAGCCTCCCCGGGAAAACTGACATGGAATTCCATGTCTTCCATCAAAACAGAGATCAAATTCCTCAGGTCTATAGTATAGTACCACGAGTGTGCAAAAATATGTGAATATTCAGTAGCTATAATATTCTTAAATTTTTCACTTTATTTGAACTGTTAATTGTGGTGCTATATTAATTGTAACAGTATATTGCTTTTCTTAAATTAGGCACAAATAAAAATAAATTCTAGGTTTTTATCTAGATGAGAAAAAAAATATGTAGATAAAGACCTAGATTTCCCTACATGTGAAATGACATCTCCAACTAGTCTTTTGACCAAGTTAATACAAAATACATTTTTTTTTCAATTATTTTTTGTATCTTCAAATATGAAGGTGTATCTGTTCTAACTTATCTACACGGAACTGTCTTCAAATATCATACTGCTAAGGCTTGTGAAGCTTTCCTACACAATGCTGTGGGTAATGTTTAGACTGTTTTTAACCTAATTATATTATTTCTGTCATTTTACAATATTGCAAAACGGTGCAGGCTGTTTCCCCTTTTGGGGATTTATCATCTAAACTGTCACATTGCATACCTGATAAAAGCACAGAGCTCAATGTAACTTGTTTACTTACAAAGTTGTCTTGAGGAGGCTCACAAGAGCCTTACACAATTGAGAATATGAGGCGTCAGCAAATGGCAAAACAAAGGGACTGAGAAGAGACTGTTGTCACTGTCTCCCAAAATGTCTCACTGAAACAAATAGAAACTGAACGTAAATATGTAGTTTTAAGGCCCCAAAGGATGATTAGGTAAACAAATTCAAAATTCTGCTTGGCCATATAATAAATTATTAATCAGTCAGTTGGTTTTCCCACAGTAGAAATGGCAGCTATTATACTGCAAGGTTTCTCTTTACCAAAGTATATTTTGTGTTTTGCTTTGTGTAGAAAGTTCTGTAAAGTACTTTTTTCCATTTCACAAAAGCTGACAAGCTGTTTTCATTCAGCATTCATGTTTTACCTTCAACGAACCTGCCTCTTAAAATGTTTATTTACTCTGTTTATATAATGAGACAGGCCAAACAACTAGTTCTCCTAAGTAAATCACAGATATTGTAAGTTTCAATAATTTCACATTTGCCCCATGTTAATACCAGAGACAACTCAAGTGATTTTACATCAGTGGTTTGTCTCCTCAGCATGTATAAAATGTACAGATTCAATTGTTAAAAAATGTTATTCAATTTTTTAACACATCTAAGAATTAGATTTGATTTTACTGAATTTAGTGCAGCTAGAATGAGCTACACTCATAGTATGCATAGCTCTAGAATACATTAATGGTTGTCTGATGCAGCTTTCACAAGATGAACTGTGGTTGTTTCTTAAAAGCCTGGCTGTAAGCCCATGGATGCTGTTACGAAGTGTCAAAAGGAGGGATGAATACTTCTAGCAATGCCTCTTATCAGTTCCTTATGTCACTTTGAGAAACAAAGAACGTAGTAAGTTAAGCAATGCATTAAGCTCTTATAATGGATATGAGTCCCAGGCTGGAGAGGATCCTGAAAACTCATCTAATTTATCCTCCAGGCATGGGCAAGCTCAGCTAAACTCAAGCCACTTCTGATAGTACCTGTGGGTACCATTAGTCTTACTTTTGCAAATGCTTATTTCGGTAGTGCTGGTTTCCCCGCTCCTATATAGTGGTGGAATTACCTACAAAGACTTGTGAAGGGCCTCTTTCTGGGGACAAGATCACTTCTGCTTGCATTTTCAGTTACTTTGATCTTTCATTTTTTTTCCAGCACAACTGATTCTTGAACATATTTAAGAATTATAAATATTGTAAAATAAATTTTTGAGAAGAATTTCACCAATCTGATTCACACACAAAGTGAATTTTATCTCTATATAAACGAAAATCATTGCCATCTAGAGATTTTATCATCTGTATTGCTGTGGATGTAAGAGAGGTATACAACATAATTCAGAACCTTAATTTAGTTCCAACTTCCCCGTTCAAAATGTGTCTCTGCAGGACAACTTGGAAATTGTGATCACCTGGGCTCCCTGTTTGTAACTAATATTTACTTGATGGATGTGTGTAGGAAGATTTTGACCTCACATGGCTCCCAATCTGTTTCCTTTACTCTTATGAAATGAGTAGAAAATCTAGATGTTTAAAGTGAGACTAAGTAGTACTGAAATCTACCCTCAGTCCATGTAGATAACTTGCCTCTGCTTTAAATGTATGGGTTTGATTCCTGGAAAAGATTTTTCACATCGTCTTCTATCACAGTCTTACGGAGTCCAGATGACTCAAGGACTGCAGAGTGATGCTGTAGGTGTGTGACAACTGAACCAGCAAGAACTTAACAATTGCACTAGAATTCTACTACGGCACTATTAATCTGTTTGGTGTGTGGTAAATCCTACTTTTATTCATCTCAAGGAACCTTCCTTTCCACATTGAACTGCGCAAAAATGTTATAAAAAAAGGAGGTAGAAACACTTTCCATTTCAGCTTCTGTGAAGCACAATATATCTTCCCCCAGGAGGTAGCAATTTAAACTAGGTCTCATCAAAAACATCACCACAGTCTCAGCTTCTTTCTACTTGGCAGACAAATATCACGTCGTTGGTGCATAAGGTATCCCCTTTTAGCTGTGCACTGTGCTACATAAAGGCTATAAATGCTCTGAAGACATTCCAGCACTCTTCACATCTCAAGACAAAACCATAGTGTTTTTTTCTGGGGGAAGCAGGGTGCAGGATGCAGCAGCTGGCAAATGTGAGAAGGAAATAATTTCTTTAAATAGAAGGTCTATAGCAGTCTCATACCCTTTAAACCCTTGTTCGATTCCCCCTAATTATTCGTGGCATAACTTTTTAAGTTGAATTGCTTCCAAACATTCTGACACAATGTTAGTCAAGTTAGCTTTCATTTGTCTTATACTTCGAAATAACAGCTATACTGTCTTACCACATTTATACTACATTACCATATTCTTGTTAGTGGCTTAAGGTCAGTTTGACATGTAGCTACTAAAACTCCTCTGCACACTATCTAAGTACAGCAGGTGGAAGAATTCAAAGTAAAGCTAAAGGCATGGGGGAAAAAAAAAAGTCACACAAAAAATCCTTGTCGGAAAACAATTTTTTCACTCCACAACAGGAATTTGTATGATTTGTAGAGGAAGAGGCATCAGTTTTACAGGCTTGTATATATTTTTATTTTTAATTTAACAAATTCCTACCAATTTCTGCAGTCTATTTCAGCTGTATTTGTATGTAATTGCTTTAAGTGCAAAAGTTCACCTTTTACTTTTATTTGACCTCTTCAGTAAATATAATTCTTCATGGCTCTGAGTCAAATTCTTTGCCTTACAAGTGTTCTAGTAGGCTATCTAAAATGAGTGGCTTTGGATGTGGGATGATTCTGGGTGACATACTATCAGTTCAACATGTAGCTCCATTTTTTTAATGATGTATTGCATTTAGGACTTGCAAATCACCATTCAATCTTGATAGGTCATAGATGGGTGAATCACAGTTGTGTCTCAGACACAGTATCTCAGGGGTACAAAATATCTTCGCACTTCTTGCAAATGTCAGAAGAAACCTGTTTGCTTCAAAAGATGTTATGTGGGCAATGCACATGATCTCACGTGCTTATTACAGTGCCTGAGTAGTATTCTAATGTAGTCATATGGAAGAGACTGTATTATTAAGCAACCTAAAACAATTAATTTCCTGATGTAAAAGTCAGGTTTTGCATAATATTTTATTGATCTGGGTATATTCAGCTCCAATTTTCCAGAATTACAAGACACCGAAGGGAAGAGGGTGGGGAAGTAATTTAAAAAAAATTAGAGAAAGCTAAATCTTAATAAATCAAAACACAGAAGGGTTGTAATGTGAAGTAGTAAAATTGAAGACAGAACGCAGAAGGAGCCATACTACTGGTAGCTTAGGTGGTGAATCTCCTTATCACTTTCTAGGAACCTAGCTGATATATTTGGGCTCAGTTGTGGCCGTCCGATACAACAGCTCCTTAGTGAAATTCAGCATAACATGGAATGGTTCTATGCTTGTTTTGTTTGTGCTGTTGCCTTGGCTGCTCTGGAGGAGGTTACTAACTATCCTAGGCTATCAACCTACCAAAGTTGCTGAACTGTTCTTGCATGTTTCTTTGGTCTGGTACAAATGAGCTGCACCAGACAATCATAAGCAGGCAATAAAACTCCTTTAAACACAAACAAACAAACAAACAAACAAGTTTATCAGCATTGTTTGAATGGAAATTATGCCATACATGGTTAGGGTAACTGTTAGCCTCTCCATTTTTATTGTGATACCCATGAGTACTACAGATCACAACCTCTTATGTTCCTTTTACCTGTTCTGAATAAGAGGCAGAAGTACTCAAATCAGACTAGTAGTGACACTTGTGTATACTCTGAATCTAGACTTCAGAGTTCGCATATTTGACTGAAAATGCCATAGGAGTCATTCCAAATACTATCAGTTCTCCTCCATATGAACTTACATGTATACAAAAGGAAAATACAAAAGAAGAATGTGCAAGGAGGAGAGTGGAGAATTTATGAATGAAAAGCTGAGGAAACCAAGTCATTTTTTTACTGCAGAAGTACTGGTGAAGAAAAATAGGTGGAAAAAAAAAGTCTATCCAGCTTATTTAAATAATATATTTTCTTTTTTTAAGCAAATGCAGGTTGTGAAGAAGAAATGGTAGAAACTGGTTCTAAGCAAGAAGGAGATCAAACAAACAAAATATATTTGAAAGATAAATTAGGCCTATTCATAGCTACAGGTTTCAAAATGAAGTGCATAGAACAGACTTACTACAAACCCCATTTAGGAATTGACATTGCATTTCAGTAGTGCCAAACTTCTAAGAGACACATCAATCTGTTTAATATTCCTGTGCCTTTTACGTAAAGAAAAAAAAAAGCTTTTATCATAATACCTTTGATGGTATGTTTTCTGAACTAAATTTAAATACCAGTTAATACTTTTCTTCCTATGGTATGTCTTCATTAGGTCTACTATTTAGAAGAAGATAAACTGCTATAAGAAAGGGTGTGATATTTCAAGACTTCAAAATATATGTTAGAATTATCTTTCCTTGTTATCGGTAACAATACTAATTGATGTTCTGTATGCATTTGCTGAAGGATTTTACATAGTTATTTTCAAAATAGAGACAGACAGCAATAAATTAAGGAAAGTTAGTAAAATGCTTGTGATAGATCATGTCAACTGCAGCCTACTTTGAAAGGAATCTGCTATTATTAATCTGATTGCAAAACTAACAACTGCTTTTTAACAAATGCTTTTTCTAGGTACTTGTCAAAGAATGCATTTTAAGATAAGGAATTATTGTATATGAATATCACTAAGAAATTGAAGGTATAAAAGTAAAACCCTGGGTGGTCTGTAACAACCCATACAAAGTTGTTTAGAACTAAAGGAGGAATGGATTTATCTCCAAAACAAGCATCAATGTTATCACCAATAAACTCCTGAGGGGAAAAAAAAATGTGTTTATGGCCAGTTATCCTTAAATGTATGTATTTTTTTAGTATAATACATCACTTAACTGATATGCTTTTCCCTGTTTTAAAAAGGAATAGCAAGTTTACTCTGTTAACTTTTGAAGGTGGGGGGTTATCTATCCAGAAAAGTCAGTATGATCTTTGGACTATATAATCTACAGTGGATCCACAGCAAGTTTATTACTTCTCTGCAGTATGGTCAGTTCTGGATTATTTGGTCCATACTCAACAAAAGCTGGAAAAAGAATCTTTTAAACTGAAATAGACTCACAAAGATTATCAGAAACTAGAAAATACTATAAGCTTCAGTAGCTCAATCCATTTTGAGAGACATTTCAGGTATAACTGCGAGCTATCTCAAGGGATTAAAGCTCTGATAACATCCCTTGAACTGGTCAGAAAGATGAAAACAAGATCCAGTGGATGGAAACTGAAACTGGACAAATTAAAAAATGGTGATAAGTGTAAATACTTTCAGCGGTAACAGTAATTGGTTGTTGAGAAAGCTAAGCAAAAGGTGTTAGGATTTCCTACCTGCAGAAACTTCTTGTTCAATACTGGTTATTTTTTCCACTAGATATTACAGTACAGTCAGAAATTAATTATTGTAGTTCTCCTGTATTAGAAATATGTCTAAATTTATTTTTTTTCCGGTTTTATTATTGATTTGTGAAATTGGGATAGGTTAAGAAATGTGCTATATATTATCCAGGCCCCTATAGTGTATTCACTGGTCATCTCTTGTGTCTGATAATCCCCTGACTTTCTCCGCTTTAGTGTTCTTCTCTTCATTATTAGGAAGGCAAAACAACATCTCTTAGCTCATAGCTTACAAAACAAGCAAAATCATTTAATCCCAAGATCTTGGTTTTGTTGTCAACACTAGTAATTTTGTCAAATAAAGAAAAAAATTAAAAATCTGAATGAGGAAGTAAAATTGGGAGTTATGCCTGCTTTTTATTATACTGCAGATATCCACAAATAGGTATCCATAATTCGAAAGGTAATTGATTCCACATTTTACAACTCACAGGCAAGCCTCCAGCTGCCTGCTGTAGCATGCTGCATTGGGATCTCCTTTTGAAAGCCCACTACATGGTTTTGAAAGACATCTGATACCTTGTCAGAAATAGTAGTAGAATATTGTTTGAAGTACTCAAAGGACCTCCAAGCAATTAGAGATAAATGTTGGTTAGACAATAAGCAATCAATAGTGATCAGATAACACCTGATGAGCTGAGCCTTTGAATCTGAAACAGGAGAGTCTTGACCCTGAATCAGTCCCTGAATGGTGTCACAATTTCTATACAAAAAAATTACAGTAGAAATATTTTGTGTATTTATTTCATTAACATTATAGTTTATTGGTTTTCTCCACTATACCATTCAAACAGCTATATGGGATGAAGACTCTGGATATCCTTCAGGTATCTGACAGCTTTTATCTGGCAAAGTCTACCTATTTGTGATATGAAAATGTGACAAGGGTATCCTAACCATATTTGAACAAATGTAACACTACTAGCTTCAATACTCCATGAAATAAGCAGGACCTGAAATGTACTGAGATGACAAAGCGAGTTCAGGCATGATGATGACAAACTTGAAAAACAGATGTTTGGAGTTATTCTTTTTCCTACATACTACACCCGATTAATCATGTATTATTTTTTGTTTCTTTTAACAGTCCTAGACTATCTTTTTTCATAGTGTAACAACTATAACTTACTTACAGAAAATTCCAAAGTGTGTCACTTGGAGCCAGTACTAAGGAGTGTTAATACAATGGATCTTCAAGAGATTTTTGGACTTGGCTGGTTCTATACTACATGTAGATCATGGCAACCTGCTGAAAGGGAAGACCAAACACCGCAGTCACTTTTCCTAAAATATCATCATCAAAGAAGGAAAATCCCTGATTCAGTGTAACTTAAAATACTCATAGCTCAGCAAACTAACATTCCTAATTTAAACTGGAGCCTCAAGTTGAAATTTAAGCTTTAAGAAACCAGCTAAAATCAGTTTCAAATCTTACAGTAGAAAGCTTGATGAGACATTGTACTTCTACTAGAAACTGGATGGAGGAACAGATCACTGCAGAAACTGAGGAGACTGCTGTGAATAATCCTCAGGGCTTAAGCAGCAAGTCAACCTCACTGTGTGCAACCAGCCAGGGACAAGGGAGCAGAACAGAGCTGGCAGATCTTTAAGGACACTTTCCACCCAGAGCAAGAGCTCTCAATCCCTAAGTATAAGAAATAAGGAAAGGAAGGCAAGAGACTGGCATGGCTGAGTTGAGACGTGCTGATCAATGAGGAGAGCGACAAAGATGATCAGAGGGCTGGAACACCTCTCCTATGAGGACAGGCTGAGAGAGTTGGCGTTTTTCAGCCTGGAGAAGAGAAGGCTCCGGGAAGACCTTATTAGGGTATTTCAGTACTTAGAGTACAGGAAAGATGGGGACAGAATTTTTAGTAGGGCCTGTTGTGATAGGACAAGGGGTGATGGCTTTAAACTAAAAGAGGGTAGATTTAGACTAGATATATGGAAAAAAAGTTTTTACAATGAGGGTGGTGAAACAGTGGAACAGGTTGCCCAGTGAGGTGGTAGGTGCACCATTCCTGGAAACATTCAAGGTCAGGTTGCACACGGCTCTGAGCAACTTGATTTAGTTGAACATGTGCTTGCTCATTGCAGGGGATGTTGGACTAGATGACCTTTTAAGGTGCCTTCCAACTCAAAGTATTCTATGATTCTATGAAGTAAGACATCTGGCCGAAATGTAGACCCATTCATCAGTGCAGAGCCAGGCGTGGTGTAATAGCTTCCTGTTTGAGTGCAGCAGCCAGGGCACAAAAGAATAAAGCGTTGATGAGGCAGATGGGAGTTCAGCAGCAGGCAAGGACATTGGACAGGGCTTGGTCTTGCACTTAGAGATGGAGACTGCAAGATAGGTCAGCCAGATTACACAGGCACATATTCAAAAAATGAAGGTATAACTCCAGACAAAAAGGGGAGGTTATGCTTTTTGTGATAGGTGTCATTGTTATGAACACCTTCCCTTTTTTTAAAGTATGGAAGTTTTTCACAAAGAACATGTTTAAAGAACATTAATACAGCACTTGGGATTGTCTGGAGAGTTGGGAAAATTCAAGGAGTCAAATTCAGAGAGGAGCATCAGAAAATAAAAGAATTAAGCAAAAACTTCAGGAAACATTTGTGGGATGATTCTTTACTCATGGAGTGAGAAATATAAAGGAACTGGAGTTTCAGAAAAATCTCAGTATTTGATCTTTGGGAATCAGACAAATTTGTTTTCTATCCCCAAAAGGCTCCCTTTGGTATAGGCAGCCTCAATAACTATGTTAAAAGGTTAAATAATGAATGAAGTGGTCAAAACGCAGTTATCCAGATAATTTGTAAGGTGGAGGGGCAAAACACAAGTGGGAAAGGCCAAGCTTTTTAAAATGAAACAGAAGGAAGACAAAATATTTTTTTAATTCTGCCAATTTTGTCATGATGTTATATGTATTAATTCTTTAGTGCTAATGTTACTTATGCTCTAAATTGGATTAGTGACACAGACATTCCTGGCATTAATCCAATGTTCAATGATACTCTAATAAGAATCTTTTTCTATTTAATAATGTATAGTGTTTTCTAAGGGGATACATTACACAATTTCTATATGTTCTGTCCGGTTGTATTTGGACACTTACCAACACCATCAAACAAAATCATAACTTGTGATGATGTCATTTTGATAAGAAAAAGCAATGTTTCCTGAAATGTGCATAAACATCAACGTTTAGCAACCCACAAGAGTCTAATGATGAATTAGTCTTTCAGTCTTTTCTGTGAGATGGTTTGACAGCCCTGTTGTCTTTATACGGCTTACAGTCAGCTGAAGGAGAAAGTGCTCATTGTGATAGGGATACACCCTATTTTCTCAAGGCATATGCATTGTATACTTACAATAGCATATTATTAATGTATGTACAGGGCTATTGTGAATATTGAGAAGAAATCAAGGCTATGAATAGCACTGTAAAATTGTGATAGGAATGAGCTGCAAACTCTCAAACAGGTGGAGATTGAACTGTATCTGAACCACAAGCAACATATATGCACATATCCCTCTCCCTCTTCCTCTCCCTCTCTTCTTCTTAACGCGCATATATGAATAACCATATGCAATTCTACCACATAATATTCGTATTGAGTAATATTTTTAACAAATAATCATGGAAAATTTCTGTTGGAAATTATTTCCTTTGAGAAGGACCTTCCTAAAATCTGGCATGTAAAAGCTGTACTATGGAGAACAAAATACTAAAGGACATACCTTAGTTCTTGGACTGGGGGCTGATTTTCAGAGGCTAGTGAAAGTCAAGAATTTTTTCTAATATTTCTTTTCCCTTTCTATCCTCAGTGTAGCTGGAGACAGAACCATCTGTATTGCAACACAATAGTGTAAGATTTAAAAAATAAAAATAAAATAATCCACCAGTAAGGAATTTGCCAATGGAATTTTCTCTATTCACTGTTTGTAAATATACCGCTACTGCTACCATGCTGTAGTCATGCTTTTGTAAGCCCTGAATGCATGGAGATCTTTGTTTGTGTCTAGCTGAGCTCTCAAATACTTCATAAATATTTCAGATTGTCACTGGCCAACAAGGAAAAGCTGGAACTAACAACAAGTAGCACTTTAAACATTTAGCAAACTGCAAATAGCAAAATGATGTTGCATATTCTTGTCCCATGAGACATATGGAGGAAAAAGAGACACCTGAGAGGACTACACAGGCTCAGAATTTTGAATGAGATGATAGGCTTACGTTAGGATATGCCTCTGAGATACATGACTTACATTGTTCCCAAAACTCAGATTGCATATACTTAGGAAACCCTTTGAGAGCTTCACATGTGATGTATATTTCATACCACTGAGTTCTGCAAGCTTTAGAATTTTATTACATTCTTGGAAACAAATTAAATACGAAGGGTGGGATGTTTAATTATGCTTCTTGCAGGGATACTTTTACGATTTATTGAAGCAATGTGTTAGCTGTCAATGTAGCAATAAAATTGTAATAGGTATGTTTATGTACATTTTAAAATTAAAAAATACTTTTTTGGCTGGGTCATGTATTTTGAGAAACATATTTGCAAATGTTTTTTTCGAAGTAAATACCATACACCCCAAGGGGTTTGGATTTAGGTCAGCTTCATAATTTTATTCCTTTGCATGCCTGTTGCCATTTTATATAAATTTATTTTTTATTAACACCACTTGTCCTAAAGTATTATAAGCAATTCCCATTGTTGACAGCCAGGTCTTTCTTTCTTCATATTTAAATCTAGCAACAGGAAGTATACATATGAACACTCTTTCGCACAACAGAGGGCTTAGTTTCTGAAGGGAGGTCTATATCAGTTCTCCCTAGCATTTGACAGTAAGTGCATTTCTCTTCCCTTCAGATCATGGCACCTTTCTGTGATTTTGTTAATGGATTCCCTACTCAGGTTTATTAAGAATTACCTGTGTCATCTGCTGTATTTGTGTTGAACTACTATTTCTGAACAATTAGTTGAGCATAGATATATATAACTGTTCATAGTTTCATTGCTTTCTTTTCAATAAAAACACCAATCCTCAACTGCAAATTTTCACTTTCTTTAAGAAAATCTTTGTCTTTTGTTAAATGAATTGTTCTCTCAAATAAAAAAAACCTTTCTTTTAAGAAAGCTCTCTACTTGTTTTGAGGAAAAGAGCTGTAGACATGACATGCACTCTCTGTTTCACATAGATGAATTTCATGTAAACTTTCCAATCAAGTGTTCAAAGCAGTGTGTCGAAATTCCTTATTTGGTCATTGGCACACAGGAAATGTGTGCTAGGCAGCAGTGAATCTGGAAAAACTCAAAGCCTTTCTTCAGAAAAGCTTACATTGTTTGTTGAAATTAGTCAGGGTAGATCTACGTGGGTGCATGAGGGTGACCTGAAGTTCTCTGCTCTGGAAGATGCTCAAGTCACTTTACTTTGCTATGGTGCTTTCATGTAGTACTGTATACTAGAGTGCTCAGCTCCAAGAGGAACCATCAGTATGAGCTCGGTTATGACTCTAGCTTTCTTACTTAGAACTGATAAAGTTGTATTCCTGTATCATCTAGCACGTTCACAACTCTCCAGGTTCCCCTGTCAGGTCTGACCCTCATTCCATCCCAGCTCATCATCTGCATAAACTTTGGAAACTACTTATTGTACTTCTTCGTTAAGCAATTATATGCAATATATGTTATATTTTGTTATGCAAAGATCCTCTTTTTTCAGATACCAAAATTTGATGTAAATTGTCTAAGCCATCAAACCATCCTTTCTGCCTTCCTACTAATCTCAGAATACATCCTCTGCAGGCTCATCTTGCTCTCTCAAACAGAAACATATGGATTTTTTTGTACACTAAAGACTGCATTCTATGATAAAGTTTATATGAAGAGGGTTCTAAAGTCTTTTCAAATACAGGAAAAACAGTGAACAGAGAGATTATTTCATACTGACTAAGAAATCTTACATTCTTTAAGATAAATTATTTTTAAGAACAAGTACACTATGGAACCTTCATTACAAATAACAAACAAAATGTAAAATAGGTTAGAATTTTTTCTAGGTCATTAAATTAGCTAAGGAGACAATAGCCCTCCAAATATATTAAAAAAAAGTTGTTACTTAAAATTTCAATCAAGGATGGATATACGCTGCACATCTCAGTCTTTCAAGTATTTTAGCTTATCTGGACATTCTAAAGAGAAAATATTTTTCTGACACAAGCATATCTTGCTCAGGATAATCCTGTATTAGGTTCCAGTTTAATGTACAAAAGTGAATTGATCAACAAACTAAACTAAACAGTCATCAAAACTTGCCTGATTATATTTAAATACTTATAATAGAGAAATACTTAAAAATACTTAAATATCCAAGAAGCAAAATGCTGGAACAAATGAAATTATGACAGTGATAGTTTTGCTTCTGAAGTAGGACAATATAAAATCTGACCAGGAGGCTAAAAAAGAAGGACATACTAAGTACAATTACTGTTTATTTAAAGGAAGAACATAGATCATATTCACAGATATCATAATGGGATATTTTTTATTCCAGCAAGGAAGAAGATTAGTTTTAAAACTTTCCATTATGACAAGCCGCTAAACTCAAGAACCTTAAACGCTAAGAAATTCAATCCATCAGTGCTTATAACAGGTGTCAGAATACCTGGACAGTGTCCAGGATCTTAGGCAAAAGAGATAGTCATGTGTTAATAATTAGTTTTTACTGCTTTTGACAACTAAATTAGTAAAGTTGGTATTGATTCTAGCCAAAAATCCTGAGGAATTGGATGAGTGAAAATGTCTTATTGAACTTTATATGTCATGGAGCGACCCAGCTATTGAAAACCACAATTGGAGGAACCCTGCAAGTTCTGCCTCCAAATAAGATCTGAAGACTTGGCAGTAATTTGAGCCATCTCCCAGTTTATGAAGATAAATTAGGCCAGATTTAACAACAGATTAGTCAGTCCCTATCTAGAAAATGGAGCCAAAGCAAACCCCCTGAGATACATCTCTGTGTAGAAGCATTGCAGTTGTATAATCTTTCTTTGGAACTCATAGCCTGAGTATCACATTCTCTTACCAGAAGGTAATATGAGATCATATATTTTAAAATGTGAGCTGTTCAACCATAAGAAGATCAGAAAATGCTATGAGGAAAGAATTTACCAAGTCCAACAGAAATGATTCCTGTGCCAGGCTGAGCTTGTCAAGACCTCTCGTAATTTTTGGCTCTTGTAGGTAATACTGCTGTTGTGGGACCCTAACCCTAAGAAGTCCTCTTAGGAAAGTACAACCAAAAAATGATGAAAAATAATGATCTAAGCATGCCCTTTTCTGAGCATTTACAGAAATTAAGCAAAATCAGTCATGAAGAGAAGAAACAGAAGTTAGGAAAGGTAGTTTAAATTAGTAGAAAGAAAATGACTAAATTTAAATCACACAATATTCTGTAAAGAAATTAAAGTTTCTATGAATAGTAAAACTACTGTATCTGTGGTTTAGTTGAACAGCTAGAAAAGCGAACCACTTAAAATAGCTGCAAAAATGTGGCACCATCATTAAAATGTCTTTGCAACACGTAGAAAACCAACTAAATCTGAAGTAAAAACCAGGCTTGCTGCTATAAGCCCCTGTTGGTTTCTCAGACGTGGTTGAGTTCTTCTAGCCATGCTTTGAGAGTGTGTTCTCATTTATAGGAGGTCAGGCATGCATGGGCGTTTGAGACCTAACCACAGCTAAATGTGTCAATTAGCTGTTCTACCATGTGTGAAGAAAAGAAAACCCAAACCGTAAAAAAACGCTTCAGTCAGCAAATATTTTATGAGTCCCTCAGTCAAAGGTTCAAATGGATATAGGACCTAATTAAATTATCTGAACATGTTTTTGAAGTAGCACAGTATTGCCTGTTGCTATGAACAAAGGTAAGTGGAGACCCAAGGATGTCGCTGTAAGATTCCTTGGAGAATAGGCATGTAGCCTTAGAAAGGGAGAGGGATATATAGTCATTCTAATGATCCAAAGAAAAAATAAAATTATTTCCTAAATCCCTACAAGTTTGTTGTTTTGTTTTTTTTTTGTCCTGTGCTCTGTTCCCAGGTAAGTTCTCTGCTGTTGCGTAGCAGGTGTTCAGTCACATCTCATCACAAAAATGCTAATTGAGGCCGAGATGAAGGAAAGAGATTTTGTAAAGAGTGAAACATGAAAAAAAACCTTAAAGAAGTATGGTTTATATTAATGGCTTTTATTTTCTCCATATCTGTTATGATTTGATCCTCAGTTGCACAGACTCTAGGTGCAACCTCCTAGTCCCTTTATGCTACGAGGTAGACTTGGTCTGTATGGGAAAAGAGCAACCAAGTATTCACATTCAAATATCAGATTTTTTAAAAAAAATAGTAAGAGGGTTTTTTTCAGGGAAAAAAAAAGTTTGATGTTTTCTTTGAATTTGCCAAATTTGTTAGATAGAGAAAGAAAACATCTTTGGTTTTATCAATGAGTTTATTGATTATACCTCTCTCAAACTGAGTACATTTTTTTATTAACTTTTAGCATCAGCTTTCATGCTGTCAAAAAAAGCTACATGAAATTTGTACCAAATTTTGCAAGTGATGTAAAATATATAAAACCATAAGACTATGGCACAGTAGCAAATAATTATTCTGAATTTTTAAATGGTGGTACCAAATATAATCCTTGTGAAAGAGGCTGGGTTAACAATCTAATTCTATATACAAGTGTGGTACAGTATAGCCAATGCTTCTGCTGATTTTCTGTAGTTTATTCACCATCCTTTGAATCTCTGTGGTGAGATTCTGATTCTGCTGTGTCAGACCTTCAATTTTTCTCTGAAAACTTCATTTAATAAGCAAAAGTCTTCACTGGTATTTCTGTGAATTGGAGGATGTGCTTAGCGGGGCTTTGATTCACTTTCACCTAGTTCTTGAGCATATTGTAAGACAAACACTCATTAGTAATAATAAGGAATGCAGTTAATCTCCCAATAAATTAATATAGGAACTCTTGCACTTGCATCTTCCCATGTTTCTATTCGTAGTTTATGTGAAGACTGATATCTGCACATATAAGAGTTTTGCTCTCGGTTATCTGATCTGTAAGTTGTGATGTGCTTGAGAACAAGATACTATATCATTTTCTCACTAGCTTTTGTTATTTTATTTAGTACTGACTCAGTTCTGATACCTTAGCAAAGTTATGCCATTTCTACCCCAAAATTTTCTACACAGAAAAGTAAATAATGAAAAAAAAAAAAAGCCTAGTAAGTTTCATTTGCTTTCCAGTCTCCCACTCTTTCAAATTTATTTGCACACCTTTCTCATATTTATTGCTGCTCCATCCTACACTGATGACTTTTAATCTTAGTTTCCTTAGAATACTGCAATCACAACTAGAGAAAATAGTTGCATTACCTGCCAAACCAGTAGTCCTCCAAACCACTGGTTCCTCTTGGCCCTATTATAATTTCCTCTTGAAATATAGGAATGGAAATTATTTTTTTCTCTGAGCCTAGATTCTTGTTACCAAATGCATCTGACTCTTTCTTTTATCCATAGCCATCATTGTATCTTTAGTTTAAGAGCAGTTAGAGATTACACATTAATTTTAGAAGTCTTTTTATTCTGAACAAATATTTTTCCACAGCCAATACAAGTAGAAAATTTATTTTGTAGGCTCTGTTGATGTAATTGTACTCCTGAGGTAATGAGATTTTTTTTCCTGATTTTTTTCAGAACTCACAGTAGTGATATAAATGATGCTACAGTTGAATACTAGTCCCCTTAAAGGAACAAAATCATTTATAGGCCACAATAGTGTTTGACAAAAAGGTTGTAACTTCATATGATTTTCTAATATTTGCACCGAGTTTTTGAAGGAATTTCTGCATGTTGGGTTTTCCACAAGCAATTGTGGGTAGTTTTGTTAGCTGAATTTTCCTGGTTTGAAGATGTTGATCATTTGATCAGAAGTTAGCTAGCAAAATCTGTATTCAGACTTGCTATAGAGAAGCCATTTCTGCTACAATAAAACAATGTAATTTTGGAAATCAGTCTGTGAAAGAATGTGTGAATGCTATTTAATTCCATATAGAGAAATATTTTGACGACTGAGACATACTTAGCTGCCAAAATTCCACTGAATTTCTTAAGCATCTCATTAAAAAAGCAGAGTGGGCTGTGTGTTTTAACAGTTTAAAGAATGGAAACATGTATGTCCCAGTAAGGATCTTTTGCATAATTTCTTCATACGTGAGCCATGGTCCCTGAGTATAACAGCTGTTGGACTGAAAACTGGGATTGAGAGATAACAGGCATATGACAAACATTGGTTTATTAAACAGGATCAAGTGCACAATGAGGAGCATAAAAGGCAAAGAAAATAAAGATGGGAATGGCACCGGGTTTGGAAGAGATGGTAGAAAATAAACCAAAAAGTGGTCAGCAAACAGAAAGCATTCAAATATTTATATATATATAAAAGTCATTGCTTGCACTGGCATCCAGTGGCTGTGGGAATAAACTGCAAGGGCCAAGACACATTCATTCAGGAGAGGCTTCTTCTAGTAGGAAGGGGTTTTCTGCCCCTAGGTCATATTAGTGCTTAAAAAAAGGCACAAATTCATTTGAAGTGTCACAGGAATTCAAGAACTATCTCAGAAGAAAAAACTAAAGTTATTCTCTGCAAAGCAGTCTCTTCTCTAGGAGTTCTATACTTCAGAGATGATGTATGCAAGACTACTTTCTGCGTCAATCTCTACCTAAATTCATGGTCTAGAGAGGAACAGGTTAGAGATTTAAATTGATGAACTAGATGCTAGAAAATAATATGGGATAAAAAATACTAAATGTTTAAAATATCTTCTGACTATGCATCTTTTTTTACAAAGACAAGTATTTAATGAATTTAGGAAATAATTTTCTTCAAATACTACTTTGGACAGCAGTAAGGACAGGAGATTGAAGCCTTTTTAGGTGCTTAATGTGCATTTGAGCTTATTTGCTGTATTTCTTCCCTTTCATCACACATAATTTTAACTTTTCTACATATTTTCCCTGTAAGATTTCATTTTTCTGTTCATAGCAATTAAAATTGTCTAGTCTTTCTAGTTAACAATACTTCTGTCTTTTAAGATGGTGTGACTATTTTAATTTTTCTTCTATTTCTGTTTCCACAGATGACATGGACATATTTTCTGTTGTTCTCTGAGTCTTGGCACTGCTGATTGAGCTATAGCTAAATTAGTTGCCAGTGTAGTTGTGACTATATTTTTTTTTCTTCTACTAATTTAAATTCCATTGGTTCTTTCTCCACAAAAATCTTGGGGAATGGTGAGATTGCAATACCTGTGTTTGCCAACAAACCTATGTTGCTCTCATAGAAAATGGTGCTGGTGAGTGCAGCTCTGCAAGAACTTGGGTCTTGCAGATTGGGGGTTTTTGTTTATTTTTGGAGGGTTTTTTTCTTATCAAATGTGCAAAGCTTGACAAGTTAAACAACCTTAGCTATGTGAATGAATGTGCACTATCATCATGAGGAGAATGGGTATTACACTGTAGAAAATAATTGATGCTCATTAATATGTACCTGAAGCCTGGATATTGGGACCACAGAACCCAGTTAGCACTTCCATGGCAAAAGCTTTGGTTTGGTCATCTGCAGCTTTGAAACTGCTGTATACCCCTTAGGTCCCTTAGGTACTTCTTGGCCTACATCAGTGAGTTCCTTCTGGGATTTTGTCTTTGAACACCTACATATACATATGCTTATTTTTTAACTCACTGCACTGGGATCAGGGACAGAATTTGTGATGAAATTTTGGATCACTTCATCAAAGGTGAGATAGAGTGAATAACCTAATCATAATACTTCTTAGATTATAGAAATCTAGTTTTGATGTCTTCCTTGTGAAACTTCTGGTGTGCATTCCTTCAAGGTCAGCTGTTTGAACAATGTTAAGCACCACCTCAGAACTGACATTTTTAAAAGCTTTAGGATCTCTTCTTAGTTAGCATCTTGGCAGCTATTTTTTCCTTCAGTTTCTCTAAGACTTGCTATAAGGACACTTCAGAACTGCTATTTCCCCTATATTAAAAAAAATAGCAATAATTAATAAAAAACAAAGTTTAGTGACAGCATGGCAGTTTTGACAGAAATGCCTGTGAGCTCCAGGATGCAACTTTTGTTTGAAGCTGAAGGAAGATCCAGTCACCTTGAATTGGCCAACTATATTGAGATGATAAGCATGACCTGTGTGCAAACTTTAAACAACATTCAGCTGAGTTAGTGCAGAGCCAGGTATTGGATACTATAGCACCTCAAAGGCAGTGTCTTCTGCCTACAATTAGATTACAATTAGAGCTCAGAGAAAGCAGGGATTCCTGCCTACCTCCTGTATAGTGGATGAGGGAAGCGGATTTCTTTAGCCTGGAGAAGAGAAGGCTAAGAAGATTCCTGTTTGCTGTCTTCAAATACTTTAAGGAGGATTATGAAGAAGGCTGAATCAGACTATTCTCAGAGGTGCACTGTGGAAGGATGCCAAGCATGGTCATAAATTACAGCAAACAGAAATCTAAATGGATATGAGAAAAAATATTTTCACAATAAGAGGGACTTACCATCATTGGAGATTTTCAGAACTTAACTGGGCAAAACCTGAGCAACATGGTCTGACCTTGAAGCTACTTTTGCTTGAAGCTGGAAGTTGAACTGGATAACTTCCAGACATCCTTTCCAACCTATGTTTCCTACAATTCTATATTCTTTGTGGGACCCTATGCCTCAAAGAGCACTGTTTTAGAAATTTCCCAGGCATAGGAGACAAATTACATCATATATTTTTGCACTCGTTTTCCAGTCTTAATTGTGGGGTTGCTACTGCAATGTGTTATCAGGGGCATAGTAGAGGTTTGGCATATTTTTCAGTGATTCTCAGTATTTCTCTCAACTTTATCACAAGAAAAGGCTGAGTATAATAACCACTGTGTTGTAAACCCCATATATTCAGTTTTCTTTATAGTTTGGCAAACAATAAAGGCTCAGCAACATTATCACTTCTATGTCTTAATTTTGTTTAAGGACTGGAATACTGGTTATCTAACTGCATTTTTAGTTTTTGGCTCTAGGTATAGAAACAGTGCAGAGGCCCAAACATGAATAGAGGCTTACTAGGTAAAGTCATATTGGACTAAACAGAATACAAATATGACATGAAATATTCTGTGTTGACAGCTTAACTGCACTGATGCACTGTTTTGTTGGTTTTTTTTTCTGATTTGTTATGATGTTGATTTTTGCTGTCAGAAAAGGGATGTGAAAAGTTTTGAATTAGGTTTGGTGGTGAACACCAAGTAATTCAATCAGCTTCAGAACAGCTACTTTGGGTTTACAACATTACAAATGGAAAAAATAGCTCATTTTGTTTTGCCGTAACATATGTTGGTTTAGGAAAGCTTCAGGCTTTGGAAATTTTTTGCTTAGCTACTACATGTATAGCATTTGTGGTATCTTTGCTTTCCTAAGACAGGAGCCGATGATCAAAACCAATGTGTAACTTCTGTTTTATTGATCTCTTTGCTTCAAATTGTCAGACTTTTGGTTACATGTGTTAGTTGAGTGCATTCTAACGGGAACCCAAAAAAGTAATAAATGTTGGCTGAAACTTATTAAAAATTTTCTATTTATCTATTTATTTAGGGAGAGAGGGGAGGAAGCAGATGAGAGAAACAGTGCATAAAGCAAACTAGGACTGAATCATGTGATTGCTTTCTATGCTCTGTTCCATTTGGGAGACCAACAGCAAATTACAAGGTAGGGAATTGCCCACAGTGAGTGAGTTACTCAAGGAAAAAGCAACTAACAGGATACAGATGTCAAAGCAAGCCAAAAGAAAACATAAATGTCAAATTAATTAAACCAAACTCCACAATACTCTCTGATTGCTGTTGGTACTGACAATATACTGGCTGTTTTTCACAGGCATGTGATAATCTAGTTTTCCTTCTGATGAGTTTACAGTCTGAATTAG
The DNA here is from genome assembly GCA_008711295.1 of Anarhynchus alexandrinus. Classification (NCBI taxonomy): domain Eukaryota; kingdom Metazoa; phylum Chordata; class Aves; order Charadriiformes; family Charadriidae; genus Anarhynchus; species Anarhynchus alexandrinus. The sequence goes on from VUYV01000003.1 coordinate 1,296,051, forward strand.
CTTTATAAGACCCTAAAGTGGTGGACAATAGAGTATGAGTTCCATACAGTGTGTTGCTAATGAAATACTTGGTTGTGAACTCAGAAAGGCCACCACTGGTGTGGCAAAGCTTAACAGGGAGAGCAAGGTATTGCATTGCTTTCAGCGTGGTATTTGTTTAGTATTGTTTCCTATGGGTCAGAAAGGATGGCTGTGTTAAGATGTTCAGGCATAATTTGATTGTAAAGTGTTGCAAATTGTACTTGTCCTCCATTAAACCATCATCAAGTTTGAGAAATTAATCTTTTTCTTGTCAATGAAATGGGTTGGTGACAGCTGTGAAGTGACTGCTGTTATTGCAACATTAGAACTAGAAGCATTGTCTTCAGAGACACTGTTATTAGCAGCAGCAACATATAGCTTGTTTTTAAAGTGCTTTTCACAAAGAAAGAATTCTCAAAGCAATAAAATATCAAATGTGATAGAACTGGGAAGCAATTAACATGAATGGCAACTCTTTGTAATAACTGTGTCGTCACCAAGGTATTTCGCTATGGCTTCAGGCCTACACATAGAAGTTGTTTTACTTATTCAGCATGTACGGAAACTGATACTGCATTGACTCTCAATCATTTCATTAAAGAGGAATGCATATATCCTGTCAAGTTCTTCTGGATTCTTTAATTGACCAAGTAAAAAAATAAGACTAACAGGCGTAGAAGATTTCTAAAGGCACACTGTTTTTCTGTTTACACTTGCAGATCTATAGCAGTCTTGATTGCACCAGAGATGTGAATAAGAAGACTTTTTGTCAGTGATGGTCTCAATACTTGGATGAGTTCTGGCTTCTGATTAAATAGAGCCACTAATTTTAGGCAGCCATCAATTCCAGAAGAATGTGTTAATCTCATAGCCACATAAATCATACAATGAAATTAATAATTCAGTGAAATAAGATAGAAAAAAATAAAAGAAATTAGAGACCAGCTTATGAAACAGCTTACTGCTTTTAAGCTCAGGTACTGGCTAAACTCTGGTTAATGTTTGATACATTGCAATCTGACAGTAGAACATGTTAAACTTGTGTAAAAATATATACATTAAAAGAATTATTTCTTTTTTCCCTACTGCGTATTTCTCATCCTTTGCGAGAAGCTGAGCTGTTCTTTTTGCTGGTGTAACTCAAATATCTATATAATATGTGACTTAAGCTATTAGAGATTCAAAGTTTTCTTCTCTCTGATTTGAAGAGTTTGCTTGCAAAGATTGTTTGTAGGTGACTGTTGTATGTAAATATAAGCATTGTCACATACAATCTAACATTTCCCTTGCTGAATATAAAAATTTTACAGCTGTTATTGCTGCTATTAGTTGAACTACTGAGGCAAAGTAAAAAAGAAATAGTCATAACATCAACAGTCAAAGATAAGAGGTTTACTTTGAAAAGTAAATTGCATGACAGAACAGATTCTTTGGCTACCGTTGGTTGGCCCACAGTCAAGCGTAGCAATGGAACATTTATGTGACAAGTGACCACTGTTGTGTACACTCGTGCATGCACTTTCATTCTGATGCTATAAACTGTCAGAGTATATCTGCAGAGTGGGAATCTCAGCTAAGACCAAACTCTTGGCTCTCTGAGCTGGACAGTATAGAGGTGTTCACTCCTCTCTACCCAAAGCTAACAGAGAACAAGTTTTGAAGTATAGTATGTTGCTTAATTTTGCTTTCCTAAATTAATGACAAATAGCTTTAGTCTACCAATATAGCTGGAGTAATAACATAAAGCAGAAATATATCTTTACTCTTACAGGCTACTTTAGCTGTCTTCTCACAAAGCTGTGAAAAAGACAAAGTAGCTCTTTTTGTAATGTATTGATGTGCCTCTTCTGCTTTTTAATATAGTATAGCTATTTAATCCAGACCTTCTGGAGAAAGATTAGGTCAACTTTTATGACAGTGCGATACAATAAGACAGCACTCTGAAAAGTATATAGTCCATTAAGGCAAGAGCCATATAATATGTAAAAAGAAAGGATGTAGCAGCAGAGGAGGAAAGGATGGACTAGTCAGTGACAAGAATATGACTGCATTAGGAAATAGAACTACAGGGTCAGCTCTACATTTTAAATCAGTGAGTAACAATCATTAGCTTCACATTTGTTCCATGGAATCAATGCTGAACTGATTAAATTTGTGTATGACAACTCTAGAATGACTTTTAGCTTTTGTTAGTAAAAGAATGTTAAGGGTTTTTAAAGAAAACTGTTTTCAAACAGAAGCTTAAAAAGAAAAAAAAAATCTCCTCCCAAAAATTATTCTTCTTCCAACAGTGGGTAACTTGAAGGGACAACATGGGACAAAAAAAGATCATTCAACTAGGGTGATTATTAGGCTTATTTCTAAATTGGGCATGGCAACATGTAATGCACGTCTTTCAGGGACCTATCCTCTCAAAACTAGTTTTTCTTAATAAAGCTGGTCTTCTAGGAGTTACTAGAGGATTTCTAACCTAAGTGAAGTGTGTGTGTGGGATGGTATCTGTACATCATATTTATGGCCTGGTGTGGAACACCAAACCCTTGATGAAATAGTTTAATACAAAAGTCTTCATAAATCATAGAATCATAGAATGGATTAGGTTGGAAGGGACCTTAAAGATCATCTGTTTCCAACACCACTGCCGTGGGTTGGGACACCTCCCGCTAGACCAATCCAACCCGGCCTTGAACACCTCCAGGAATGGGGCACCCACAACTTCTCTGGGCAATGTGTTCTAATGCCTCACCACCCTCAAAGTGAAAACTTTCTTCCTAATATCTATTCTAAATCTACCTCTTCCAGTATGAAGCCATTCCCCCTCATCCTATCACTACATGCCCTAGTAAAAAGTCCCTCCCCAGCTTTCTTTTAGGCCCCCTTTATGTACTGGAAGGCTGCTATAAGGTCTCCCCAGAGTCTTCTCTTGTCCAGGCTGAACAACCCCAATTCTCTCAGCCTGTCCTCATAGAAGAGGTGCTCCAGCCCTCTGATCATCTTCATGGCCCTCCTCTGGACCTGCTCCAACAGGTCCATGTCCTTCTTGTGTTGAGGGCTCCAGAGCTGGATGCAGTACTCCAGGTGGGGTCTCACGAGAGTGGAGTAGAGGGGCAGAATCACCTCCCTCGACCTGCTGGCCACACTTCTTTTGGTGCAACCCAGGATACGGTTGGCTTTCTGGGCTGTGAGTGCACATTGCTGGCTCATGTTGAGCTTCTCATCCACCAACACCCCCAAGTCCTTGTCCTCAAGGCTGCTCTTGATCCATGCTTCACCCAGCTTGTATTTCTGCATGGGATTGATCTGGCCCATATGCAGGACCTTGCACTTGGCCTTGTTGAACTTCATGAGATTTGTACGGGCCCACCTCTCAAGCCTGTCCAGGTCCCTCTGGATAGCATCCCTCTCCTCCAGCATGTCAACTGCTCCACAAAGCTTGATGTTGTCAACAAACTTGCTGAGGGTGCACTCAATACCAACATCCATGTTGCCAACAAAGATGTTAAACACTACCGGTCCCAGTACCGACCCCTGAGGAACACCTCTTGTCACTGCTCGCCACTTGGACATGGAGCCATTGACCGCAACATTTTGAGTGCTACCAGCCAGCCAGTTCCTTATCCACAGAGTGGTCTATCCATCAATTCCATGTCTCTCCAATTTAGAGACCAGGATGTTGTGCGGAAGAGTGTTAAACGCCTTGCACAAGTCCATGTAGATGACATCTGTTGCTGTCCCCTTATCTGCCAACACTGTCACACTGTCGTAGGAGGCCACCAAATTTGTCAGGCACAATTTGTCCTTAATGAAAGCGTGTTGGCTGCCACCAACTACCTCGTTATTTTCCACGTGTCTTCCAGGAGGATCTGCTCTATGATCTTGCTGGACACAGGGGTAAGAGTGACCGGCCTGTAGTTTCTAGTTTCCCTGGTCTTCTTTTTTACCTTTTTTAAAACTGTTGGTTATGTTTCCCCTTTTCCCGCCAGTGGGAACTTCACTGGAGTGCCACAGCTTCTCAAATATGATGGATAGTGGCTTGGCAAGTTCATTTGCCAGTTCCCTCGGGACCCGCAGATGAATCTCATCAGGTCCCATGGGTTTGTGTACCTCCAGGTTCCTCAAATGGTCTTGAACCTGGTCTTCACCTATGGTGAACAGTAATTCATCCTCCCAGTCCCTGCCTTTGCCTTCTGTAGCTTGAACAGTGTGGTTAGAGCACTTACCAGTGAAGAGTGAGGCAAAAAAGTCATTTAATATCTCAGCCTTCTCCATCTCCCAGGTGATTAGGTCTCCTGTTTCCTTTCTGAGTGGGTCCACATTTTCCCTAGTCTTCCTTTTGTCCCTGATATACCTATAGAAGGTTTTCTTGTTGCCCCTGATGCCCCTGGCCAGGTTTACCTCTCTCTGGGCTTTAGCTTTCTTAAACTGATCCCTGGCTGCTTGGATAATATCTCTGTATACCTGCCAGGCTACATGTCCTTGTTTCCACCCTCTGTAGGCTTCCTGTTTCTGTTTGAGACTGTCCAGGACCTCCTCATTCATCCACGCATGCCTCCTGGCATTTTTGCCTGACTTCTTGCTTGTTGGTATGCATCACTCCTGAGCTTGGGGGAGGTGGTTCTTGAATATTAGCCAGCTTTCTTGGGCTCCTCTTCCTTCCAGGGCTTTATCTCACTGTATTCCAGCAAGCAGATCTCTGAAGAGGCTAAAGTCTGCTCTCCTGAAGTCCAGGGTAGCGAGCTCACTGTGCATCCTCCTCACCGCGCTAAGGATCTCAAACTCCACCATCTCATGGTCACCGCAGCCAAGGCTGCCCTTGAGTGTAACGTTCCCCTTCAGCCCCCCCTTATTGGAGACAAGGTCCAGCATAGCACCTCTCCTCGTTCGTTCCTCTGTCATGGAAGGAAGTTATCATCAATGCATTCCAGGAACCTCCTGGATTGCTTATGCCCTGCTATGTTGTCCTTCCATCAGATATCAGGGTGGTTGAAGTCCCCCACGAGGACCAGGGCTTGTGAACATGAGGCTGCTCCAATCTGTCTATAGACACCCTCATCTGATTGGTGCTCCTGGTCGGTGGCATGCAGCAGACCCCCGCAGTAACATCGCCTGTTCGTGCCCCCTCTTTAACCTTGACCCATAAGCTCTTGGTCGGCTCCTCATCTATCCCCAGGCAGAGCTCCATGCACTCCATATGGTCCTAGAAATAGAGGGTGACACTCCCTCCTCGTCTCCCCTGCCTGTCCTTCCTGAAGAACCTGTATCTGTCCAGTCACAGGAGCCATCCCACCATGTCTCCATGATGCCAATTAGATCATAGCCTTGCAGGCGTGCACACTAATTCCTCTTGTTTGTTGCCCATGCTATATGCATTTGCATAGAGGCATTTTTATTTGGCCCCTGATGAATCTAGCTCCTTGGCTGGAGTGGTTATTTTTCCTTTAAGCTGCATTCCAAATAAGTAAATTTTGTATTTTAAAAGGTATTAATTCTCTAAAGATTTTTCTACTTTAAGTTAAAGGTTACATGAAAGCACAAGTTAAAATGAAAGTTTTCGTAGAAACTTTTTTTTTCTTAGTGGAGATGCCTATGAATACCTGTAACCCTGGGGTGTATAAACTGGATTTCTTTCCAAGGAAACTAAAGTATAAGCTCTGGTGGGCACTGAATGCACTTCAAATTGTGGTGGGGACATAAGTGTCCAACCCAGAAGCTTGTCTTTCAGGCAGCTTTGAGCAATATTACTTACGGTTCAGCAGACTAAATCTGGTTGAGACTGAAAACCTTCATACCTCATGCAGTTAACATGTTGAAGTCTCAGCACTAAATGTTTTACTTAATTACTGTTGACCATATTATTTGCTGCTGTAGACATCTTTAGTACACAAAAGCCATCTTGTTTGTTTTCCTGGTTTAAAGGATGATAGGAGTTCTGCTAAGCCACACTCTTTTTTGCTATTTATGATGCTTGCTACCTTTTTCTTAGAAAAGATGCATTCAGTCTAATTTCCCAGGGGGAAATAATAATGGGGTTCACAGGTAAAATACCTGTACATAAAGGAATTATACATAGCCTCATTTTCATATACTTTTGTGTAATGCTATTCCAAAATTACTTGGTTTCATTTATAGATCCCAAATTATTGATGCCAACATAACTCCAGAGGGGTGCCTAGTGAATTCCTGGTAATATGCTTCTGGAATATATTATTTCCCGAGAAGTAGATTTTTTTACTAGGGGAAAAAACATCCAACAATCACAAAAAAAAAAAAACCAAAAATCCCCCAAACCACCACTAAACACACAACATTTGTGTTAAATTTACCAAACAATTATGAGAATAAATTCTATTGCTCTATCCTGTAGTTCGCTACTTACATCTCCTAATTCCTCAAAGCTGAGCTAGCTTTATGAGACTTTGGTTCACTCCTAGCTAACTGCTCTGAGAAGAGTCTTTTCTTTTCCAAAAGTAACAGAGTGTTACCTCTTGGAGACTACAGAACTGTAAGTCCTCTCTAAATATATAATCTCATCATGACAGAATAGCTAACACTTCTGATGTTAGAATAGATTAGGCATAGACCATCAGCAATCCAAAAATTCTCTTATTTCTCCTTAGCAGTTATTTGTCCTTCAGCAGTACTTGAAAGTGTTTAAAACCTTTTATTCCAAGCACCCAAAGTTTGTAGATTTGAATAAAAAATCTGGCAGTACTCAACATGATGTTTATTATCAAAACCTGAAAACATGAAAAACTTTGACTTAAGGAAATTGAAAGATGTTCTTTTTGAAAAAGTCCATCAATGACCAGTATAGGTGAGACCAACAGTAGAATATTAGATAAAGAGATGAGAACAAAGTATGTACAGAACGGCTGCTGAAGTCCACATTAGTTACAAAAGGTTTGTCAAGAAGTGCTGTGTACCTGATGATTCAGCTGTCTGCATCTCAACGAACTAGGGTATCAGAGGATTTCTGGGAGAAAATGTTATTCATTCTTTTGCCATATGCTTGGCATAACTGTTCATCACAGAGTGTTCTACCACTTTTGGCAAAGAAAAGAAACTTTTCTTAGTGCTGTTAGCTCAGAATGAACAAAAAGCTCAGAGAGCTACCTCAGCTTTGAGGAATTAGGAGCCACAACAGAAATCCAAATCTCATGGCTGCTTGCATGTTTGTGTCCCCCCCCTCAAAATACCTTCTGCTCATCTACCTTTAGGGGGCTAGTTTAAGATACAGGTATAAGAATTGCTGGACCTAGACAGTGACTCAAAATATTTAATTCCAAGAATGTATTTTGAAGTCCACCTTTCCACATATAAAACTGAATCACCTAGTGGTCAATGCATGAGAAGAAGAAATTAGCTACTCAACCTAGTTTGAACTAACAACTGTTATAATAAGTTATAGAGCTGGAAAATCCCAAATTACAAGAATGAATTTCCTGTAAGGAAAGAGCTTTACCCCACTAAAAGGTAAGTGCTAAAATACAAGTGCTATTGGTAAGCTGCACTAGCTTTCTGAATTTCTTAAAGTTACTACTAATGTATGAACTTCTTTGTTTCCCTAGGAATATATCATGTTTTCATGATGAAAACTGGGCTGAGATTTAAACCTTCTGTGCTTTAATTTTACTTGTACGTGAGAAGCTAATTCAGAGAATTAGGATAGGAACTGAAAATCCCTCATGTCACAAAGAAGACAGCCAACACCTTTTTTAGAAAAACCAGTTAGCATATTATTTTTCAAGGCAAGACTACCATCTTGTGGCCTTTGTGTACAATGACTAGCTGAAAGCACAGATTTTGCAGAAAGATACCCACATGATGAAATAACACACACTTCTGCTTCTGTTTGTTGCTTTTGTGTGGGCAAAGCTTATATATCTTTCAATAGAAAATGTTTTTAATCAAATGAATATTTATCTGACTTTACGTATGGCTGGCATAACAGATGTAGAATAATATAGAAAAGCACAACACAAATGCTTGTAGAAATCAGTGCTACATAAGATGTGCCCTGTTAAAGGAGAATCACAAGCCCCAGAGAATTCTCAAACAAGACTGTCTTACAGCCCCTCTCTTTGACATGCATGAGGTAACTGGGTGCTGCTTTTTTCCTGGCAGCAATATTGTTTCATACAAATAAGCAGCAGGGCAAATATTCAGCTGATTGTCCTCACTGATGCTGAAATTTGTTCAGGGTAGACTGCTATGAGTACCTAAAGCAGCTGATTTAAATTGTTTACAACTTGGCTTTGCTGCATTTAAGTGCACTTAAGGTTATATTGGGATACAGCTTTCATTTAAAGTGGAACTTCTGGTTATGGCATTTCATCTGTACTATGCTTGGGAGACCTGTCATCTTAGTATAAATGAGATCAAAATTTAGTGTGAATTTATGAAAGCTAGGGAAAAACTGCCTTCATCACACACACAAAAACACTTAGATTTACCCTTTACCGGGCAGCCAAAGAAACTATTGCTTTACTGGTTAAGATTCACTATAATCTTACAAATTATATGTATGCAGTTGATATGGTTTACCATGTAATGTCCTTGAAAACTAATATTTGCAGAGTTTACATCTAAGCAATAGTTCATTAGAAAGAGATACACATTTTTTAGACTTAACAACATGGGTATGGCTGTGCTGTTAAAGAATCTAGTGTTATCTGAGATGATCCTCCTTTCAAAGGAGGAAGCTCTGGCTTCTTTTCTCTCCCCTGCTCTACTATCAGGGCAGCGCCAGAACAGATATTTCCAGCAACAGCCAAGAGAAAAGAAACCTTTGTGGCCCTTGGGCTTTTCCCTGTCTTTTGTCATTTGGTCCCCTGCCTCATGTACCAGTAGGCCCAGCTAGTCCTCTGTGTTCCATTGTTTGCAGATGTCCCCTGAGCAGCTTTACTGGCTTCTTGTGACTTCAGTGTGAAGCTATGAGAAGAGCCTGGCTCTGTCCTCTCTCGAGGATGCTGAAATGCAGCTGAAGAGAGCAGGATGTGGCCCATTGGCCTTTCTTCTCCAGAGTAATTCAAGCCAGTTTTGTCAGCCTTTCCTCAAATATTCTGTGCCCTGTCTGCCTGTTCACCTAAGCCTCCTGGGCATTTGCTGTAACTTGGTAACGTCCTTGTTGGTGTGGTGAGTACTAAAGTGGACTTAATCCTCCTGCTGTGGTCTGAAAAGTGGTAGAATTGAGTTTCCCCAGCCTGCTGGGTTGAGTCTGATTAACAGCGTGGAGAGTGGGAAGTGATGGAACCAGTGTGGGGCACCTGCCTGAGAACAAGGTGGCTTGAAAAAGGTGGGCACAGGCTGTAAGGATCTTCCAATAACACTTGGAGACTGTGTCAAATGTCTCGCTAAAATCTAGATAATGAACATCTACTGCTTTCACCCCATTGAATGATTCATTTCATAGTAGAAAGCTATCAGTCATATATATTTACAGTTTGTTAACGTTTTCTTCACAGTACAAGAGATAACCAAAGTTGGGGTAAAACTCATACTGGATCCAGATTCTTGTAGGAACACAAACTATTCAACTTTTCACTGGTGTTTACTCTTTTCTTATAGTCCTGCTTATACTGAGCCAAAGAAATAAGGGAGAACATCCTGAAAAATGCTGATCACCAGTTTGCTGTGGGTTTCTATTTTATCATGTCTTACCTATGAACAGAATTATAATCTTTATTATAACTGTGTATCTTTTTTGCCCAAATATTTTATTGCTGCTTAGTGCTTAATATGACTGATTTAAAAAACATCTATGGACAGCCTGCAATATATTTCAGAGTCACTCATTATGACTTAAAAAAAGTAACATAATACATCTTACCAGAAAAAAAACCACAACCCTACCCTCTTCTTTTCTGAGGTTTGAAAAATACTTCATACATAACACAAGGGTAGGCAATGTATGTTTATCAGTGTCACTGGAATATATACGTTAGTGAAATATGTAATTACAGTCTTAAAGACCATTAATTCTCCAAGGCAAAAAATTATTTGGGGAAATGCATTATCACATTTAAAATTAGCAAAACAGACTAGTTATAATTGCTGCAAAACTGACAATACTTTTTTTATAATACAGCAGAATCTGAGATTTCATATAGTTACCTAACTACAACTAGGAAAAAAACCGTTTGTTTCTGTAAGCAAAATATGTTGTCTGTAAGTAAAATAAATTCTTACCTACATGATCCCATAGAGTATTAATGGGGTTTTGCAGATTTATTCTATTTGAAAGATATTCTTGATTTTTGTGAGTATGTGTTTTGATAGTTTTAAAGAAAAATCATAATTTTAGGGCTTCTTTTTAAATAATCTAAGCTACACAAAAAAAAAAAAAAGAAAACAACAACAAAACCAACTAGAATAATCCAAAGAAAAACAAGGACTAATTTTCTCCATACACCTTCTATTACATGCTTTCCTGTGTGTTTTCTCTGTAGCTTTTGAATAGTAGCTATTTTTCTCCACTTAAATGTAGAGCTGCCCTACTCCCATATGATTTGATGTTAGATTCAGTAGTACCTATTTAACTCAATTTCCTCTACAGAGGTATAAGAAACGTCTTGGGTTATCAGAAATGCATAGTTCTCTGTGCTTTTTATAGGAAGATACCATTTCCAAACATTTAGCTATGTAGAGTGGATTTCAGCTTCTCTGAAGTACCTTTCATTTACCCCAGGGACTTTGTGTCTTTCAGGAATAGTACTGAGCAATACATCAAAAATATCTTCTTAGATCTGTGCCAAATAGATCCTATTAAAATAAATCAGTTACATGTGTTCACGACTCTTCTAGGAGTACAAACCCCAACTGGATTAAAAAAAAAAGTTTGAAAAGTCATTTAATGTATCTAGGTATCCAGAAAAATATCTAAGTGAATTTCCTCTAAAAGTACAATTGTTGGAAGACATACATGGCTGATTTGATTACTGGATGTAATATTTTTCATGTACCCTTCCTAAAGCCAAGAAGTAAACAGTACACACTTAGACATAGATAACAAGTGCCGGAAATGTTCATCCAACTAAAACATTACCCTGTCCAATAAAACTGTTTTATATCACAGAGTCATAGAATAGTTCAGGTTGGAAGGCACCTCTGCTGGAAAGAGGATCAGCTAGAACAGATTGTTCAGGGCTGTCTCTGGTTGGATTTTGAGTATCTCCAAGGATGGAGACTCCACAACATCTCTGGGCAACCTGTTACAGTGCTTCATCATCCTCGCAGTTAAAAGGCTTTTCCTTATGCTTAAATAAATTTTTCTGTATTTCACTTTGTACTCATTGCCTCTTGGCCTCTCAGTGGGCACCACTGAGAAGACTCTGGCTCCATCTTCTTTACTAGTTCCCACCAGGTATTTATACATATTAATTAGATCCCCCTGAGCCTTCTCTTCTCCAGGCTGAACAGTCCCTACTCTCTCGGCCTCTCCTTGTATGAGAGGTGCTCCAATACCTTAATCATCTTTGTGGCCCTTTGCTGGATGTGTTTCAATAAGTCCATGCCTTTCTTATACTGAGGAGCTCAGACCAGGATACAGCACCCAAGATGTGGCATCACTAGTACTGAGCAGAGGGGAAAGACCACCCTTGACCTACTGGCAATCCTAATGCAGCCCAGGATGCAGTTGGCCTTCTTTGCTGGCCGATAACACATATTGAACATTTTGTCCACCATGACCACCAAGGCCTTCTCTGCATACCTGTTTTCTGCTTGAGTGACTGCCCTCTAGCTGGATTTCATGCCACTGATCACAACACTTTGAATCTAGCAAATTTTCAGTCCACCTCACTGCCCATTTATCTAGCCCATAGTTCATTGGTTTGTCAATAAGGATGTTATGGGAGATTGTCAAAAGTCTTTCTAAAGTTAAGATAAACAATAACATCTGTTCCCCCCTCATACACTGAGCTGGCCATTTCATTCTAAAAGACTTTCAGATAGGTTAAGTGTGATTTCCACTTCATACATCCATACTGACTACTCCATAATTTCTGTCCTTAAGAAGTTTGAGAGTGTTTTCCAGGATTATTTGTTCATTCACCTTCCCAGGGATCCAGATAAGACTGTCCTGTAATTCCCTCTATCTTCTTTCTTGCCGTTCTTGAAGATAACAGTGGTATTTGCTTTCTTCCATTCCTCAGGAACTTTCCCTGATCACCATGACCTTTCAAAGCTAATCAAGAGTGGCCTTGCAGCACTCATAGATTCATCCTGTCAGGTCCTACAGGCTTGTGCATGTCCCATTTGTTTAAATGTTCCCTAGCTTGATCCTCCTCCACTAAGGGTAAGACTTTCTTGCTCTATACTTCCAACTTGTCTCAGCAACCTCAGGTTCTTGAAGGAAAATGTGATCAGTAAAGACTGAAGTAAAGAAGGCACTGAGTACCTTGGACTTTTCAATGTCTTTTGTCACCAGCTCCTCTACCCTATTCAGCAACACACCCACATTTTCCCTACTCTTCCTTTTGATGCTGATGTGCCTGCAGAAACCCTTCTTGTTGGCTTTCACACCCCTGACCAAACTATACTCCAGGTGGGTTTTTGCCTTCCTAACACTGCAAGCTCTCACGGTGTCTTTGTATTCTTCCTGGATCACAGTACTCTTCTTCCACCTCCTGTATACTTCCTTTTTATGTTCAGGTTTTGACAGGAGCTTCTTGTTCAGCCATGCAGGCTTTCTGCCATCTTTCTTTGATTTCCTGGTCATTTGATTGGACTGTCCTTGAGCTTGAAGGAGCTGATCCTTGTGACCCAATCAGCTCTTCCAGAAGTCTCTTTGCTCTGGGATTGCATCCCATGGGATTTTTCCAAGCAGGTCCCTGAAGAGGTCAAAGTCTGCTCCACTGAAATCCAGGTCTGCGATTGTACATTTTTTTCCTTGTTTCCTCCTCTCAGGATCCTGAGCTTCACTATTTTATGGTCATTGCAGGTAACACTGCCCCCAACCTTTACCCCTGACCAGTCCTTCCTTGTTTCAGGCCTCAGTATCAGGTCCAGATGAGTGCCTCTTCTCATCAGCTACTTGATCACATTTGTCAGGAACTTATCATCAACGCACTCCAGAAATCTCTTGGATTGATTGTGCTCTGAGTATTCCCTTCAGCTGATATCAGGGTGGTTCTTCAAGTTCCTCATGAGGTCCAGGAGCTGCAAACATGACACTTTTTCAGGCTGTGTGAAGAAGGTCTCACACACTACTGCTTCTTGTTCAGGCAATCTGTAGCAGACACCCACCACAACATTGCCCACACTGGTCTGCCCTTTATGACTAACCCATAAGCTCTCAACTGGTCCTCATCCATGTCTCTCACACAAAAGGCAAATTCCCCTCCCTGCTTTCTTCGTCTAGCCTTCCTGTAGAGGTTGCATCTACTCATTACAGCACTCCAGATGAGTGAGCTGTCTCATCATACTTCTGTGATCCCTATCAGATTGTAGCCCTGCAACTACACACAGATCTCTAATTCGTCCGGTTTGTTTCCCATGCTAGGAAGTGTCTTAGTGCTCAGTGTTAGGGCCTGTTCCTTTTCAAGTGGGGAACTATGAGCTAAGAAGCATCTTTAAGTTACCCAGAACATAGCAATGGAAGGGAAACTACTCTCAGAAAAGAAGTCCTGCACCTTGGAACAACTCATCAGAGAAAGGACAGAGGGTCAGTAGGCAAATCTCTTGCTCTACCAAAGCATTGTATAAAATAATATGCTATATATGAATGGAAAGCAGTGTTGCACCCATGAGGACACACATGTAAAGGATCACACCTGAAATGACATGAAAAAATTTTAGTCTCTCAAAGAGTTCAACAGTGTCACTAAGTCTCATTAATTTTATTATCTTTTCTTTTTTTCCTAATGCTTCTAGTATCTTGTGATTGAATGAAAATCATACCTTTCTTTTAAAGAAGCAGCTTGCCGTTACATGTTCAAATAAATTTGAGTAGAAACCAAAAAGCTGAAAATCCAGAAAACAGATAAAAAGCAAACAAGAAAAATATTACTGTGAATTTGGTATCTTTTACCATTAATAAAAATCAATCATCAGCTCCTGAACCCTGAGTATATGTGGTGAAGTGGAGAGGGGGAGTTATGTAGTATTCTGTTTGTGATGGTGAGACTGCTTAACATCTTGCTGTGCTCCATCACCATTGCAAAAAATTAGAAATATTACCTTCCATACAGACTTTTTGTTTCATTTTAAATATGACAATTGTTGCAGCCTACCTAATTTGTGCTAAAGCACATGTGAATGAGTGAGGTCTGTATCTATAGTGAAGGATAGGACTCACACACATTTATTGGCCAAGTTATTAAAATGACAGAAAGTGGTTATCATTCATTAGTTTTTTCATTTTGCCTTCACTCAGACTGGCTTTATCTTTGGCTTGTGTTCAGTAAAAATAATCCTGTCATGTCCAAAAAGTTTAAATCTTTTTAAACTTTCTGTTCTTTTCTGACAAGAACAGTAAGTCTATTGCAAAGGGGTTATTTATTTTTCCTTACCATATTCGTTTACAAATCCTTGTGCACAGACAATATTGTTGGTACACGGAAATCAGAATTTTGTGTTTCTGGATACTGAAAGACTAATAAAATTGAAAGCATGAAAAGTAAGCCAAAGGCACTTTAAAAAAAGAAAATTTAAGGGTGTTTTTCTTACAGAAGTCTTTTGATAGGTACTGGTCATTTTTCCTACAGCTGTTCTAACCATATGTAAAGAGATTATCAATCTCCTGCAAGTAAAGTAATGCATTGACTGTTCACAACCTGACATTAGCAAGAAATCTACATAATTTCAGAATCATATTTCAAAGTTAGCTGTCCTATAATAGACTTCCATGTTCTGAATCAGCTATCATTGATTATTGTGTCTAAACAGACCATGAATCATCTTAAAACCAGCAGTTCTTATCTTCTAATGACCATTATAATGACTTTTCCAGCTCCTCTGACTTTCAGCATAGAAATCCATTGCATATGACTAAGTTTTACTCTATTGATGAAGTCTTCAGGTTTAAAAGATCATATGTGTAGTACCAGAAATAGCATCACATCAAATAAACCAATCGGTGTGTGCATGGTACCATTGATCTGACTGATGGGCTGGAATTATTCTCTTTATCTGTGCCTTAAAGCTGATATTAAATGCTTCCCTCTTTCAGAAATGTCTACTAATTTTTGAATTTCTGTGGTTTTGCTTACTTTGATGAGTTGAAAATACATCTATCACATAAAATATCATCTAAGTAGTATAATGTATTTAGAAGAAAAACCAGAATCTTTTTGTCTGGTTTTGAAATTCATGGTTCTGCTTATTGTCATTGAAGCAAGTATTGCAGACTGCACAGTTACTCATAACGTGATGGAATTTTATCTACATGTATGTTGTAAAGTTTTGTTGTCTCACAATATATTGCACTGAATCTTTGGCACCCCTGCTCAAGCTGTCCTTCCTATTAGCTTCTGTGCTCCAAGCTCCAAAAAGATTGCTTCATCAGATGACTGCTTTCCCCAGATCTGATTATTTCTTTGCTACACTTGATGAATGTTCCTTTTCTATTTCAGGATTAAAAGTTTCTAGAACTGTTAGGACAAAGTAGAGGTGGGAGACTACTGGCAGAAAAGTTGAAGTGACAGGTGGGCTGAGGTATTCCTGTTACTGCCTGGCCATCGGGATGCTTTGTGGTAAGATGCGTTCCTTTTTCATATCCCCAGTTTATACATCAGTTCATCATTAGTACACTCCTGTTTCCTAGTTAAAGCGGGATGAGTGGATGTAACTTTTGCTTCTCTTGCCTGTTTTTCTGAACTGTAGATGTCACTCTAGGGCTGGCTAATTGTTGCGTGCTTCTTTCTTATCAAAGTAAATTGTCAAGTGGGGGAGGAAGGTGCTGAAGATTTTAATTGTTTACACCTGAAATATTTATGGTTTTATACCTTAGCTTGAACATAGAGGAATTGCAGTAAAACTCTTGCACTGAATTACAAATTATGGATCCTGGAAAAAAACATCAGTTTTTCAGTATCTTAGCTGACTGAATAACTTAAGTATTGTTCAGGAAATATAGTTCCAGCAAATGCTGATTTTATTGCATTCATGAGACTTCTGAAATTATATTTTATATTAATCCCTAACAAAACCACTAATCTTTGCCATATATGCATTTAGACAGGTACTTTAAGACAGCTACTATGTGAGGTGTCTAAAAGTTGAATGCCATTTAGGTAACTAGTTAGGCTGACTGGATCTTAGTCTTTACAATGACTTATGTTCGGATTTGGTAAGGTGTTTATATTACATTTAAAAATGAAAGGTCCAAAGAAAGTTAATTACTTTTGTTAAACTCAGCATCTTCTTATGGACAAAACTGGAACTCACCTGAAAAGGGAGAGCCAGCAATTTACTGTTAGCAAACTAAAATATTAACAATCTAATAAAAATACAACCAGAAGTTTTATTAATCCAGTTACAATAACACCAACACACGCCAAAGTATTACAGACAGACAAGTCCTGATCCCTGAGTTGCCAGGGAAGTACAGAGCCTTGGGCTTTCTACTAGTGATAGCAAATTTGGATGTTCTGAACTATAGACCAAATGTGTAGAAAGTCATCCATGGAGACAATGGCGTCATGCTCAGCACCTGACTGCATCATAATTTAGACAGTAATTTCTGTAGCAACCTTCTTTACTCCATGAGGGAGGAGGTGATTTCAGAGGGAATTTCAAAGTTATAAACTGGGCTGCTGCTCTGAATCCCTTCTGGAGAAGCATTTTGCTCAGCTCATTAGACAATGTGTCATGGCCCTGAGGGCACTGCCAGCCCTGACCCTCCCTGCTCAGCCCCTGGAGCTCCCCCCACCCGCCCATGGACCAGGACACCATGTCAGCCTCCCAGAGCTGTCAGCCCCGACCCAACGATGTTACAGCAGGGCTGGTCTCCAGCTCCCCACAGCCCTGCCATGCCCAGCCTTGGGCCCTGCTGAGACAGGCCCAACTCTGGGCCCATGTCTCAGCCTAGCCTCAGCCTGTCCCTCTTTACAGGGAGGTCCCCGATGTGGGGGCTGGGGATGCCCCTGTGCCCCCCAGCTGCCCTGCTCCTGGCTGGGGAGATGGGACAGGCCCTGGCTGCTAGGTCCTGCCATCACCCACCTGGGAGAGGCCCCGATGAGCTGCTGGCCCCCTCAGTGCCCTAACAAGTATCTCAGACAGCATCTATACACCTAGGGCTGAGCACAAATGGGGTCCTGGACCATGGACAGAGGTGGGGTGATGCCCCAGGCCAGGCTGAACACGGCCAGAAATGGTTGATAGTGCCCTCAGGAGCCTGACAAAACCAGTCTGGAAACACCAGCTACCTAAACTAGATGCCGAAAGTTGAGTGTTGTGGATACTAACCTTGTGTCTTCCAGATGTTACCCTGTTTTGTCTTAAATTATTAAAATTGCTATCAATGAACTTTAGAATGCATTTGTTTTTATTCTGTTCCTCTAAAATTTTGTTTATGGAAGAATACTATACAACAGTTAGATCCCTGCAGAAGATTCATGGTTTTAAAGGTACAATGTTCCCCGCCCCTCCACGCTATTAACTTTCTCATTCCAATACCTAAAATTGCTTTCTGAAATCTGCCGAGATGTTCAGATGCACTGTTAAATGGATTTCAAAGCATTTGAGAAGATAACAGGTCATATCAAATTTTGAACTCCAAAAAAGTGAAAACAAAATTTGAAGCCTCTCCTTAAACTGAAGGAAAAAAGAGCTCAAAGAGGTGACATGACCATCTCTTAACTAAATGTTTTTGGACAAATGGGGTCATGAAAGGATGCAAAATATTAGAAGACCGTATATTTTTTAAAAAAATACTATATACTGCTTCCTTGGAGTACCTAATGAAATCACTCTACTGCTGGATTAAGATGGTAGAATTGAAGCTTATAACTTTTGTGTAGCCAAGTGGATGAATTTTCGAGAGAAAAATGTACCTTTGGAAAATTACTTCTGATATGAAGTATATGTATTTGGAAAATGAGGGAAGGTGCTGTCCCATGTGAGTACACAAATACAGTCAAACAAACATTTATGGAGAGTATTCATCTGAGACCATCTGATTTATTATAAGGCAGGTAAAATAACAGTTTGAAGGAAAACTGTCACCCTACTTTATCTGGTCTGCCAATGACCTGAATAATGCTTGTTGAATTGCTGTATAAATACAACAATTCTTTGTTTTGCCTCTAAACCAGAAGACATGATAGTTTGTTGAAAGGTATGACTTCATTTCTTTAAGAAAACTTCACAAAGAAAATCAGTATATTTTTTTAATTATTTACCTCATATTGCTGGCACAGTTATATAGGATTTCTTTTTTTCCTCCCATACTGCTCATTCTCTTTACAGCCAGCATCAACTCATTTCTTCTCAGTCCCTCTGTAAGTATAATCAGATTTTTAAATAATCATACAAATCCTTAAAAAAAATGGTTCCACAACTCCATATGCTGAATTGTTGTCCTTAACTCTTTCCAGTTAATCCTCAAAATTTCCATGCTTTTTGAAAGTGATTGTTTTTATATCCAGCTTTTCCAATAGGAAACCTGGGGAAAAAGCTGTTGCAAAAGAGAAACATGCCATTCTCAGCATAAAGAGGTTGTGAATAAAAACTCTTCATTCAAGGCATATTTGCTTCTCCCTGGTGAGGACCCCAAATGTACCCTTGAGGGCCCTCAGTTTGACCGTCCATGCTCCAGACCATCTGTGATCCAGCCCAGATGTGGGCCCTTGAGTCTGACTACTGGGAGAAAACCTGTGAGAAACAGGTGCCTGGCTCAAATAAATCTTACTTCATTCTCTAATGATCATACTGTATGCTTTCTTTGATTCTTCTCATTTTTCTGACCTTTGACTTTTTCAGGCCAAGAAGGTGAATCTTAAATTCAAGATGAACTCTACATTTTTTTGCAATTGCATGTGAAAACTTTTACTAATATGTAAATGTTTAATTAAAAAAGGAGTCCCACTTCATTTCCCAAACATTTAAGTCATAATCTGCTTTAAATTGCTTTTCAATACAACTTTAAATACATCTCCAGCAGATACTCTTCCTGACAGTTAGTCTAATCAATGTGTTAGATAAAATATTTCAGATGTAAATTTTTGCAATGTTGCAGCTTTTTACTGTGTCCAATGAAACTCTACATTAATGTGTTTCTTTCTGATAGTAGGCATTTGTACATGCACATTATGGAGATGTCAAAAGAGGATGTTTAACTGCTCATTATGGTGACTCTTGACCGTGACTCCTTCATTATAGTGACTCCTTCACCATAGGAGAAGACCAGGTTCGAGTCCATTTGAGGAACCTGAAGGTGCACAAATCCATGGGACCTGATGAGATTAATCTGTGGGTCCTGAGGGAATGGGTGAATGAAGCTGCTAAGCTACTAGCCATCATATTTGAGAAGTTGTAGCAGTGTGGTGAAGTTCCCATTGACTGGAAAAGGGACCTTCACTAAGGGCAAATTGTGCCTGACAAATTTGGTGGCCTTCTACAATGGCGTTACAGTGTTGGTGGATAAGGGGAGAGCAACAGATGTCATCCACATGGACTTGTGCAAGGCATTTGACACTCTTCTGCGTGACATCCTGGTGTCTAAATTGGAGAGACATGGAACGGATGGATGGACCACTCAGTGGATGAGGAACTGGCTGGATGGTTGCACTCAAAGAGTTGCAGTCAATGGCTCCATGTCCAAGTGGTAAGCAGTGACAAGAGGTGTTCCTCAGGGGTCAGTACTGGGACCGGTAGTATTTTAACATATTTGTTGGCGACATGGGCAGTGGGATTGAGTGAACCCTCAGCACGTTTGCCAACGACACCAAGCTGTGTGGAGCAGTTGACAAGCTGTAGGGAAGGGATGCCAGGAGGGACCTGGACAGGCTTAAGAGATGAGCTCGTACAAACCTCATGAAGTTCAACAGGGCCAAGTGCAAGGTCCTGCATGTGGGTCAGATCAATCCCATGCACAAATACAAGCTGGGTGAAGCATGGATTGAGAGCAGCCCTGAGGACAAGGACTTGGGGGTGTTGGTGGATGAGAAGCTCAACATGAGCCAGCAATGTGCACTCACAGCCCAGAAGGCCATCTGCATCCTGGGCTTCATTGAAAGAAGCATGGCCAGCAGGTCGAGGGAGGTGGTTCTGCCCCTCTACTCCACTCTCGTGAGACCCCACCTGGAGTACTGCATCCAGCTCTGGAGCCCTCAACACAAGAAGGACGTGGACCTGTTGGAGCAGGTCCAGAGGAGGGTGATGAAGATGATCAGAGGGCTGGAGCACCTCTTCTATGAGGACAGGCTGAGAGAATTGGGGTTGTTTAGCCTGGACAAGAGAAGACTCTGGGGAGACCTTATAGCAGCCTTCCAGTACATAAAGGGGGCCTAAAAGAAAGCTGGGGAGGGACTTTTTACTAGGGCATGTAGTGATAGGATGAGGGGGAATGGCTTCATACTGGAAGAGGTAGATTTAGAATAGATATTAGGAAGAAAGTTTTCACTTTGAGGGTGGTGAGGCATTAGAACACATTGCCCAGAGAAGTTGTGGGTGCCCCATTCCTGGAGGTGTTCAAGGCCGGGCTGGATGGGTCTTTGAGCAACCTGGTCTAGTGGGAGGTGTCCCTGCCCATGGCAGGGGGCTTGGAACTATATGATCTTTAAGGTCTCTTCCAACCTAAACCATTCTGATTATCATTTTGCTCACGGGAATGTTGATGCTTCTTTTTCCTCACTCATAGGAAATTTAATTGAAATAAAAATAACGATTTACAGAAGTGCAGAATTCAACTTTGTTTAGCACAGTATTGTCTTAGCTTAGTGATATCAGCTCCAAGAAGTATTTTTCCTTGTCCCCATAACATGGGCCTTGAGTGTAAGAGGCTTTATGACAGAACAGACATAGAGCAGGTAGATTCCAAGCACGGGTCCTCATGAATCTCAGGAAACACTCAGATAAAACAGTTATTGATTAGGTTGGGTTTTTTTTGAGGAAGTTTGGAGAGCTTAAGTAGGCTTTTCTATCACAAGAGTTCTGAAAGTATCAAGTATCAAGTAAAAAGCAGACTATAACTTTTGAAGTAAGTGTGGTACTAAGGATACTAGAAAGTGGTATTACTTTGGGGTAAAGATTTTATGCAGTTGCAGGCTTTTTCCCTTGGAGTGACATTTAAGTCACTTAAGCAGTGCTGTGTTGTTTATTTGTAAACAAATTTGAAGATTTATTACTATGAATAAACAAAATGAAGGAGTAGCATGCACAAAAGTCAATAATTTAGGAGATATGGTGTCAAGACCACAGCAAGTAGAATTAACCTGTGACATTGTAGCTGTGGTAAACAAGCTGCAGCGATCAATAATGAAATTAATCAACTTCAGATAAGTGAACAAACAGATTTGCCTCAGATTTCAGGTCAGAACTCAGTCAACGGATTCCTCATCCAGCTTATGGAAAAATGTGTGGGTGTTCAATCAAATCCCAGATGAGCAACTGATGAGATTAATCCATGTGTATTTAAAAGGCGGGGAGAGAGTTCTTCAGCATGGAAACACAGGCCTCATATCTAAGCCAATTTTACTAAAAGTACAGGATCAAGTGTGGACATCGTGCACAATATTGGTAAGCTATGTAAGCCTCTGTGGGGTTACAAAGAAGAAAGCATTATACCGCGTCAGCTGTGTTTCTCCCTTCCCTCTTCTCCACGCATTTCATGCATGGTGCATAGGAATTGAGAAGGTGAAGAAGAGGCCCAGGGCATTGCTTGTGAATATAACTGTGTGGACATAAAGATCAACGGGGAAGAAAAGGTAGCTCTCATCTAACAACTTTGAAATGGTATCTGTAGTACTTGGGACTGTAGTTGACCTGCCAACCTGCTGAAACTGTCATGTCTATGCCAAGATACACTTTTTAGTAAACATATTTTTGTTCCCCGCTCCCCCCCGCCCCGGCCTTGGCCTTGTTCTATTTCTGTAGCATTAGTGAGAATGTACTCTGGAGAATACTGCTGCAAGTGACTGAAAATCTCTATGGGCCTTTCAGCTTTTTATTTGTACCATGAACTGAGTCAAAATTTTAAAAATGCTACATAATTAATATCACCAGTTGTCTCTTCATACAGGCATTTCTTTACTTCTCCTAACTAAAGATTAGGAAGAGTTTATGATTTTATCCCTATTGTTTTGAGAAAGCCACAACAAAAAAGAAGAGATTTAAGGCCCTCCATCCTGAAGTTGGCAATATTTATAGTAAGGCTATTTCAGTATTATCATTGAGTCTTATAGCATTTTCAGTCTTTTAAATTGAGTTTCTAACCGTTTCTGTGTAAAGTTACAAAAGACTTAAGTTTTCAGTAATGTGAAAAAAAGGGAAAGCTGTAACCATCTCAGAACCCAGAACTGAGGGAACAAAAATCTCATGGTTTTTGGTTTTGTAAGAAAATTTTTCAGAATTTTTCTGGGTTCTGTTCTAGGGCCTGGTTGAAGTATGTTCTGAATGCTTTAGGGTAGCCTTATTGTTTTGGCTGGCTGCCTAAGCAGTTGTCTTCACAGAAAGGAGAATGTTGGCTTTGCAATTTGTTAATCAACTGTTTGAGAAGAAAGCATAGTCCTATCCAGTCTAACACCTGAAAGATAAATTTGAAACATTTGAACGAACTGCAGCCCATGAGGGACCCATGCTGGACCAGTCTTTTCCTGAAGGACCGTAGTCCATGGAGAGGACCCTCTCTGGAGAGGTTCATGAAGAATTGCACCCCACTGGAGCAAAGTGTGAGGAGGCAGGAGCAGCAGAGAGGAGTTGTTATGGACTGACCGCAGCCCCCCATTCCTCATCCCCTGAACCACTCCATTGGGAAGGGGACATAGAGGAGTTGGGATTGAAGAGGTGAAGGTGAGCCTGGGAAGAAGGAGAGAGAAGGTGTTTTAGATTTTGTCTTTGCTTCTCACCATTCAACTCTATGTTTAATTGGCAATAAATTAAATTAACTTTCTCCAAGTTGAGTCTGTTTTGCCTAAGACAGTAAGTGTGCCAAAAGCACATGTCTAGGCAAGAATATAGGAACAGAATAAGTATGCGTGATACATACCAGAGTATATATCCTTGTGTTTAGTAGCCCTCAGTGGACTAATCTTTGGAGGAAAAGTCAAATTGCCTTTGCAACCCTTACAACCATTTATTGTCTTCAACCCCCTTTGGCTTATCCATCATGCGAACACTTTTTGTTTGTAACCACCATCCTCTAGTTTCATCTGACATCACCTAATTCTTTTTTTTTGGAAGAGACAGTGAAAAATAGACTTCTACATACTTCTTCATAACTATGAAGGCCTCTTTCATATCTCCTTTAGTCATCTTCTCCTCCATTTCCACTGTTCAGTGCACAGAAACCATTTCAAGTCACCCTTTTCATCCATTCTCTGTACGTCTTCAGACATTCCTTTGAATCCTTTTTTAGATGGAGGGGATCAGTACCCAGAACTGCACAGCGTAACCAGGATGCTACTGAACCATTGATTCCTAGGGTGGCATAAATCCTCTTGTTTCCTTTTTCTTTCTCAATAGTTTCTGGCTTTAAATTGATTATTTTCGACAGCTGCTGAGTAGAAAGCCAACATTTCTATCTCTCTATTATAGTTCCAAGTTTTCATCAGAGCTATAAGACAAGAGTCCACCATTTCCTGTGAACATTAACATTGATTTCCCCCATCCAACATAGACCATTTTACATTTATTTACCATTAATTTCATCTACCAGTATTAGAAAGAACTTCTGCAGTTCTTCTCTTGGTCCTGATTTACCTTTAGTAGCTTAGCATCAATAGCAAATCTTGTCACTTTATTATTCACCCCTTTTGAGAATATGTTGAATTGCACAGGTTCCCTCAGAGATATCTGTGAGATGCTACTGGTATCTCCCTCGACTAAGAAAATAAATAATTTTCTCCTGTCCTATCTTTCCAATGTTTTGGTTAATTATTTATCCATTATGCACCATGACACTGCCTACTTAGGTTGTCTTTGCTGAAGAAAATACTGTGAGCAAGTAAATTGTCAGAGTCTGCAGTTTGGAGTAAGTCATGTTACAACTCTTGACTCAGATGGGCTAAGAAGTTGTGTTCTCTGATACCTAACAGAGTACAGGGAATAACTTCTGGTTTAAAGAACAGAAATCTATTTTGACTACATGCTGTTCAGCTGATGCACTGACCATGATCTATCAACCAGTTGCACTGCTCTGTGCTTTCAGATGTGTAGGAAAATGTTTTCTGTGGTACTAAAAGTAAGGGTCTGTTAATCCTTTCTTTCTGCAAAAGCAGATAGAATTAACATTTTTTTAATTAGTCTAAGATTTAGACTAGTAGTTTGGCTGTTCCTAGAAGGAAAGGTGTCTTAAAATGAAGAAGTTTCTGGAGTTCATGTGTTATGTGTTGTGACTATATGCTTAGTTGCATAGCAGTGAAGTTAACAGGAAAATACACTAGGAAGAAGATAGCATTCTTTCTCAACAATATCTAATGTATGTGACAGCAGGCTAATGTTTCAGTCAGGTTTTGGCATCAGATTATTTTTAAATAGATTGCCAAGCATAGTTAGTGAAGGACAGCAAAGTCTCAGTTGCCACGCAACTATATATATTGCAGGAGAAAAGTAAGAGCAGATGCCAGCCCTCTTATGTAAAAAATATATTTGATTAGGAACAAGCTTCATGAGAAAAATGTTTAAACATATGTCATTACTAATGGAGACATAGATAACTATACCATGGCCTTTTGTGTCACTTATATTTAAGTTAAAATATCAAGTAAAGCATAATACACATTCCACTACAATATGTATTACAATACTTAAAATGTTCTCCCGTTCCAGAAACAGAAAGGCAAGACAAACCTAAACTTTCTGTTCTGAAAGCATACTGCAATGTTGGTGCCATTTGATGCTGTGACATGCTGGCATATCTTGAATTTTGCTGTGGATCTGTGAGAATCTGAAATTGGTGAGTTCAAGCTGGTTGGTCAGTGCTTTGTGTTCACCCAGAAATAAATCAACGGGCTAAAAAGCTTTGTAAAGCAATGTGGCGCCATGCCATTGACAGCAGTTGTCATATGTGATAGCACCATGTTCTAATGTTGTACTTCAATGGGAACTTTATACTGTGGACCCCAAAGAACTGAAGATATTTAATATTTAATATTTTATTTTTAATAGGACTATGCTATGCTAGAATGTAATTTCCTAATTTTAATTTCACAAAAGTTGACCAGGATCATTATCTTCAAGTGAGTTAATACTTTAACAGACACTATTCTGCAATGCATAGGTGTGGAAGATGAGTTTCTTTTGCTAGTTTTGGGGTCACATGCAGAGCTTTAGGTATACCTTGTATATAAAAATGCACTGTATTTCAAAAAAGCCCAACACCTAGGTGAAGTATGAGTATTCCACAGAGACTCCGTTGTGAAGCAGAGAGAAGATGAATTCAGGACCAATTTTTTTCTTCCTATTTATTAATAAGACATCAACCCTCTAACACCACCTTCTAAGCCTACCATTCATCTCACCTAATTCTAGCCAACAAAAATTTTGAAAAATATTCTAAAAGTTTGGCATTATTTATTAAAACGCCTAAGTCATCACTTAATGGAGAAGGAATGATAACTTCAGACAGAGAATTTTTGTACTTATCTGGGACATCAAATGAAGGATAGGTCAAAATGTTTTTGAAAAATACTTTTCTTGGCCATAAAGGGGCCTTCTGGACAGCTAGTTTCAAATGTATTCCTAAACTTCAGACAGTCAGTTGGCTAAGGTGAAATCTATTTTCAGCTTTGTTATTTTCACAGCTCTAACCATTGTTTATGTAGTTTATGTAGTTCTGTTGCAGAAAAAAGAGACAAAGAAATAAGAAGATATGAATATTTATAATCTAAAAGAGGTTTTCTAAGGTCTGGTTATGGTTCAGATATATACCTGCTAGAGCACTTTTTTTCCTTGCCATTCTTTCTATG
Organism: Anarhynchus alexandrinus; assembly: GCA_008711295.1. Taxonomy (NCBI): domain Eukaryota; kingdom Metazoa; phylum Chordata; class Aves; order Charadriiformes; family Charadriidae; genus Anarhynchus; species Anarhynchus alexandrinus. Next base: position 1,322,138 of record VUYV01000003.1, read on the forward strand.
AGATTTATGTGAATCTTTTCTACCTCATGCTTCAATGGTCGCACCATTGGCAGACCCATGCAGATGACAGCTGTCAGTAGGGAAGAATGTATAATTGCAAAAGTACTCTTAAATGTTTCTCAGATGTGGAAGTTGGATATGACTGAAAAAGTTTGTCTTTCTTTGGACCCCTGGTAACTGGTCTTTTTTGCTGTAATGGTATATCTGAGATTTTTCTTCCACATTTTAGATAAATAAAGAGAATCTTACCAAGGTATTGTTAACAAAATTAACTTCACAGTGCATCTTTTAAATATATACAGGGTTCTTATTTATTTTCATGGTTTCAGTTGGGATAGAGTTGACTTTCTTACTAGCAGCTGGTATGGTGTTGTGTTTTGGATTTGGGATGGAATAGCTGATAGCGCACTGATGGTTTTGATTGTTGCTAAGCAGTCAGGGCCTTTTCCTGTCCTCACACTGCCCCACCACAGGGAGTAGGCTGGGAGCGCAGAAGAAGTTGGCAGGGGACACAGCTGGGACAGCTGACCCCAACTGACCAAAGGGATATTCCATACTGTATGACATCATGCTCAGTATATAAAACTGGGGGAAGGAAGAATGTTTGGAGTGATGCAGTGATGGAGTTTGTCTTCCCAAGTAACTGTATGCATGATGGAGCCCTGCTTTCCTGGAGATGACTGAACACCTGCCTGCTGATGGGAAGTAGTGAATGAATTCCTCGTTTTGCTTTTCTTGCATGTGAGGCTTTTGCTTTAGCTATTAAACTGTCTGTATCTCAGTCCACGAGTTTTTCCTCACTTTTTTACTCTTCTGATTCTCTTCCCCATTCCACCTTGAGAGGAGTGAGTGAGGGGCTTCATGGTCCTAGTTGCTGGCTGGGGTTAAATCATAATATTTATTTAGAAAGAAGTTGGTTTTAATGCCTTTTCTTTTTTTTTTAAGGGAGTGATATTGTATTTTTGTACAGCAATTTTTATATCAGTATATATATTATTCTTAGAGATTCTATCAAAGAATGAAATGTCAGTGTTTGCATTTAAATAGTTAATAATTTGGAAATTATAAATCTCACATTCAGTCATTGTCTAGAACTGCTTTAGAGTCGGATTGTTAAATCTGCAGTTTGTAACATTATTTTCAAGATTGGAGCTCTTACCTTTCAGATACCACAAATATTTATTCCAGTACCCTTTATCTAGAATCCTCTACCTTTATTTTCTTTCCAGAGGAAAATATTAGAGGTGAGCTAAAAGTTAATTGAGCTAGGTGATTTTCAGGATATAGGAATTGTGAAAACATTGATTTTTTTTTCCCCTTCCTCTTCTCATGTCTTGTAGTTTTTGTTTTATATCTCAGGGATACCATCACTGTCTTTGACCTCTAGTCAGTGAAAGGTCCTTATATATTCTCAGCATCCATTGTAGGATTCATAATATAGCTTGATATGTTTGTTTACTTTTTCTAAACATAAGTCTTTAATTAAGTTAAAAGCTAAAATAAAAGCACCTCTAAAAGCATTTGTTTTTCTTTTCTGGTAAAAAAAAATGTTTAAAGCAGAACTCAGGTTATGCTTAAAGTGGTATTTTTTTTCCTTTGTTATCTGTAGTTTAAAACTGATATTTAGTCATATTAATATAAAGATGTAAGAAGGTTCCTTCAACACAATTGCAGATAATAGAGTGTAATTATATGTTTATGTAGCTCATTATACTGTTGCTCCTATCAAGCTGCACAGAGGAAAATGACTTGTTACATACCACACCAGATGAACATAACTGTCTTACTATATTCATTAGTGAGAAATACAATGGTACCGGTTAACCTTGCATATGTAAGAATCATCTTGAAAAAGCAGAAAAATATATTGTTACAATAAACGCCAAAGGAAAAACTAAAGCTGTCTCCTTTAATTAGAAATCTCGAAAATTTCTGTGACGATTTGCTTGTCCTGGTGAAAGAATTCATTGGCTCAGTGTTTATTTATTTTTACAGAAAAGAGCTGATATTGTAGCATGGCTTTGCATTATGCTTTAATGTATGTCAAATATGCTACAGAAACCATGCTCATGTTTTTATATGACACTCAGTATTAGCTTTTGTCATAGCTCAAGGAAGGGCAGTCTTCTTTTAGGAATATAAAACAATTAGTATATGCTAGCTCAAGAAGAACAGTCAATCTGAAATATCTTCTGAATTTTGCTTTGTAATCATGGTGATCACAGGGGTGCCCCTATCAAATGCTTGCTCGTAGCCTTGACTGAATGTTTCATATTTTTTATTCTGTCTGTACCTTGAAACTAATTTTGTATGTAAGTGTGTGAGAATATAGATTTGAGAGAATCAAGGTATGTAAATATTTGCTGTTTAACTTAAGAGGAAACAGCTGCAAGATCTATTACTCAGAGAAATGCCATCAGAAATTACTAAATATTTTCCAAATAAACCATCAAAAGTAATATGTTAGCATTTGTGTGGTTTCTGAACAAGTAAACATTTGCCAGTAGTCACTGCAGTAAACAAACTGCAATATCTAATTAATTTTTTTAAAGATATTAAAATTTTGTCATTAAAAGCATGTTACAATTTTATTACTGGTGGTGTATCCTTCCTGCTACAACTTATTCAATTCAAGCTTCATACATAAGTAATTTGAAAATGAAAAATATTTTTATACATGAACTGTATAAAGAAATTCTCATTGATACTGCAGAACTTTTCATGTTCTATTACACATACTAGAATATTAATATTATGCTAGATAGGGTTATAACTATGGTTTTATTAAGTAAATATAATATCTTATTAGGAATTGCTCTCATTTAACCTTGGGGTTGCAGTTTCTTATTTGTCTTTTAGAATAACAGGGCATGACATAACAAGTCAGCTAAGAAGTCTGTGTTGTTGGAGAACTGCTGAAGAAAAAATAATTTAAGGTACCTAGAATAAAAGAAAAAGATAAAAAAAAACCTCCAACACTGTGATACATTACAGCAGTATAACATTTAACATTTCCTTTCCGCTTAAGAAGTATCTGAAAAATTTTCAATGGACATACCCTTGATCCAGAAAAAACAAACTTAAAAACCTGACAGTTTTCTAATGTTGATTTTCTCAGTAAAGAAATGAGGCAATACAGAGCCAAATGCCATAAAACATAACACCAATACAAAATATGAAAATCCAAATTATTTTATAAGCTGTTCTCAAGGTGTTCTTATTGATTTGTGCTGAGAACCAGTGATAACGTGCTGGAAAATATATTCAACTCATACTGTATACAGACTATGTCAAAGTTTTACACAGAGCAGCTTACTTAGCTCAGTGCAGAGTTCTGCTTAAAAAAAAAATGATAGTACCATATGGCTCTTTGCTGCTCAAAGCTTCAGTCTCCACTTCAATAGTTGAAAGTTGTTATTGTCAAAAGAGATCAAGCACAAAGTCACTGAAGAATATTACCTTAAGGTACATCTAACATATAAATCAAACTAGCATTTAAAGTGATAATTCTCTTATGCTTTCCATTTAACATTTTTCTTATGTTTTGGAACTTGAGAATTTGTGGTTAACTGAGTAAAGAAGGAATTAACTGAAAGAGTCATAGACTAAAGTAATTCACATTTTCCTATTATGAAGTGATTCAACATGAATAGATGATGGTATAATAAGGGGCATATCCATTCTTACGGTTTTCTGCAAGAGAGAAGTCAAGCTACATTTGTAAACAAGTCAATGTGATCATCGAATCATAGAATGGCTTAGGTTGGAAAGGACCTTAAAGATCATCTAGTTCCAAGCCCCCTGCCATGGGCAGGGACACCTCCCACTAGACCAAGCTGCTCAAATCCCCATCCAGCCTGGCCTTGAACACCTCCAGGGATGGGGCATCCACAACTTGCCTGGGCAATGTGTTCCAATGCCTCACCACCCTCAAAGTGAAAACTTTCTTCCTAATATTTATTCTAAATCTACCCTCTTCCGGTTTGAAGCCATTCCCCCTCATCCTATCACTACATGCCCTTATAAAAAGTCCCTCCCCAGCTTTCTTTTAGGCCCCCTTTATGTACTGGAAGGCTGCTATAAGGTCTCCCCAGAGTCTTCTCTTGTCCAGGTTTAACAACCCCAATTCTCTCAGCCTGTCCTCATAGGAGATGTGCTCCAACCCTCTGATCATCTTCGTCACCCTCCTCTGGATCCACTTCAACAGGCCCAACAGGTGATGACCCATTGAATCGTAATGCCAGCCCCTAAAGTCCACTCAGACCCATGACAGAACTTCCCGCAAAGTTATCATACAATTTTTTGTAGTTCAGCTATACTTGAAAGTGTCAGTAACCTTTATTATGCTTTGTATTATGGAAGCATGTAGAGGTTCTGCTTCAGTGCTGAGCCTCCCTGTGACAGCACATAGGAAGCGATAGCACCTGCCTCACAGAGTAAACTTCCAGAGTAAGAAGGGAAAAAAGTAGGAAAAATGAGAAATCAGTGTCCTAGTGACAATGGTGCTCAAGCACAGAATCACAGAATGGCAGGGGTTGGAAGGGACCTCTGGAGATCATCTAGTCCAACCCCCCTGCCAAACGAGGTTCACCTAGAGCAAGTTGCACAGGAATGCATCCAGGTGGGTTTTGAATATCTCCAGAGAAGGAGACCCCACGACCTCTCAGGCCAGCCTTTTCCAGTGCTCTGTCACCCTCAAAGTAAAGAAGTTTTTCCTCATGTTCAGATGGAATTTCCCATGTCCCAGTTTGTGCCTGTTGCCCCATGTCCTGTCACTGGGCACCCCTGAAAATAGTCTGGCCCTGTCCTCTTGACACCTGCCCTTTAGATATTTATTAGCATTGATGACATGGCATCCCCTCTCAGTCTGGTCTTCTCCAGGCTAAACAGACCCAGGTCTCATGACTGCTCTGTTTTGAGAACTACAACCCTTGACTCGCTCATACTCCAGGCCTTTGTCCTAACCCTGAAGTCACATTATTACATTCTGAAATAGTGCAGTATTCCTCATGTTTCTGCTTCGTAAAGAACTATTTTTAATATTTCAGTCAATATTTTTAATATTTCAGTCGTAGCTATTAGCAATGTCTATTAATTAATAAAATACTGGTCAGGTCTGCTAGTCAGAATTTCTGTGGATCACAACTTGTAAGAAATGGGTATCAGGTATGATTTGGCTTCTGATTTCCCCTTGTTGTACCAGAAGGCAGAGCTGATGTTCAGTGCTTGTAACTTTGAGACAAATATTTTTTAATTTACTAGTGCAAATGGAAAATATCTTCTATATTTCTTTGTGTCTTGGAATGCATTCTTGGTTAAAATATGAAATGGGAAAATCATGTTTCTTAGGAGAGAAATTTTTTACTCATGGTGTTTATATTTCTCTTTGCCGCATTACTCCATGTTTGTAAACAGAATTTATGAACTTGCATCAAAGTAGGCTGAATTCTCTGATATTTACAGTACCCAGGAAATCTAACCTCAGCAGTTCAGTCATGAATCTTTCACATTTTGTATAATTTAGTCATCAGTGTCTCAATTTCTTGATTGATTGTCCAATATTCTATTATGTGTTATATTAGGCTTATAAATGGGATCTTAGATCACTGTGCACAGAGTATAATATAAGTTCTTCAGTTTTGATTACAGTAGTCAGAAAATGCTACATAAATCATTTTCTCAAACCCTGCAAATCAAATGATATTTTCCCTTTTGAACCGTAAACAAAAATCTATCACCATAAAAAACCCAAATTCTTTTAGTTACAATGATGTAAACTGGACCATGTCCGATAACTGTAGACTTTAGAGACCGCAGCATCAGCTTACAAATTTAGCACATCATAGTTTTTAAAGGAAAGGAAACGAAAAAAGAAAAAAAAATAGATTAATACAGAGAAATCAATACTCATACCTGGAGAAAAAAATGATGGTTTTTGGGGGGTAGGACAGAGAGGGTCCCAAATTTTGGACTTTGAATTTTGTTTCGGTGGGGGGGGGGGATACTGGCTTGGAAAAAGCTTAATTGCAAACCTCCACTGTCTAGTCTAACTGGTTTTTATGAATTTATTGTTTCACTTATGGACTAGGTAATTTTAAAGGGAAATTTACTGTTGAATCACCTGACAAAATGAATTTCATCTTTGTTACTCCAAGTCAAATTTATTGATTTTCCTAGTTACCACTGAAACCATGTAATTTTACTTCTTGTATTTCTTCTCAGAGCAGAGACAATGTAGAAATCCAAGTCTCTCTAGGTTTGCAACCTTCCCATGTGGACCAACAAAGTTTATTTGAAGTATCATATCCATACATCACCAAGATCACCTGTGTCAAAGACCTTGCTAAAGTCAAAGTAAAGAATGGTCTCTGCTCTCCTCTCATCCATCAGAGAAGGGAATCACACTTGTCAAGTGCAATTTGCCCTTAGTAAATCCACACTGACTATTCTCAATCAACTTGTCCTGCTTATCCTTGTTTGGGCATAACCTTCATAAGAACTTACCATTTTTTTTAAAAAAACCCAATACATTATCTTATTGCATCAATAACACTTCTGTTATAAAATGTTGCAAACTGATGATATTATTGTTGACTGTTGTTGAAGCAATGAATCAAAGCCAAGGATCTCTTAACTAAGTCACCTAAAACTCAGAGACTTTGCATGTATAATGATACCTGTACTTTGTCAATAAAAGATAGATGTGGGAAATCTATTGTAAATATTATGCTCATGTGTGTTTCCTTTTACTTCATCATCTCACAACAATTTCACAGTTTTAAGTGGATTTAAGCAGCATACATAATTCACAAAGTAAATGAGTTGAATAGTCAGTATGTAAGTAAGATTTGGAAAATGACTACAAATAAAGTTCAAGCATATGAACTGAGATTGTATGTTTAGAACACTAGTATTTGCCTTGTTTCAGCAAATCTTACATAAAGTGCCGTGCTTGCATTCCTGTTTCTGTCAGTGGTCCCAATTCTGCATTCATCAATGGCATTTAATACTCTACTTTGTATGTAGTCTCTTGTGAAATTAAATCTGTGTAATTATTCACTGTGAGTAAAGGTAATGAATATGAACCCAGTGGGATTGTCTTGAGGGACAACCTATAATTTGTTGACATGTTGACGTTGGTATTGCTTGCTTGCTTCCATCTGCATCTCAGTTCAACAAAAACCTTGTTTATGAAGTTTTACATGTTTCACTCTGCTCCATTTGTGAAAATCAGAATCAAAACATGGCTGAATCAAGCAATAGAAATAACAGCACATGATAAAAGAAGGAAGAATTTTCACTACAGGCAGTTGATGGTTACCAAGTGTCTACAGTATCTTGAGCAGTAACAAAAGGACTTGTGTTCATGACTAGATTATGTACAGATTCAAAATGGAATCCATTTATTGCTGATGCCCCTGTTTCTGGTACTATTCTCAATGTGTTATCATATAATAAATATTGAAACTGTGTCAAATGTAAGAGTTTACATTGGATGTTCAGGAGAATATCTGAAAACCATGCAAGAATGAGACTCATTTCATGTCCACTCTTTTAAAAGGCTATAGAAAACCCAGTGAAGGGTCAGGGAAGATATACTGTTCAATAAGAATACTTTAAAATGAAGCTGAAGAAATTCACACAGTTTAGGTCGTGAAAGACCAAACTGAGGTAACTTAAGCCCAGCCTGTAATTCTCTAAACAGAAGAACACACCCACCTCTGCATTTTAATAGGCAAAGCCAGTGATCTGCAAATAAATAAACTTCAAGTTCAGAATGGCAAGACAATGAACATATTTATAATGTGTAAAGTTAACGTATTACCAAGAACTGTAATACACGCTCTGTTTCAGCTGTTGAAGCCTGGAAGAAGATACCTGTGCTTGAAACATACAGTTGGCAGTGTGAAAGATTGTAGTGTGGATTGACTTATTTGTTCCTTTTGGCCTCAGCCCTTTTGATCCTAGCCATGAGGAGTGTATTCTGCATACCCCGCATGGCATATAATCCTTCTGTATAATTGCTTTTCCTTTTGCAGGCATATTACATCTTTGGGTTTTAGGTGGGAGCAAGGGGGAAGAGATGGTGAAGGAGGAAGGAAACTGGTAATGATGGTATTCTTACCTTTATCTGTATGCAACTTTCCTCGCACTGCTGATATTGCTCTAACTTTGAGCAAACCTGCTCATTGAGAGTGCATCAAAAAAAACCACCTGTATTGTAGAAATAGGCTGAAGTGTATGTATTGATAATGTAGTAGCTGTATATTTAGTAAGACAATAATTATATAATTTGCTATATGTTGGTGGACAAGTATGATTTAAAGACTGATTTAATACAATATATTTTATGGATATATTCTGAACTTAGAAAATAGTATTTCTAATATGGGATGTGCCATATTTGATTATAAAAATGCATAGAAATAATTCATAAAATATAAATAAAATATCTTTACATAGTGCTTACTCTGCTTTTGTTCTTTTTTGCATCTATGTACATTTTTTTCAACTCTACAAACATTGTAATAAGTAGCAGAAGATATGCATTTTATTAGATTTCTACCATGCAAAATACAAGGGAAAAAAGTATATATTTTTGAGTAGAGGTTAGGACAATCATTCAATTACAAGTTTAGAAAGCAATGAACAAGAAAAGGTCAAAAAACATACCTCAGAAAAAAAAAAAAAATTGCTCTAAAGGGTACACTGTGGCCTTTTTAGTTAAAGTTGCTTTAAGAATGTTACTTGTACTCCTGCAAAAGATGCCATTGTCCATGGACACAAATAATCCTACCACCACAGTACCAGGCCTCTCAAATCTCCTAGTTTAGTTGTAAATTCATGCATCTAATCCCTCCCAGGAGATGTCTTCCGACCACTTGGTTTGTCTCCCTCAGCCATATTTGTGGCAGGAATCGCAGCTGGAGCACAGGATGGCCACTGCAAATTCATCTTCTGCTAAAACAGCAGTGAGAGAGTAGGAGATAGTGTAAGGTCCTGGGGAAGAAGATGTCTTCCCTGGTGATCTGGAATGTGGTGGGGACACAGGTCCTGCACGGAGGAGTACCAGATAATGTACTTTCACACAATGTAACAGGTTTGCTAAAACTTCCCATGATTTCACAGAGAGAATTATTCAAGGACAATGTTCATACCTCTTTTCACACTTATAAAAAGTTGAAAAAATACTTTACAGAGATGCTTTATTACCACTCTGTCTCCAGCACATAGCTTTTTGGAGAAAAAATACAGCAGTTCTCATCTTAAGTAATATAATGCAGCATGTCAAAAATTATCAAGTTCATTATTGCCAAGCAAGCATTAAGAATGTTTTAACTAAGGAAAACTGTTATGCTACCTTTGAAATACTGCACTTTGCTTTATTTTTTTTTTGTCTCTGTGAGTGAGATTTCCTGTAATTTGTTTGAATACATTGCCATATTTGAATTAAAGAGTTTTGAAAAAAAGCTGGCATGCAAGGTAATTTTGTTTTAAATTCTAAATACTTCCTGACAGCTGTGGTGTCCAGAAGGAAGTCCAGTATGAAATGGATGATGTCATTGTGAGTGTGAAATAAAAGAGTTGTGCCACAGACAGAAGCCTATCTGAAGTATATAAACCAAATTGATTGCTAACATGTATTGCAATTGTGTGAAATTTATGCTCTCAAGACAATTTCACATAAAAGTAACATTAGAGATAACTACAAAAAACAGCAATAATGCGTAGACGGTTAAGGACCACTTCAGAAATAAAGTAGGATATGGAAAGATATTTATTCAATATTTTTGATATAGTTCTCAAATTTGTTCCAGGTCACAGACTAACTTCTAATCACTTTCCTTCATCTTTCCATGGGTTAAGTAAAATAAATTTAATACAGGATAAAAGGTATTTTCTTGATCTTGATGGAACAGATTTGATCTTTTATCTGGACTCATCTTTTTGGTAGACTTTACAGGATATTTTTCCATTTTATATTTTAAATAAGCACTGTTTTTTTCTGTATTTTCTCTTAGGAATATTAACTGTTCATAGAATTGATTACATTTAAATATTTATAATTGAATCCACATTCACAATGTTAAAATGATTCCTTTTTTTTTCCTAATTCTTTCCGCATTTTCGGTGGGGGAGACGGAAAAGGGGCCATGAGGAAGACCTGTTCCACTCAGGTTAACCTTAACTGTCTCCTTCTACTGCTTGGCTGCTTTGAGAAACACCATTTACAGTGCCATATATCCCTATTCTCTTTATCTGCTAGAAATCCCTGTTTGAACAAAATTTCTGAGGCACATAATAGGAATCCCATTGGGGAGAATGAATCATGAGGACCTGAACAGAACTGTAAAAGGAAATAAGCGTTAATTAGTGTTCCTAATGAACACTATGACCTGAAATAAAAATGTTATTTTTTGGATAAATTTACAAAATATAGAAATTCTACTATATAACTTCTCAATGGAAACAAGCTTAGTAGGAATAATACTTTCCATAAAGATGTGTACGAAACATCTTAACTCGTTCTAATTATCACATGTAGTCACCTTACCCACTGATTGTTCTGAAACAATGTATTTCAAAATAATAATAAAAAGAATCTGTTATGACACAATGAATCAAAAACAGTGCTTCACATAGCATTTAATTTAGTGTCTAATTTCACATAAAGGTAACAGTGATTTTTTTTAAAGAAGATTTTATTTGGAAACAAAAATCTTCCATTGCTTTGAGAAGGAAAGAATACAAAAATATTAAAGTTTTATGTTTGGACAGGAAGTAGATTATCACTCAAATGTTCCAGCATGCTGGAAGAACTAATTGTTACATTAATTTATGCAACATTTTAATTATCTTAAGTGCCCTCACAATATTAATTTTCCTGAAAGTATGATGACTTATTAAACTCCATCTGCCATTCTTGGGCTTATTATTACAGAAAGATGCTCTCAGTTCACTTTTCTGTGTGTTCTTGTAATTACCTTGCACACTGAAATGCCGATTTCTATCTGAAAGTGTAAAGAAAAGTAAATCTGTTGTCAGTTTGCAGAGCTGACAATGCCACCATTCATATTTATGAAGGAGAAAGGCAATTCATTTTTTTTCATTGAAATGAAAATCCATGGGGTGACTATTCTGTTCACTCTGGCTTCAAAACTGGGTTGAGCAGTGCTGGACGGGTAAGATGGATCTTTCCTTCCAAGTACTTACTGAGCGCTGCAACAAGAAATCCAACCCAAGAGATAGTATACCTCCACATGTGTCGATAAAGAAGGGAAAATCATCCAGCTGCACATTTTGACAGTCATCTCATCACAGCAGTATGTTCCTCTGCGGTAAACAGAGTGCCAAAAATGTAGCCCGTGCTGCCTGCACAATGCTCACATCTGCCCTGTCACAGCCAGTGGGTCAAACTGGTTCCTCATGTGTGGAACCTCTGGTTTATGTGGCCCAGATTTTGTTCACACTTTTGGAGGAATCCTTCATCCTGGGAGCTTTTGCATGTTTTCATTCTTTAGTTTGGCAATTAAGCTAGGTGGCATAACTGATTTAAATTGCCACTAGAATGCCATTGTAAATAAAAGAGAATTTTTTTCTCACTTAGTGGGAGCAGAATAGAATATTAATGCAACTGCTGTATGTATTTTGCATTACTTTATTATATTGATTTACATAATTTACTCAATGTATTTAGTTGCCAAGCAAGACTTGAGATGTGAATAACGGGTTTTCTCTTTTCCACAGAACAAAAAGTAACTAACAGCAGTCTCGCTACTTGAACTAGTAAATACTCTATAATAAAATTTTCCCTGTTGCAATTAATTTTCTTACCAGGTTTTCAAAATGTCTTGAAACATGTTTATTCAGCATTTGGAAGACTTAAGTTTCACCTTCCTCTATGCTTATTCTTTTTTATTTGACTATTTTGGTTGACAGATTTCAGAGAACAGACTCTCTGACTTGCTGTATGCGTTATAAATTGGGTCCAATCTTGGATAAGGGGTTTTAAAGCAATTCTGAAGCAAGAATATTCACTGTGCAATTTTTAAATGTTCTATTGTTTAGTGTGATGAAATACATTAGTCTTTAATGTTAAGTTTTAAGATTTGAGCAAGTGAAATTTGCTGATTTTATAGGCATTTTTTAGTTTCAGATGGGATGGGCAATTCCAAGAGTTTTTATTCCTTAGCTGTATGAGTATTCAAGTACAAAAAACCATAAATACTGAAGTTTGAAAACTTACAGTTCTTTTTATGATTCTGGATGCTACTCTGAAGTTAATTTCACTGAACTTTTGTTGAAAGTATCTATTATACTCAAAATAAATTAATTTCAAATTAAAGGGAATATCCACCAGAACTCACTTATGTTATTTGCCTAACACTGAAAAAAAATATTATTTTTAAAATGCAACCTTCCAATTTATTTCTTTATTTGTGACTTGGCTGTAAAACCACTCAATAGAGGATCCATATGGCAAGAAGTCTATCAAAAAACCGTAGATATTATTTGGTCCACAGTTCACACGCCTGATAAACAGACTGTGCTCAAATAATCATCTTTATATATTTTCCATTTTAAACCTATTCCTCTGTAATAGCCAATGTTTGGAACTGCTAGTGGGTAGATACTTCAACAGCTGGCGTGCAGTAGACACATCTGAGAGACAAAACTGAAACTCTTTTTCTATTTTAGCAAAAGATTGGATGACAATCCGAGCAAGTATTACTGGAGGGCAAAGTGTCAGCAAAGCAATCAGCAGACGAGCAGATAAAATGGTGGTGGAATGGTATCACATATCAGATGAGGCTGTGAAGTAACAATCAAACAAGGCTAGAGAAAGATGGAATGGATGTGGAGAATGCTTCTGTCACTGACTGTCCCAAATGGCTTACAGTACTTGATATAAGTCTGCTGAAGAAAAACAATTTGACTGTGTTGTAGGAAAAATGACACTTGCCACAAACAAAGCTACAGAACTGTATTGTATGGCATTGTAATATATATTGTCTCATTTGCAGAGACTATCTTCATTAGGTGAATATAACATTATTTGAACTATTTGTTAGTCTCAGAAGTATGCAATGGAGGACATGACACAGATCATTAGTAGAAAGAAAACATCCTACTCAGAAAAAAACAATCTTACAATTTTTAAATAAACTGAAAAATAATTTGAAATAGCTGGTATTTGTTTGAAAATTCACATTTTTTTCCTTGCTGAGGTGTTTAATGATATCCAATGATTTTGTGTTACCACGGGACTGATAAAAAGTTCATTACAGTCTGCAGTAATTAGTTATTTTGGTGTGAATTTGATTTATCTTGCTGGGATATAAACCCAGAATTATTCCAGTGATTTCTGTGGACTCACTCTGGATACGGTGCCTACATTTTTCCAAATTGAGGCAAACAGACAAACTGTAATGAAATATTCTGCTGTTTTTCACATTCTTTTGAATATATAATACTTCATACTATAATATAAGACCTCAGGCAAAACAATATGTTTTAGATGTCAGCCTTATTGTTCAGTGATTTTCTTAGATCATGTGTTATTTCAGTGGTTTTGTCTGGATAGATACATTACAATAGAAGTCCACATATGGAGATTTGTGTTGAAGCATGTTCCTTCTATTTTTTATTTATTTATTTAAATGCACAGTACCATGATGGATAGGTAAACACTGTGTGCTTCATAATAGTGCTTGGAAAAGGTATAAGCAGAGAAATAGTATACTGCAATTCCTGAATAATAGAATGTCTATTGCAAAAAAAAAAAAAAAAGCTTGCTTCAGAGTTAGGTTGCAAAGAGAGAAGATAGCAATCTACTCCACAATTTATACAGCTCCAAGTCTTCAAAAAATTTGTGTGGCTAATCATTAGGACTATGAGTGTAACTCAAAATTACGTTTTTCAAGTCAGGGATTTGTAAGAAAAGGCTTAAAATATTATTGAAGAAATGTCATTACCCTTGTATTAGTTCAGCATTTAAGGCAGTCATCCAGAATATGAAGACATTTCATGCACATACTCAATATGTTGGCCACCATGACATAGAACATTCTGGGTATGGGAGTCTAAGATCTGATTCGGAATAAGTAACTATAAAAAATATGGTATCAGGTCTAACAAAATGGTGCCATAAAGTGTGGTTAAGCCCGAATCAGATCCCATCTTCCAGTCCAGGAATAGCACCTCTGAACTTAGAATCATAGAATCACAGAACCGTACAACAACCTAGGTTAGAAGGGACTCCTAAAGATCATCTGGTTCAACCTTTCACAGGAAAGAAAGCCTGGAAGAGATTATCCAGCAATCCAATCATGTCTTGAAAACTTCCAGTGATGGGGACCAATTTCCTGGGGAGGTTGTGCCAGTGAAAGGTTGTTCTCAATATGTAAAAAATTCTTTCATACGTTAAGGTGAAACCTTGATGAAACTTGAGTACTGTAATCAGAAGCTGATCAGAGCCTTCTTGTGGTGTCTGAGGTAAAAACATGGGACAGAGGAAGGAGAGTCAGTTTCAGGCAAACTAAAAGGAAAACATCAAAATGAATGAATCACTCAAACAATACACATTTCTACAGCCTGAAGAAAAAGGTAATACTTAGTTTAATCTTTTACCCATCAGTTTAGACCAATTTTTAAATAAGGGTATTTTAAAAGAGCCCAAACATTGGCTTTTCAAACCCACAGCCTCTTTTTTTTTGAAAATGTGGAAATAAAATAAATAAAATACGTTGACGCTTTCCAGAAGATCTCATTTTTATGTTGTTTGCTGACTTCAACCTGAATTTGTGCATAGTTTTGCCTTTCCCGATCCTTAGTTGTTTACATTAATTTGTCAGAACCACCAGTGACTTAAGTCAGACTGAATTAGTGTGTCCTGCCAAACCTTTCTCTGGAAACAGGTTTGCTTAGGATGACCTTATATTCTACTAATACAGTGCTTTCTTCATAGTTAACACTCTCAGTGGGGACATGAAATGCCCAAGTTCCAGATCTTGTTCCAATTAATGTTTCCTGATTGAAGTCATCATTAGGAAAGTTTAATGATACCCTGACAGTTAATTCATTTTTCTGGGAGTTGGCACTGTGGTTTAAAAATCCATCAGAGGAGAGCAATCAGCTGGAGACTTTAATACCCTGGCTAGGGATACTGCCCAGTATTTAATAAGTGAATAAAAGGAGAAAAGACAGTTTCTTCTTAACTGAAAATGTAGTTCACACCCTCCTATTTTTCCACTGAAAGCCATATCTATAGTCAAACCTTGTTCTAAGGAGGAAAGCCTATAAAATATAAGAAAAAAATGTTCAATACCTAACATGTAAACTTTGAACTGTTTATGATTTTAAATTAACACAATGATTTGATATATTTTGGCTTGAATTATTGCGCTCTTGAAAATTGTGCTGGTTATTTATTAACTGATATTTATTTTTTAGTTGACAGTGGTTTATGCATTTATTAGGGAAAAAAGGTGAAGTTTCCTGCTGCTTCTCTTTCAGCTATTACACAACAGCCTTTTGGATGAATGACTGTATCTTGAAAGGGTAAGATAGAGAAGAAGCTGCCTCAGGCTTTGTTTATTGCTTCCATGCTTGGCATGTCTCCTGCAGCTTTTTTGTTAAAGTGGGGCCTGAGAAAGTTGACTGAAGTAATATGAGAAATATGAAATACAGGTTTATCTTGAAAAAAAAAAAAATAATTAGTATTACTACCTGCCAAACCTTCAGAAAAGTTCTATAAGGCAGTAACAATTCATTTTGCTGCTAAAGATGTGCTTGAAGTCTATTATAAATACATGAAAGAGAAAATCAATGTGCCTGGTCATTTAGAAAAGCATCTTTGATTTTTAGTTTGCCATTGGTAAGAGTGAATATTATTAATATGCAGACAGGATAAAGTGTTCTGCAATAACTATACTGAAAACATATTCACCTTCACAGTGTTTTGCAGACATTGATGAGTAATGTGTAGGATGTAGCTCGAACAGAAAAGAAGGGCATTTTGAATCAGTAAAAGTAGCCATGTTAACTTCATCTCTGTTATTTACTCTTCACTTAGATGTATGAGTTACCTAGAAGTGCTTTTTGCAGAAAAAATCTCCTGTCATAATGACATGGAAATAAGGTTTAGTTTTTCAGTACCGCCAGACGGCTTTCTGGACTGTGTCTCTGTTTTCCATGCCAAAAGATCCACACTGAACATTTTTAATGATAACTTCTTTTAGTAGATGTTAATTCTCTGACAGTATAACTCAGAGCATACATCTTTTGATATGGGGTCATTTTTACTTAACAGATAAAGTTAATGTACAGATGACATTAGGGACTAAATATTTTGTGCTGTGGTGAGTGTTGTATTGGTCTGTAGTGAAGATGGGCTGAAGCCAGGAATCTTTGGAATGTTCAGATTTGGATGGTGACTTAACAATGTTCAACTTCAGATTTTTAAAGGTCAGAAATGAAAAAAACAGGTACCTTGAACTTCCTGTAGGCAGGAATGTCTTTGTATTTCCAGTACTTCTCCTCTTTTGAGTTTTCTACTAGAGGAAGCATCTGGAGTTCCCATAATGAAAAGACTGTTCTGGGGCATGTGCCAAGACACCAAAAAGTAATGCTGGCCTTGAAGAAAGGACACTATTTTCAGCCCTCCTTGATCTCTTGTCAAGATAAATTTGCCACCGGCCTCCAGATCTACCACCTCTCTCCAGATCTACTGTCGCTCTTTGCTGTTGGACATCCATTAAGGGAGAACTGGAGATGTCTGTGTGGTTTTTGCCCCCATCCTCTCAGCATTCTAAGCTGTGGGAAGTGGGATTTTGAAATGGAAGGACTAAGTGTTTAGCTTTTTTTGTTTCTTATGATACAAAATATTAATGAGCAGATCAAAATTGCTTTCAACAGGCTGTGTGTTCCTGCCTCCTTAGAAGCAAATTCTCAGTGTCTGTTGCCTGGGAAAGAAATACCTATATATTGCAAATAACAGATATTCAAAACTTCAAATATGTACTATTTGGTTATGTCCACAGGAGCATTTTAAATAGTCTTCTGTTCTATTGCTTCTGAACTTTATTGTAGAGAGCTGGTGATTTCAGTGGAAAGTAAATAAGACTGACAGCACTTCTAGTGTGCAGGAAAAAAATGTGCGAGCTGTTCAAGGATGTGTAAAAATGCAGATTGACATAAAATGAGTCAATATTACAGAAACCATTCATGCAAAGCAAACAGTAGTGCCTTGATAAACAATAGAATGAATATTGGGAAATGACTATTTTATTGATAGTGAGTCCTATCATTCGTTTTAGCTGTTTGAATGTTAGTCTATATTCTATTAAATATGGAGATTTTGGACATAATTTCAAAACAAAAACACTTCCTGTAGAGCAAACCAAAAATTAAAACCAAACTGTGTCACTTAGATGTTAGTTTGAAGTATGACATAGATAAATTATCCTGATCAGCAGAGGAATAGAAATTGATTTGTAGAGTCCCAGAATGTGTGATGTTTCGTTCTGCTTATCAGGTAAAAAAAAGAGAGATACATGAATTGAGTATAAGGGTAGGAGCTCAAAGCACAAAATTTACAGCTGATTAGACCTGAGGTACTGCGCAGGGCTTTCACCTCTTCCTGTATAACTCTCTGCAGTCAGCTAAATGACTTTGTATTCCTTGGCACTAAATTTCACTGCCAGTTTTAATTCCGAGTGGCTTCCATTTTACCCCTTGTGGTGCTGTGCTCACTTTCAGCACCTTAGCAGATCCTTCTACATTCCACCTGTCCTTATTAAGACAAATCCACACATTTCATAGTTACCACCAAAATTCTAGAAGGTATGAAAATACTTTCTAACTTAAGGATCAAGGAAATTCTTTCAAAAAATTACTGCTCTTCTTAAGCTTGTTTTTTCCAAAGTTTCTGAAAACAGGTTTGAATAGGTTAGTTTTAAAATGTCTCAGAATGAGTCTGCTATTTGTCTAATTTAGAGAGTTTTACTTCTCAGTGTTCTGAAAGAAGTAAGAAATATTTTTTCTTTTCTTCTTCTCATAGTTTGTTGCCACCAATGAATTTGATACTTTCCTGAACGTTGATGGTAGATCCCACTAACTCTTCACAGTCGGTTTAGTTTAGGCTGTCATGGATAATCATTGTAATATTAGCATATTTTGTTACTTTGCATTTCTCGCTTATTTTCCAAATAACTTCCACGTAGAACAGCATGGGCTGTTGACATTTTAGTGACATCAATATTTAATCATATTCTGCTGCAAAACCTGACCACTTTATTCCTGCTATTTCTTGTCTCTCAGGTCCTCTTTCAAAGAAATTCCCCTATTTTATCATGTCAGCTTAGCTTCCTATAAATATTCTGTAAAGTATTCCACCAATTTTTTTTTTCACTCTACCACTGACCTCATCTTCTGTGATGAAATAACTGAAATAGTTTCTCATTGGTGGTGTTTTTGTATTTCCTACTGACAGTTTGTATCTTAAACTCCTGATACATGTCCAGGTTATAAGACATATTGCTGTGATACAGCTTAGATTTTTATAGCTAAGAAAGTTAGATTTCTATGGTTAAAGTCCAACTATAATTAGGTAATAAGAATGACTGTATGTTTCCAAGGACTCTTTGTGTTGTCATCACCTGAAAACTCTTTAATTGCACTTAACAACTGATGAGAAATCCATGGTCTTTCAACATTGAGTTGCATCCTACCTAATGTAATCCAATTATTTAATACAGATTTTGCATGGGGAAAAAGGACTACAAGGCAGTCACAAATGAAACCTGCATATCTGGTTTTAAATTCTTTCCATTTATTTGGATCTCAACTTGTATATTACCTCAAATATTCTTCAAACAAGTTAAATCCTGCCCTATATCAGTTTTCACATCTGTTTTTTAAAAATAAGGGAAAATGAGGGGGGGAATGGAGTGTATTATTGTTCATAGCTTAAAGAGGAGAAAAATTATGTACAACAATTGCCCTGTCCAATATCAGCATCTGGATCTATGGTAAATCTAGTACTAGAACCCAGACTTCTAGCTCTCAGAGACTAGTTTTAGCTATTATAAAAATACTGTTTGTGTCAGTTAGCCCAAAGATGCCAGAGGTATATACCACAGCAAATTTCAAAAGTGCAATGAGAGCAGAAATGCTTCTCTCGCTGATAAAATATTAATGCTGAAAACTGAGATACTCAGGAAATAATAAAAGACAGAGTTCCCTTCGAAAACCATCTCAGCCACATTCTACATCCTCTCTCTCTTACTGGTTAAATTAATAACACATCATTCAGTGCATTAAGCTTTGTATTTAACAAACAGCAATGGAAATACTACTTTCTATACAGAATGGCCAAGGCAGTGGTGTAAGACATTGTCAGAAAACTTCCTGAATTTCCTGAGTGCTGCCTGTCTCAATTGTGTAATAAAACAAGGTGTGTATTGCCTTTTGCATCCCCAAATAAATTCCTCTCCTGTGCTGGTGAGAAGGTAAAAGAAACTAAATGCTGAAAAAATCTCAGGCTGTATCAATCAGCCTCTTTTTCTTGAGGTCACGTACTGTGTGTGATGAAAGAAGCTAGCTTACCTTTTCCTCCTCCTGGTGCTTCCAAACTCATATCTGGAGGCCTGACATCCGGGACACCACAGCAAGCTCCTAAAAAGAATTAATAACCAGTGAGAGTGCTCCTCATACATGACTGCTATGGGTGGAAAGGACTGTTCAGTACATCTCGGCCTCAGACTGTGTCAGGTCCTATTGCTCAAATCCCTAGTTTGACATTCCTTGTGTATTTTTGCTATTGACTGAAGCAATTTACCGCAGTTTTATGGTACAAACTTAAAATGGCCTTTCAAAGGTTATCCACCACGCCAATAATACACATGGCAGGAACCTGTCTTTATAGGCCTTATGAAAAATAAGGCAGGAACTCAGGCATACACACTCTTTCGGTTTAAATTACGTATAGCAAGTAAATCACATGGAATTGATCTACACACAAATATCAAACCTGCTATGCATGAACTGCTCAAACCTTCAGCATGTTACCATTCACCCTCATACTGAGAATTCCTGCTGCAGCCATGCTTTTCTTTATTCCCTACATCAACTACAAAACCCATGCTCAAGTCTGTGCAGCGTAAGTCCCATGAAAAGACAATGCTGCAGGGAAAAAAACCACACCTGTATATAAAAAGGATGTAATTCTTAGCTGTGAAAGATGAGTATCTCTATACCTTAATGTGCATGGTAACTGACATTTAAATCCGGTGAAGTAGAAGTTGTAGGTCTCATCATACTGGGTCAAACCCGAAGTTAATTTGTTTAATTTCTTAATGGTAATAAACTTTCCAGTGGAAGACAGAAGATTCTGCTGACAGTCACAGTGGTTTCTGTAATGCTACTAGGAAAAACAGAATATATTCTTTTCCACTGTGCTGTGGCTTGATGCTAGCACATGTACCTTTGGAACTTAACAGTGAAGAAAAATAAGACAAAAAGATTTTGCAAAGACTTATCAGGTTCTGGTGTGACTGGATCCCACTGTCCCAGTCAAAAAGCTACTCCAGGGCTGAGAGATGTGAGATAATCTGTACCATGTTTTACCTTTCCTCATTTTATTTCACAGCATTTTTGATAGTAATAACACTTTAGTGTACATCTATGCTCTGGATTGTTTTGCTACCAATGTAAATGCCTTTTTTTTTTTACATCAAGGCCCGTGTACAGCAGTTTCCTAGGGTATTGTGTTGTATTAAAGTATGTAGGAATATCTTCCTAGGGTGTTATATTGTATAAAATTATACAGGAATGTCCCTGTATTTGCTTTCATGAAATTTCCTGTTATTGGGCCAACTAATGATTATGAAATTTGTGTTTTGACCACAAGAATAATTGTAAGAGAAAAAAAAAAAAAAGAGAGACAACAGAATACTGACTGATGAGCAGATCAAGGAGGAAGAAAATCGGCTTTTCAGATGCCATGCTTTCCTCACATGCACTTCTTGTTTCTTCCCTGCACTTTACCCAGCCTACCCTGTGCACCCTTGTACTCTTTCCAGATCACCAGCCTCTCCCATTACCTACACCTATACCTATACTCCACCAGGAGTAACAGTAGAGCACCAACTTCCCTCATTCCCTTCCAGGATCACTTCCCTGTAAACTGGCATGTTTTCTACTGCAGTTCAGTGATTTGCAAAATGATATTCTAAATCAGATTATTCTAAAATCACTAAACTCTGTAAGCTATTATAGGAGAATATGATTTCTTGAATATTTGCTGGGGAATGATGCTATGAGTTATTCATACCGCTTTTTCAGCAGTTTAGGAGCATCGAAATATGATGCTTGATTGGAGATATGTATTTTTTTCTCTCCCTCCCCCCTTTTAAATGTTCTTTGGAGGCAGAAGATGCATTTCTTAGTGCCTGTTTGGAATTTTGCGTGCTGTCATTCTTCCACTTGTTGCTATCACAGATCCTTCTAGCAGCCATTTCAGTTCAAATATTTTAATGTAAAAGCTTTGGATAATAATTCTTAAGGATAAAAGAATCCTCCTTTTAGGCCAAAACAGAGGTCTGTCTAAACCAATATCCTGTCTCAGGCCAATAGCAATTAGGTAGGGAAACATAAGACAAGTCCTTTGTAATATTCTGCCCAGCCTGCAGCTTATTGCAGCTCAAGAATAAGTACTGTCATCGGTATTTTTGTTCTTATGAAGGGAACTGGCACAATATGAAGCTCATTTTTAAAGGTAATTATTTTCATGAAGCTTTAATTTTTTTCCAAAAGTTTGCCCTATAAAGATGCATGTGAAAAAGCTTTACTATGTAACAAAATCTAAATTGTTAAAACCTAAATTTGCACAGAGCTTAAAGTTGTTATCTAAGTAGGTTTTTTGCTAGACATTTTGGAGTGATGATTTGCCTTTATGGATTTGTAAGGACATTGCTGAAACATTATGAAATTACTGATTAAATTCCATATATATTACTACATATAATGTTTTCTTAAATTACTGAAAAACAATAATATTAATGGCTAGGTTGTGTTCTGGCATGGATAATTTTTCCCTTTTAAAAAATGGATTAAGCAGTTAGCAGAAAAGACTGTTTAAATTTTTGTTTTGCTTTGCATAACTCCAATCAATAATATCAAATAAAAAATCCGTCTCTGTTTCAGGCATTAATTTTGTGGCCAGTGATTCACAGCAAGTTTTGTTTTCCTAAGAATTGCATTAAAAACAAGGATTATGACCACAAAAAAATCTAAAAATGAATAATGCTTGAGTTCTTTCTATGAGTCCAACCTAAAGTTTGTATTTATAAAGGAGCAGTGCATTGGGAAAATAGCAATAGAAGATGTTTGCAAACTGAAACTCAGGGACTTCACAAATCTGTTTTTGTGTGTTACTTCTTTCTTTGATCTATGTCAGAGAGAGAACCTTTGGGATGCAACTTCTTCTCACCCTTCTGTATGAGAAGAAATACTGATAATGAAAAGCTCATGATTATTATCTGTATTAGCTTTTTCTTCACTCATTTTAGACATCTACCAAAAAAAATACTATATGAAACAAAAGGGAGAATGACCAAAAATCAGATATTGTTCACTCTCATAAGAGAAACTATATAAGGTAACAAAAGCTATATATTATCAAACTGCAAAGTCTAAAAATAGTATATTCATGTTTCTGGTAAAAAAAGGGAATATTTTCCTAGACATTGTTTATGCCTGTTACCAAACTGAGGAAGTAGATATTTACAAAGACTTTTAATTTGTACCTTTTCAATCTGCAGAGCGATTGTAGTGTGGAAATGGATTTTCTGTTCTATTAAACACGAAGCAATACTTTCCTTTTTTCCTATTAAAAATAAATTGTTGTTATTGTTTATTAATTTAGAAATGTTCGTAAACTAATGGCCTAATTAGACTCAGAAAGAGCTCATTGTGTTGCCAAAATATTGAAATTACTTGAGAGGAACTAGTAATGAGCATGCACTTTTGACAACACTGCAAGTAACAGAAGTGCACCAATACAATTTCCGTTCTGTGTGTCATAAATATACAGTTCATATAGTTAGATGTGCTGTAACTGAGTACCAAAAACCATGAACAGTCTTTTAATAAAGGCAGATAGAAAATGACTATTCCAAATAAAACATTTTTTTTTTTATTTTACTAAGCTGTGGGTTATTGGTTCATTTGTTGATTGTTGCATGCATTCTTGAAAGTTCAGAGAAAAACAAAATTAGTCTTTCTCCTGATATGTTCCTTTTTTATATGCTTACTCTTTTCATATTTTACACATTAAAAAGAGATTTAAGTAATCTCATGGTTGCCTCCTGAAACTGTATTTTTCTTGCGCATACTGCCTTTGACTACTGCCAAAAGAGATTTTGTAAAAAAGCCCACCAAACAAACAATAAAAAAATTCAAGTCTTGGGAAGATGTGACCATAAAAATGTAAATATCAGTCTAATGGCTTTTTTTTTGCTGTCATTCTTTGTGGAAATATCCAATACTGCACATATCTCTTAATAAAATCATTGGCTTTACCACACACTTAGGTTGTGGCAGTCTGCATATAATATGAAAATATCACATAGGAAAGAAAGATATTAGCAAACCATCCCTTAGTAATTGCTTTTATATGAAAATAAAATAAAACAGCCATCTGTTTGGGGAAATTCTGTGTTTGAGGAATTCTTCCTTTTCACTCAGATTTTCAGTAATTTTTAAATTTTTATTTCCATACAATTTCTAACACCCAACAAATTGTCATGAGGTATTTCAGTATAATTATTTATGATTCAATTTTTTAAAATAATCATGTATGTTACCCAATACTATATTAAAGGACTGCAGCTGTATGAATAGATACAAAGCAAAAATCATGTGTTAAGAATAGCATTCTTAAGTATTCAGAAGAAAAAAATCTCCAAATTCTGATGTTTTCTGAAAACTTTACCCTAGGGTATTTTGGTTATATCACACAGTTCAATTTGATGAAGAACCTCTAAATTAGCACCTGTTTTGGAACTAAAGATACACTGGGCCTCTCAAATCTGCTCTGAGTGCAATATTCAAAACAAAATGGTAAGTTGCAAAGAGGGGCTCTATTCCTCAATTAGGTGTGAGCTGAGTTATTTTTACACGATCATTTTCCTTCTGTCTTGGAGCATTGTCACTGGTAAATTTGTTTCTTATTTGTGTGAGAGAGACTTGGCTTCCTTGTCTATGTTTTGTTCTGGCCTGATCTTATCCAGGTGGGGTTCAGGGACAGGTAAGGGAGAAATGTTTCAGTGATTCAAAAATGTGTTGGTTCTGTTGTGGTTACATTAAGGGGCAACAGCATGCCATTTTATGAAAGTTCAGTGGCAGTTTTCTGTTGCACTTGAGTATTAGATAAACTAAAATATGTTTTGTAGATAAACTAAAATCTACTGTTTCTGATAAGCTACATGGGATATCTATTAATTAATCAGTCTCTGTTAGAAAGCCTAATACATAAAGAAGCAGAGTTTGTAGATAAAGGAGCCGAGAGGTTGATGGTTTTGAATTATCGCAAAATGACTTATTTTCATTTCACTACAAGGACTTCACAAGGCTGATGTAACTTGCTGCACTTTAATAGAGCTGAAGCCCTTCAGATCTAGCCCTCACTATGACACTTGTTTTGTGCTTCCCTGATTTCTTTCTACTACCTGCCCTACCTTAGAGCAAAGTCCCTCCTGCCTTCCCAAAAGGTTCCTATTGCTCCTGAAACTTCAGACTTCCAGGCTATTTAAGTGTAGAGGGTTCTAATGGGCAGCCTATTACTAAGCAGTGTCACAGGTACATTGCAGCTGTAAAATAAAGCAACTGATTCTATTTCTTCAAATGTAATGGCTAAGTTACAAAACTTCTTAGAGGAATTGCACCTTGGTGTTCTTTCTTTATCCTGTTTTATTTAATGGATTTTTAATAAAAATCATTATAGGCATTACTGAGTTTAGGAATGTAATCTGTTGCACTGCTTTATATTGATTACAAAAGCATACAGTTTAGTCAGCTGTGTAGCTAAGATGTAGCATCAAGTGAAACACGCACCAAAGATACACATCAAAAAAAGGCGTGAGGAGGAAAACAGTGAGATAATAGCAAGTTCATGCCACAATGTGTTGTGTAAAACCAGAATTTTGTCTGGGTAAGAAACTGAAGGAACGAAACAAGAAGCAGAAGGACTGCTGAGTAAAGTGGATGGGGAGGGGGAACAGGGGACAAGGGTGACAGAATGGAGACATTGAATGTTGACGCATAGAAACCAAGGGGTGCAATAAATAAGAAGAACAAAAGAAAATTAAGATTAGTTTTCTGTTTGCACCCAGAGGTATGTTTAAACAATGGTTTTGCAAGTGACCTTGCAAGCAGAGTACTCAGCCTATGTTGATTTAATACTGCACACAGCTACTCACTTGCTTTCCTTACGCTCACGTGCAGTCAAAGGGAGGTAGATGCAGTAGCGAGGGGCAGGCTCAAATTCTCTGGTTGCTCATGGTAAGCAGCGTACAAAAGGACAAGTGCTGCAGTGACACGTAAAAAGTGTAACCTATATATACAGCAATCAATTACCTTCCCTTAGGTACCTCCCAGGTGGCTATGTTACATTTGAAGCTCATCAATCAACTCAGTTCAGAACTTTGCTCCACTGTGTAGTATCTGTTCTGGGAACCACAACTCCTATGGCCTACAGACCCTTATGCAGTCACTGATATGCAGGGAGGAATCTTATTTTTTCCTAATCATCGTATTCCTGTAAAAGGAAGTGATCTGTGCTCACTGCAAGATCAGAGCAGATACCACTTTTATAATTGCTACTCTATGTCTTCCCTTGCAGCGCAGTCTTCTAATTGCTCACAAGGTAGTTAGGGAGGAGGAAGGAAATGCTCCAGTTTTGCATGAAATGCTAATATTGGGAAGGTTACTAGCTTTATTTGAAACTGTGCCCCCACTTTGAGACATCATCACTGATGTTTAATATAAATAAACTTGACGAATGATGATCATTTTAATGCTGTGGTTCTCTGTTATTCTGTAATTTCTGCTCCACAGCACCAAATTAACAGTGTCTTAATTAGGAAACTCTATTATATGTTTTATTACAATATTGTGATAGTACAGTGCTTTCTGGGAGGGAATGAAGACTTGACCACAATTTCTTCTCCCTAAAGATATTATTCAGCTTTGAGGAAGGAATGGAGAAAAAAGTAATTATCTTGTTAAAACTATGTGACAGGAATTAAAAAGCAAATGGCTATCAGAGTATTAAAATCTCTGAGTTACTCTATCTGTAAGTTACACTTACTGTAACTGACCCCAGCATGAAGTCTGTAATTTCAGGATAAAAACATAATTCATCTTTGGGTTTGTCTGTTTTCAAAATATTTAATTTATACTATTAAATAGAGAGTGTACATTAGAGACAGACAATTAATTGAAAAAAAATCATGTTGGAAGAAAAAATACGTTCTGTGTTTCTTCTGCCTGTAATATTTCTTCTGACAATGCCAGTGTAATTTAAAATATTTTTTTTTATAATTATTATCCTTGATCAAAGGATTGTGGAGCTTGCAAAACAGATGAGATTCCTAGATCAAATTCTTCAGTAGTTGCTTGATAAATTTGATTTTAAATATGCTTCATCTATAAGTGTCTGTTCAGTTCAAATTAGTTATTATGATGAGAGGAATATTTATATGCACACACTGGAAAAAAAAAAAGCTGGCTTAATGTGTCAATTACTAATAACGAATTTACAGGAAGTATTGAAAATATACTGATAACGTAAAGTTTTGACATGACTGATAAAAGCTGTCCCTGGGAAATAACCGAAAGATTTTGATTTTTAGGCTTTAGATCATAGTAGCCAGTTGAATTAGGAAATTAATGTATTACAATAATGTGAATCTGACAAATACAAAGAAACTGTACATAAAGTATTTCCCCCCTTAAGTCATCTCATTCAACTGTTCTTCAGAGTCCCAGTACAACACATTTTGCATTTTGAAGTTCACTTCATTCTCACTCAGGCTGGCAGTTTGACAACAATTAACAAGCATTGTGTTTTCTGTGTGATGTTAAGTTATATTTATTGAAACTCAATTCCAGCTGGTGCCAGAGTGGATACTTTCAATTGATAGATAGATGTGCCTGTGGGTACATTTCTTGAAAATATTAAATGCTAAAAAAAGTGATATGGCAGAAACATACTTATGCTGTCGCAGTTTCTCAAGAGAGTACTTTTTTTTGTAGTACTTAATAAATTCAAGCAGAAAGGCTATATGCAA
Organism: Anarhynchus alexandrinus; assembly: GCA_008711295.1. NCBI lineage: Eukaryota > Metazoa > Chordata > Aves > Charadriiformes > Charadriidae > Anarhynchus > Anarhynchus alexandrinus. The sequence goes on from VUYV01000003.1 coordinate 1,349,491, forward strand.
TACATTCTAGCATAAATTTTAATTAGCCTGATTAATACAATATTGAAGTCCTTATATTAATCTCTGCAGTGGAGATATTCATTGTTCATTTAAGCATTTGTTCCAAAACCTTACTATCACCTGAGGAAGAGAGAGAATGAACAAAACTAAATTTCCTAATCTCTTATTTGTTTCTGTACCTTCCTTGAGACTTTTCTGTAATAAATACCATGAGATATAAGCTACAGATATTATTTATTGAGAAAATTCTGACAAAAATTTATCATATATCAAAACTCTAAATCAATAAAATTTTATGATTATGGCCTCATTTTGAGTTTTCCTGCTAGTATTCCTAACTAAATTTTACCCATAGCGTCTCACATAGATAGTTGGGGATGAACCAGAATTCACTGTTAATCCTTAAAAACCTTAATACTTATTTTCCATGAGCAGTAACAACCAAATTTATTCAGAGAATTATATTTATTGTTCCAAAAATGAAATAAAGAAATAACCACACTTCTTTAATATCAAATAACTGTACGGTATTATCATCATGATGATTTATTTTTTTTCTAGAAACAAATAGGTATATAATACCCAGGAATAAACATAACTGGGGAAATATGCGACTTTCAGTGCACAATTCAAGAAAAAGAAAAAGGGAGAATTCAGAGCATTTAATTTATTGCAGTGCAAGAAAGGTGGTGAAAGCCACTCTGTAAACAGAATTATTGATATTAAGATGTCTGAATTTCTCTTAATGTAGTATATATTTACATCTTAACCTGCTTTGCCCTTGGCTTGTGTATATCACAGACAAATTGAATGGATATTTGTGATCCAGCATATTAAACATATGATCAGCTACTTTCTCCTTTTTTCAAATTTTCATGCAACTGTCCTTGTCATTTATAAGTGATTTATGATGACTCCTTTCCCCTCAAAGTAATGTAGAGTTAAGAATCAGTAAGTTAAGGTTAATATCTGGGAATTTTCTAGTGTACAGTTAATGATATGAAACTCACATTCTGAACAAAGTCCTCTCAGATCACGAGAAAAGCAGATACCCATGAATTCAAAATCCTGACTATTTATGAGAATGAAGTGTGACATAATGAGATGGATGCATACTAGACATATTTCGGGAAAGAGGATAATTTCTGCTCAGTCCACAGTGACAAAAAACAAAGGTGCACCAAAACAGGCTCTGAGGAAACATTACTTATCTATGACGAATTCTTCAACTAAATCCCAGTCAAATTCCTGAGCAGTTTCCTCAAGATATCATTCTCTGATGGACAGAATTATTAGGACAGTAATAAAAGGTGAGAACATAGCTAGCAAAGTACTGTCAATGTGATTGTTGAATTCTATCCTAAAAAGGTACAGGAAAGCCAACAGGGACCTACTCATCACACAGTGCTGGATGACAATTTTAGCTCATGCAGGCACTCTTCTTAAGAAGTAGTCACACACAGAAATCAGGATCTGGCAAAAATGAAAAAAAATTCAACCCACCACATTTCACTTATATGACAAAGGATTTTGGACAATAGCTAAAGATTTGAAGGACTGGGAGCACCAGATACACGTGATCATGCTTTTATGTCAACCTGAATAATACCATAGCAAAAGAAAAGCTTCAATAGGAATTTACAAAGGGAATTAACATAACAGAAACTGAAAGCAAAAGTACCGTGAAAAATTGTCCAAAGGAACAAATTTATGGAAAAAAGGAAGGTGATGAAACACAAATGACAACTGTAGAAGAATGGGCAGTAAGAAAAATATTTTCTGTCCTCTTGAACAGATGGGACTTCCAGTTTGTGAACTATTCACTGGTAAAAATCGATAGTGCTGCTTAGTTACAAAAAGTAGAATTGAACATATTACATCCCTTTGGACTGTAACAAAACTAAATACTATGAGGAAAAAAAAATATTTAGAATATGCAAAAGCCGTGGAAATCATGCAGTTTGAGCTACATAATGAATATAATTTAATCTGTACAAATGAGCCATCTCCCTCAGTCAAAATACATCTCTGTGTGTAGCTCAGTATATAAAGTTCCCTTTTTGAGGTCTTTGAGATATACTGAGGAATATGTGACAATCCAGTGGCAGACTCAGAAAGAAAATACAAGGATTCAACCAAAGTTATAGGGGAGGCCATATAATTTATCTAGCATTTTACTTCTTGATAGCCCAGAAATTTGAGCATTGATTGGAAAAAAAAAAAAAAAGAATTTTAAGTACACTATACTTTCTGGTATTGTAATTAGCAAGTTATCTAATAGAAAAAGAATTACTCTGACTAGTTTTATCCTGACATTATTCATGGGATCTACTCTTTTCAAGTACATCCTGATATTAGCAAAGATCTTGATATTACCAAGAAATCCTGATATTACTAAAAATAAGAAAAGACACAATTAGGTATCAGGATGACTTCTGAGGAATTCTGATCTTTTTTAATGGTTCCACAACAAATTCAGTATTTTAAAAAGTGAGTTAGTACACAATTTTACATCTCTAAACTGTGTAAGGCTGCATTTTAGGTATTGCAATCATTTCGTTGCCAAATGCAGGCAAAATTAAACATAAGTAATTGAACATATTGCCTGTTATTAAATGGTAATTATATCTCACTGGAGCATGGTAGTTTGGTAGCAGCAGAAACCAAAGCACAAGCATAAGAAAAACCTTTGCTGCTCAGTGTTCTTGCCTGCCTCTCATATTGTTCTGTTTTCTGTTCTGCTGCTTGAATTTAATTTTTTTTTACCAATTTCCATAAACAAATAAGGTTTTCAAAGCCACTTCAAAGATAGCTAATAATTTAATTTGTAATTTCAAGATCTTTGCTTCGGTGGATCTATTGCATCAATCAGCACTGAAGCAATTATTTAATTTACAGTTATACATCAGATTACATAATATTTACACAATTAGTATGCATAAACAAGAAATTATAACTTCATGACAGAAATATTATGATTCTGACAATGATAAGGAATGAAAATATCTCCTTTTGTTAATATACCAAGTAAATGAAAGTAAAACATTTATAGGCCTGGAGGTGGAATCGCTGCCTGAGTTAAACTTATTTACCATTGATGTGATCAATGTTTTAACTGAATAAAATTAGATAACATTGTGTTAATGTATGACCTTTTTCATGTCTGTCTTGTCTTCCAGCAGTTAAGGATGCAGTGGGAAGTTGGAATATATATAGTCTGAATACAAAGAAATTAATTTGGATAGAAAGAGTCAGGGCTATGAAGTCTGCTTTAAATTCTTCTTTGCTCTGCCAGTGCAAGGTGGTTTTTGAGTTTACTGCAGAGGATTTTAGTAACTATCAAATGATTTCTAGCAATACATTCTTAAGGGTGAATATTCAGAACAGCTTCATTTCTGTCGCTATATACCTGCAATTTTCCATTCACAGACAGCCATTAACATGCATGTTAAGTTGCTGAGCACCTCTTTGAGTACATCTATCCTGTCATGCTGAAGATCTCTCATTTTCTAGGCTTCACCAACTGTCTAATAATCAGACTACACAAATTTGTACCTAGGTTATTTCCTGGAGTCATGGGAGCCTGGGCATCAAGCTTGGGTTCCTGCCACATGTATGGTTTGAGTGCAAACTGTAAAGGTTCTGGTTCCTTAAACCTCCTAAGGCTGCTGTGGGGCTGCATGGTTCAGTAAAGTTGATTTCAGAGCCTGCTCTTAGGTTCATGGGCAATTTTTCATAGAACCATAGAATGAGTTAGGTTGGAAGGGACCTTACAGGTCATATTGTTCCAACCCCCTTGCCATGGACAGTGATACCCTCTACTGCACTGGGTTTTACTTCAAGAAATGCCCTATGGACACAGCCTGCAAAGGAACCGGTCTTACCTAGGAATCCATATGTAAAGCTGGCTGTAAATGCATAGGATTCTGGAGTTCAGACCTGGACAGCTGTGTACTGTCGTGTCACCTTGCACCATGTGTTAGACCCTGATCTACTTAGTGTCTTTGCTCAGCAGATACTTCAGATGAGAGACAGAGGTTGAAAGTGCTCCAATGCCTCCGTCAACACCCCAGCTACCCCAGTTATCTACCAGCCAGCATCCCAGCAATGGTCTGTGCAGGATATTAGGGAGGGGTTTTGCTTGAGTGGCTGGTAGGGCATCACGCACAGGCTGGGATTCACTGGGAGCAGGTTGACCTGGTTGAAATGTGGTTACTGCAAATGGCTCTGTAGTTCACGTAAGAGCAGAATGGAATTATACTGTAGCTCTGTCTTTGGTTTCTCTGTTGCTGTTCTAACTGCTGCCCCCTTTTCTCTCCTTCTCATACTGCTGATGAGGACATGGAATGGAACCAGGCAAGAGCCAAAGACAAAACAAGGCGCAGAAATTCAGAGCAGTGGGACTGTATTACGTGGGCCAGCAGTAGCAGGACAGTGTGTAGCAGCACTTGTTTGCACAGGAGAAAGATATCATGGGAGCAAATTATAAGAACTTTTGTAAAGGACTGTAAGGATTGTAAAAATGGTACAGATTTTTTTTCAGTCTTTTCATTAAAATCTATCTACAGTGCTGTAATCTTTTAACTTGTGTCTTTGCCAAAATGTCCCAAGAAGTTCTTTTTGTTGTTCCAGCTAGACCTTTAAGGTTTCTGGGTTTAACCATCATTAAATATTTACTTACATATTCCCTAAAGGCTGGTTGTTCTCTTGCCTTTCCCTAGATTTCTGGATGTTTGCTTCCAACAGAAGAGATGAATAATGAGTAAAACAAAAATATAAAAATTACTGGATCGTTGGCCTGTTTTCTGATGTTTGTTTGCCTCTCTTTTGTCTGTGCAGGAAGCTCTTCAGCGTCTTCTCAAAGGAAGATGCCATTTGCTGGTGCACTTGGAATCCAATGACTCTGAATGTGATAACCTTGACTGCATGTGCAGATGCAGATATGTGCGTCACTGTGATTGTGTGCCCCTGCAGCCAGATAGTCATGCCTGAGTCACTCTTGCTGTCACAGTTGTAGTATGCACTGCTTCAGTGTACTTTTAATTCTCCCAAACTCTCTTTTTTAATAAACATTTTATGTTTTAGTGCTGCAGATTCACAGGGATTGGGGCATCCAGTAGGCAGACATCTGGTGTTTCGAAAGATCATTACTGAAACAGGTACATTTTAGAAATAAGAATCTTCAGGAATTTTGAAAGCCTTGTCTTGTAATTTATTTTTAAGTTTCAGTAGTAAAATATTAAAAAAATGCAATTCTGTGGTGTAATACTGAAGAAACTATTACTTAAATATGTTGTAGAAATAGAATAGAAATATCCAATATTTGCCTATGTAGTAAGAAATACCTCATCCAATAAACTATGTCAGTATGATCAAAATGGCAATACTTTAAGCTTTTTGTAACTGGAGTGTCATAAGTGACAGAACCTATTATCCCATCATGTGCATTGTTAGGGGTTGTGTCTGCCTTTCTAAATATGATAATCTTTGACGTTTATTTGTCAAGCATACTGCTGAAATTTCTTTCTGATTATATAGAAGGTTTTCATTAGAAATAAAGTTTTCATTTCCTGTAAGCATATTCAGCTTTTTCCCATTACTTCCATTATTTACAGGACATAGATTGTTGCTTGGGCCTATGCAGACAGCAGAAAAATTTGTGTAGTTTCTTCTGTGAAGAATATGTGGTCTTTTCACCTGTACAGTTGATATCTTTCTGGTAACAGGAGATTCAGAGTATTAGTACTGGCAAACTTATAAATTGTTGAGAATTTAGTCAGAAAATTAATATTTGGTCAATATATAATTTTCATGATAATCTAACCTGATTTAAGTAGCAGCAATATTACGGCACTCCATCTATGAAAAATCATTAAAGATGATATTTAATTATAAACTCATTTTGTTGTATGAGTTCTGGAGAAGTTTTTCGAGAGTGTCTAAAAGGAATTACAATAAAGGATAGAGGCCAGAACGTAAGAATGGACTTCTGTGGAGCCTGGGACTGAATTTGTGGTTTGCTAGCAACAGGTCACATCTAGCAAGAAGCAGCAGTGCTCTTTTAAGAAAAGGGTTTTCTATTATACAGGATAAGGATACAGATTTTCTGTGGGCTTTGACAAAAAGAATAGCATCCACTGTAGATAGACGTGGCAAAAAGATCTATTTTGGTTGGTATTATTTTACCAAAGTGTGAAGTGTCCTACTTTAAAGCAAATCAAAACTCTGAATTAAAATGAGACTCTCATTTTGATGGAGTGACTGAACATGCTTTAAGTTCACAAAAAGTTGATCTTTTAAATAATTTTTTAAATTAATCTGAAGTCCTGTTTTTATATACTGGGAAAGTAGGTCCAAAGAGTCACACTACTTGTATGACCGGTAATCAGTGCAAAGAAATGGCATCTTCTGATTCTCTGCTCTACTATCTTAGCCTTACCATCCTTCCACTTTATAATAACTAGACAAGTATCTCACACATTCGTATGTCTCATATTCTTCAAAGTAAAATTTCCAACATTCCTATAGGAGCATCAGTACTTAGGAAGAAGGATGGATAGTGTTTCCCTTTTACAATATATTGCTGCTCAAAGGCCATGGTCATTATTAAAGAGGTCTCCAAACATGAATAAATTTATTTCATAGACAGAATAGCTCACAGACTTTAATGATTGTTTCACCAAGAATTTGTATAATCCCACTTTTATTGGAACTAAAATAATGATGTGGACACAAATTAGTTGGTTTTAATAGGCTAAAAGCTGCAAACCACTTCCGTTAAATGAAAATTTTGACCATAAGAACAGCAGGGACACCGCACATCCTCAAGCTGTTTCTTGAAATTTGACAAAAATTCCATCCTTAAGACTGGTCAGCTGGAATAGTCATAGTATCCAGATCAAGGTCATGCTCATTAAATAATCTTTATTTAAAGATTTACTATATGTGTGAGAGAGTGTTCAGAATCACAAGCGACTTGGATTCTTTTTTTACCATTTCCGTTGTTATGAGAATGTAGTTATTTTGGTTTTACTGCAGTTTGTGATTGGTGGTTCTTTTAAATATTACTCAGCTTTAAACAGAGATTTTAAGATTTTATTAAAAAAATTAAATAAGATTTAATTGAGTTTTAGGAAGGAAAGATGGAAACTTATTTGATCCTATGGATGAGAAAGTACAGTGAGTCCAAGTTTATGCTACTTAAACAAAATAATTTTAAGCAAATAATGACCTTAATTCAAATTTAAAAAAAAAAAAAAGGAAAATTTTATTTCATAAATATTGCATTTGTACTTCTTTTTGAAAGATGTCACCAATTTGTTGTTTGAAACAGTTGTAATTTATATATGCAAAATATACGCCTAACACAATACATGATACTTCTCAGAAAATGTAGTACTCCCAAGACTGCTTCTCCTCTTCCACATTGGTTGATATTGTTTCAGCAGGGTTAAAAAATTATTAGGAGACATGTATAAGACAGACACATAGAAGGCAATGAAATTTATTAAACTAGATAGCCAAGTATCAGGACAGGGATGACAATGCTAGAAATTTTTGGGTAATTTTATGAAATATACTGAGTAATCAATTACCTCTTTCCTCATATTAATCAGTGAGATGAAATATGGTTTCTTTCTTTTAAAGAAGGTAAAGAATATCCCAGATTTGACATATTTACTAATGCACCCAAAAGCTCTAGCAGTTTAACCTTTTCAGAGGTCAATGGGAACAGCCAAATCATTAGTGTATTCTTGTTAACAAATGTTACTGTCTCTTCTGTGGCATTTCTCTCAATCTTTAATTAGCAAAAACATGTAACTGAGCTCCAACAATTATCGCCACATTAATTTGGGTTAATTTCAAAGCTGAAATAGCTGTCTGGAGCCTTGTATTACATTGTATGCTGTAGCAGTTATCTGCAATACATTTTCTCATGAAGGAACAGCCAGCCAGGCTGACTAAAAAAAAAACAAGTAGAAAAATTTATAGCTCTTGCTGTCATTTGGATGATAAATTAAATGTATTGTTCCTATCAAAGCCTCAGCTTTTGTTTCATTTCCTAAATTGAATGATTTTATCATTCTATAGTTAGTGGGAAATTTTAAGGAGGAATCAAAAAAACTTAAGAAACTGTAAATAATAGTCAGTGGTCACTTTTAAACAGACAAAAATCACAGCAGATTAAAGTAAATTTGTTTGCCCCCTGAAATGCAAATTTAAGTTCTTTCAAAAGAGAATACAAAATACCTTGTTTAATGTGTCCTAGTCTGAAGCATTCTGTAGAAAAAAATGAAGAATGGTGAAAGAATATTGGAAAAGAAATTTATAGTCTCCATATGGTTTCAGGGCACTAGAAAAATAAATTTCAGATAACTGAGATTCATGCAGTGGTAAAATAACCAAAATATTTGTGTAAATATTCAAAGTATTCAATATATGTTAATCCTACGCATCATAATGAAAAAGCATACAGAATGAGGAAGTAAATATAGATACGACAAAAATACACTGAAATAAGAATTCTGAACAAAGCAGACATATGGTCATATATCCATAACCCAGACAGAATGAAGAAAGAAAGGTGAAGATGATGGGATAACACTGCATGTGACAAAAGAGATAGAATAGAAAGAAATAAGAGATAATCTGTGTAAGATGGAGTCTGTCTTGAGTAAACTAATTTTGACAATATGTGGCTCTATTTGAATAGTGGTTGGGGTCTCATACAGGTCTCCATTGTCATATTAGAATAACATCACAGGTCTCTATGGGAAATTTAGGCTACCAGCAACTAGAATCATGTAAAGAAAGAAAAAGACTAATCAGCATAGAGAAGTTTTTCTTACAAACCAAAAGATATTATCAGAAGTCAAGGAATTAGATCAAGAATAATTATTAAAACACATAGCATATAAATAAAATGAGAACATGGGGAGAAACAAAGCAGAGTAAAGAAAAAACGTGCAAATGTGGCTCTAGCATGAAAATAAAACTTTCCATCACTTTTTTGTTTTGAAATAATGATACAGAGTGTGGAAGACCAAGTAATTTAGTCAATGGGAACGAAACTATGGGAAATGGAATACTATGAAAAGACAAAAAGTTTGAAAGTCCCGTGGCCTCAGGTAAAAGGAAGGAAGAAGGGTGAGAAGCCAAATGATCTCTGTCCCAGCATTCTATCTTATGCCACAAAAAATGGGTTTGGTAGCAAGTCTTGGTGGTGCCAGGTGACTGGAGAATAGTAATAGGGATTCCTAAGACAGAGTTAAAGAAGTCTCACCCTCTCCCCTCACTGAGGACCTCTTTTCCTGCCTCAATTGTATGCAAGAACTTAGAACAAAGTTTGAATTAGAAGCAATCTAATTACAGAAATTGATTTTGGAAACAAAATAAGATGAAATAGTGAATTATTAATCATGCTAGAATAGCCCGCCTTTTTTTTTTTAAGATGACCAGGTGTTTTTAAAATAAAGAATGACTGTATGAGGGCCTGAGTAAAACATTTTATTTGGTGCTACATGATAAATAATAAGTTTAAAAAAAAAAGGGTGGGAAATAGTACCAGAACTGTATAAATCATCATGTGAGCTGAAATGAAGTCAATCTATGTTAAAAGAGAAAGTGTTCATAAGAAAGGAGATTATTAGTAGAACTCCTTAAGATTTTATCTTGAAACTGAACTCTAGCATTCTTTAATGACTGGGGAGAGCCTTTCTAACCACAGGCAGTAAAAGCAGAATGAAAACGATCGTGAAATCCTGAAATGGTTGTTACTTTTTTTTTTTTACTTTTACTGTTTTTTTTTGTGAATGCTCACAATGAAGAAAAAAAAAAAAGAAATTGTGAAATCAGGGATGCTGGAAGCAGTAAAACAACAGTGCTAGAGATGGATCCTCAACAGGAGAATCCAGCTGCGCAGGAGTCCTGCTATCATACGTTTGGTCATGTTTCTATTCAACTTGAGAGATTAAGTCACACTGGGCTTTTTTTCAGAAGGCAGAGTGCAAGGAAGCCTAGAGTCATGCAGGGGAGTCTGATTTGCTACATCTAATTTCTACATACCTTTAACTCCTTAGATCTACTGACACTAATAGTGAGAACTCCTGGGAGAAGGCTGGTCCTTTTCTTTTTGTGTTGGGAAATGAGAAAATGTGTCCTGGCATCTTTCTCCATTGATTTCTGAGGCAACTTATGCAACTTGTTTAGATGAGGCATCTGTTAGAAGCCAGCATATCCTAATTTAGTTGTTACATGCCATAAAGAACAATCGTGAGCTGCACCTTGTAACAGACCAGTGAAATATGGAAACAGTACCTGAGATACTAATGAAGAGTAAACTATGAAGTTGAAGTTAGTGAGCCCCTAGTAAAACAAATATGTTCTCTTAGGCTGTGCTCCATTCCTCCTATTTCACCATTAATGGTTTACTATAAAGCAGATTCTGGCTGATGCCATTGGTGGACCTGATTTGTCTTACCAGCTTCCTGCTGGAGCCCTTTCACAAAGCATTTGTCTTAGAAACAAAATAATTTTGTGGTGTGTATAGATGAATAGTGGCTCTGACTTCACATTTCTCTCTGTATTCATACATAAAATTATGTACCTTCTTTGATCATATATGAAGTCATGTGAGAAGTATTTCACGTTTGAAACATGTTGTAGATATTAGCAAAGTCTGATGTTTTAATGTGAATCTACATGTCAGAAACTCTTTTACACATAGAGTGTAAGCAATATCCTCAGCTATCTCAGACAATGTGCATGTGCAATAAGTTGTAGAAAAACTTTCCCTTTAATCAAGGTAGCAAATTTCTAAAATACAACCCAGGATAGCTTTCTGTGCTTGAAAAAATGAGACTTTTTGCTACCATCACCTTACCATAAGTCCAAGAGAACTGAAGAATTCTATTTGCTCTATAAATTTCTAAGCATATTGTCTTACTATTATGCTTTTCAGTCGTTTGGGATCTGCCAACACAAGTCAATGTGTACCATCATACATCTCCTCCATCCACATTCCAGCTTGGAAAGCTGTTCACAAGTTGAGTAACTTAAGAAATTGGGCTCAATGTCATGCTAAGACTACTACTCATTCCACACTGTGATATTGGCACTGCTGATACATAGTTGTCTGCTCTTGTTCATTTAATGTGCCCTTTAAAAGCTCCAGAGTTGACTTAAAACCTTTGTGGCAGACAAGTGCAGCAAGCAAATTAGTAACTGTCATGGAGAGATCTATTGAAAAATTTTCCTCTGTGATTCCTCCAACTTAAGTGAAGGATTATCATTGCTTACATGATGCTTACTCTCAGAACTCAGACGTGCTATATGGATCAAGTTGACAACTTTCTGCAAGTAGTGAGCATCACTGGCTGAATCATTTTCCTTCTGCACTTCTGTCCTGCCGGTATGTTTTCAGGCTCAGCATGCACAAATAGTCCATTGTCATATCACTGGAAGTATTTCATTGCTTGACAAACTATTTTTCATCTGGGCTAATGATCTGTGTGAGTTTGCATTGATCTCCTGGAAGGAGAAATGCAGCATGCCCAGTGAGGAAAAGAGAAATTAGGCAATGAAAGACAGCTGAATATGAGCCAGGTTGCAAATCTCCTTTTTCCATTTAACTACTCAGACCTACTTTGTCATCAGTGACTTACCCAGGGACTTCCGTGTGCTGCAGATGACTGCACTGTTTTGTTGTTTTGGTTTTTTTTTTTTCTTTTTCTAAGACTGTAGTATAATTATGCTCTAGAATCACTTTAAGCTGTCTGATTATGCAAGCACCTATTTGGCCTAACAATACAGCAAAGAGTAGTTCTTACATGAGCTTAAATGATTATGTCCCTGTTCCACTAAATCTCCTTCTAGAGAACATCAAAGCTGTGTATTCATTCGCAGGGAGTTCTGGGAAGACCGACAGGCAGCGAGGCACGATGGACCTAATTGTTCTGTTGTGAATCAAAAAATAAGAAGTAGAAATCTGTCCAAACTGATGCCTGACGTTAAAACTGCCCTTACTAGTTACCTAAAAGGAGGCTGAACAGTTACAAAGTACCAAAAATTCCAGAATCTCCTGTTGTATTAAAGTGCAGTTCAAAGCCGTCTAAGTGCCAAGTCCTGACCTGTCAAAACTGAAACTTCCTCTCCTCAAGTGCTACATTAATTTACAGGATTACTGGTAAAATTGAAAGCAGACAGTAGAATTAAATTATTATTTTATCTCTTACACTTAGTTTTGTAAGACCAATTGATGTTAAGAACCCATTGTATTTGGCACTGTCCTAACTAACTTTATAAACTAATAATAAATTTATTCAAACTAAAAGGTAATTGCAACACATTTAATACCAAAATGGACAACCCAGGGTTGTCAGACACTAGTTTTTTTTCACACTCAACCTTAATTTCTACTGCAGACAAACCTACAAAATGCCTTGATTCCATGCTAGATTTATGAAGATTTTCAGGCATGGTTCTGGAGTCAAAATACATGGTATCATTACTTGAACTTTTGGGGTTTTTTTGGAAACTTCAGTAAGAAACCTTTCTTCTGGATCAGAAAGAGTTTTTTAGGAACAATTTTGAAAATCTCCTTTCGTTGTGTTGTGGAGCACAAAGGAGTGGAGAATGTGCCTTATTTATTTTCTTTATGGAAGGTCACCATTAGCCTTCAAAATTAAGAATCGTTTCACTGTTTCTTAAACAGGGGTACACTAAAGATATCAAGTGACTTGTGAGATTTAAACAAGAAGTCAGAAAAAGGAGTTAGAATTCCTGTCTTATGACTTTCAGTGTAGTGTTTTTTCTACTGAATCCTCCTTTCTGCCAGCATTTAAAATAATTATGACACAGATATCAGAATGAATGGATCAAGGGCCACTATACAGTATATTGACCTGCAGATTGATGCTCTCTCTCAGGAATTTTGCATGGTTTTTAGTCTAACATGTTTTGTTGAATAATTGATAACAGTGCACAATCAGAGTTTACATGAAACAAGCTACATTTGTGCAATCTGTGCATCGATTAATAACAACTTTGTCATGATGTATAGCCCAAAGGAATTGGTAAGAGAGTAATGATGCCCAAATATTCTTAGCAATTAGATATACATATGTAAAAAAAACAGTTACTGATAGAGTTAAGAAACTATGTACCTATTCTTTCCTGCCGTAGTGAAACAAGTCTAAAATATTTTGTATATACTGTAGTCAGAAGTGAAATAAAATATTTGGTCAGCCTACATTGCCTTACAATTATTTCAAAGTAAAGAAAAATCCCACTCGATTGATGAAAAAGTGTCTTTTTTTGCCACATCTTGAAAGAAAACAGTAATTGCATAAATGTGTTAAAAGTGTATATACATGAGTGACACCAGCATGAAGTTATATGAAAACTTGTATTTTGAATGTTTTTACCCTGCCATTTGGGACTTTTTTAAAACACTTTAGTTGCATGGGATAAATAACAGGTTATATATCATGTTTGTGTTTTTCTCTCACAAAATACTAGAGAGATCTACGAAAAGAGAAATATATTGACTATTTAATTTCAGAAACTCCGTTGCTGTGTGTTTATGAATTAATACACAATTTTTGGCCTCAATTAGAAAAATTATCTATCAAGAAACTATCACAAAGGGAATATATGCAAACCAGCTTCTTCTATAACTGTTTTTTATTTTTTCCACATTAGCTTACTAGCATGGGCTTTAGAGTAACACAATAGAGCTGCAAATCCACTGAGGGTTTGAGTAAATATTCAGTCCACTTCAAACAGACTGCCAGCAATGTGCATGCAAGTTATAATGTGAAAACAGACAGATTTGTATAAGCCATAGTCACTAAACTATCAAAATATTGATTGATTTCTTCAGTATAACGGGCTTTCTTTGTGTCTTCTTTGCCTTCTTTTCCCTGAAGAATGTAACTAGAGACCCACAGGCAGATGGACTTTGAAGGCCATTGATCAGGCTTTATTCTTGTGGATCAGAAAATCACCGTTTTAAGGGCCTATGATTTTACACTTCTCTTATTATGTAAGAGAAAATGGATGGACCCTGAATAAACATTGATAGATGAATCCAAAGAGACAGCGTTAGTCTGTGTGATAAGAAATAATTACATTGCATTATCAACCTAACCACTGTTAAGTGTTTTTGTATGCTTTGTGGTAAAAGAGATCTTTAGTGAGTGTCTTGAAGAAGGATGCTGTGGTAACTTTATCAATGTTTTTGAGAAGCTCCTGCCAAATGTAAAGGTCAGCACAGGAGATGTTTCTTGTAAACTCTGACAAATTAACAGATCATGGTCATCTTCATGAGCTGAAAATGTTAAAAAGGGAGATAGAGATACTTTTTGAATACAACAGTTTTTTACACCGGTGAACACACAGACTCTACTCAGTAACTAAAGGAAATAGGGACCTACAGGGACCCTAGTGGCAGAGCAGGACTTTGATAGCTGGTCTACTTCTAAAGGACTCAAAAAGATCCTGAAATGTGTATTCAGTTAATTTCTGCTTTATTTGCCAATTTCTAGACACAAGATCACACAACCTAGTAATTCAAAAACAATGCTGTAATGCAACAAAGCTATGACTAGACCAGATGAGCAGCCAATACAGTAAATGTGTTCAAATAAAAATCAACATTATTTCTGGCCTTAAGGACTAGACTCCAACTGTATTTAGCCCAGACTTTCACTCTCTTTCAAAGAGTTAAGCTGCAAAGGTAAATCTGTAAAAATGTAAACATATTATTTTTCTCCCCCGTAAACTGCAGTTCTTAAATCTGATCCTTCTGAGTAACTAATCCCCAAGGGCCAGGCTGAGGACAGAATCAAGGACTGCCTCTACACTGCTATTAGAGTGATTCCATGCAGAAGCTTCAAGGTCTAATTACCTACCTGTCATAATATTACTTGCAGCAGTGCCCTTGGCGACAGTTCAGGGACAGACAGGTGTGACCTATGCATGAACTGACATAACAACATGAATTTAAGTGTTTTGGAGGGGCTGAAAAATTCATGCAGCCTGCAGCTCTCCCCTCTGCCCTTGCCGTGATGATGTTGTGCAGAGAAGACAACTTAAGACACTTACCTCAGGTGCTTTTTTTGACACTGGCTGTTGTGGAGGTGTGAGGAAGAAGCACACAAGATTAATTCAAGTTGCCAACAAAGGACACTATGGATGCCACGTACTGTGTCTTAGTGACTGGCTGGACAGTGGAGAGCTTCCTGTATGCTGTTTCTGTCTGGCACATTAGAGTTGCAGATAATGACCCCTGTCAGACAAATCCCTGCAGTTTCAGATGTTTCACACTCCCCCTCCAAGATACATCACGAAAGATAAGAAGGATCTGACTCACTCTTACCTTCACTTTCACATACATTCTGTTTCAGCAAAATCTGTTAGGTGACCACTTATTTTTCTACTTTGTATCATAAATGTTCCTGCAAAGTTTTTTTCAGCATTTATACCTAAGGAAAACTCCATGGGAGGGGTGGGGTTCCATCCATGTATATAATGTATGTAATGTATAAAATATTATACCTATTGTTATGAATGAAATGGATATTTATGCAGAAAATATCCATTATGTGATAGTTATATTCAAATGATAATAGAAGATTTTAAAAATAAAACAAATATATTTCTATAAAAATTATGCATATTTAGAAAAATATTTAAATTAACTAAGTAAATACATATAATAATAACCTTGATTCCTGTGAAAATAATGAAACATCTAATCCTGAAAGACATTTCTAGGCACACAAAGGACAATAAAGCCACCAGGAGTAGTTAGCATAGATTCACTGAGGAGAAGTCATGCTTGACCAACTTGGTAAACTTCTACAATGAAACGACTGGCTTGGTAGTTGAAGGAAGAGCAGTGGATATTGTCTGCCTGGACTTCAGTAAGGCTTTGGACACTGTCTCCTACAAGACCCTCATAAAGAAATATGATGAAGTACAGGCTGGATGAGCAGCCAGTGAGTGAGGTAGATTGAAAACTGGCTAAACAGCTCAGCTGGACTCAGAGGGTGGTGAACAGTAGCAAAAAGTCTAGTTGGAGGTCAATAACTAGCAGTATACCACAGGGGGTCAATACTGCGTCCAGTCCTGTTCAACATCTTTGTTAATCTGAATCCGGATTATGGGGCAGAGTGCAGCTTCAGCAAGTTTGTTGATGACACACAACAGGGAGGAGTGGCTGACACATCAGAAGGTCATGCTACCATCTAGAGGGACCTAGACAGGCTGGAGAAATGGGCTCACAAGAACATCATGAAGTTCATCAAGGGAAAGTGCAAAGTCTTGCACCTGGGGAGGAACAGTCCTATGCTCCAGTATATGCTGGGGGATGTCTAGCTGGAAAGCAGTTCTGCAGAGAAGGACCTGGGGGCCATGATAGACACCAAGTTGAATATGAGCCAACAATGTGCCCTTGCCACAAAGAGGGCTAATGGTATCCTGGGCTGCATTAGACAAAGTATTGCCAACAAGCTGGGGGAGGTGATATTCCCCTTCTACTCAACACTGGTGAAGCCACACCTGGAGTTCTGTGTCCAGTTCTGGGCTCCCCAGTACAGGAGAGACATGGACATACTTGAAAGAGTCCAGCAAGGGTCTACTAATATGATGAAGGGACTGGAGGAAAGGCTGAGAGAGCTGAGAAAACTTGGAGAAGAGAAGGCTCAGAGATGATCTTCTCAATGTGTATAAAGACCTGACGGAAGACTATACAGAAGATAAAGCCAAGCACTTTTCAGTGCCAGGTGACAGGACAAGAGGCAGTGGGCACAAACAGATACATGGGAGGTTCTCTCTGAACACCAGGAAAAAATGTTTTACTGTGAGACTGACTGAACACTGGCACAGGTTGGCCAGAGAAGTTTTTCATGATATTCAAAAGCCATCTGGACATAGTCATGGGCAACTGCGTCTACGTGGCCCTGTTTGAGCAGGAGCATTGGACTAGATGATCTCCAGACATCCCATCCAAACTCATCCATTCTCTAATTAGAATACATATACCTTTCTAAATTTAATTTGAGGCTTATAAAGTAGCACAAAAATACAGAATAGATCTGAATGATATTCAGTGAAGAATGTTGAATTTGAAGGGGTTGTTCAGATTAGATTATAGATATATAATAAAACGGTTTTGTGTTTATAGAGTAATATACCATAGAAATTGTGATTTATATCCCTGAAAATATGTTCAAATAAAGCAGTCTTATATTGTGTTCTGCAGATATCTCTGTGAAAATCATGTACAGAATGTGACCAGGGTTGTGCTTTACAAGTACAGTGCTACTACTTGCCACAGCAGCAATTGTGGGTGTTCATATAGCATTTGCGGATCTACAGATATTAGACTCCTTGTCTCAGTCAATCCACTTCCAGAAAACATTCCAGCTTTCCCCAAATTCCCTGCTGAATCTGTAGCTATAAGCCCTTTCTGGACCTGGTTCCTGTACGTCCAGTGTTACAGGACACCCTGGGGCACTCATCTTCAGAGTTTGTGATGATTTACAAAAGTCATGTCTGAATCTTTACTATATTTCCCCTGAGTCACGTATAATTTATTTAACAAACCGGGTCTCCTACTTTTAAATATAAAAATATTTAAATATAGGAATAACCAGATGCTGTGGTCTTACATTCCTCCCAATAGTTGTAGCTTTCTTTTTTCTTTAATTATAACCACATATTCTTATCTAACTGCCGGTCAAGATAGGGGCAATTCTGATTCACTATACATTAATAATTACGGATACAAGTTTGTCGATCTATTTACGTAAGTAGAAATTCTTATGACTCACCTTATATTTATGATCATGACATGTAAATTACATTTTTAGTGAAAATAATCTTCCTAGTTTTGGATTTTGATAATAGCATATTTTAGGTCAAAAGATAGCCAATTATCTGTAAAATATTATGAGTGGTGAAAGAAAAGGAAGCTAAAGTAATTATAAGTATTCCATCGTTGTTATCCTTAGGCATCTAGAAAGTGGATTACATGATTATTTTTTTTTTTTTAATAAGGGGGGAAAATTGAATCCCAGTTTCAAAACTTTAATATTGACTAAATATTTTGCTGAAATAATTTAATCCATATTAAGCAATTATATTTATATTTGAGTTTACCTAACTAGTTTGCATTTATTTTTTGATAATTGAAACTTCAGCAATTTATTGGAGTTACTGTGTTCTGATCAAAATAAACTGTTTAAAATCCTTGAATTTTATTTATCAGAACCTAACCTAAGTAAATATTCAGTTGAAATATACTGTTTATACTAACATTCTAATCTACATTTGTCCTCTGATGTTTGTCATGAATAAATTTTTATTATTTTCTTCCCCTCCATCACAGATGCTTCAGCTATAGCTCCTGAAATGTTTATAATTGTCATGTTCCTCACACATCAAAACAAGGCCAATTACTCCAATCGCTGCCAAAGAGCTAATAAAAAAATCTTTATTTTAAAAATCACAATGAGAAAAATGATAAATATTTTGTATTCTGTGCTAGCTTTGGCTTTGATATCAACTATCTAAATAATTGGTGACTCTTGAGGATTCTGGGATTTTGATAGTATTGAAATAGTGATTCTTGTATCTTGATTTTTTTATCAAATTACTGTGCTTATTCCAGAAAGTAAGGACTTCAAATCATTCTGGTTTTGGAGAAACCTAAGTCATCTTCAGTCAAGAATCTTGATTTAATCTTAATATGACTTCAAGGAGACATATTTTACACTGAATATATGTAGGAAATTGGTAATGCATTCCCAATACAGAATTCTGCTTGTGGCCTAAACTTACTTGCAAAATATATACTTTTTAGTAATTTTTAGAAAAAAGATCTTTCATTTTAAGGACCAAGCAGATACAGGAGGGCAAAAACTAACTGAACAATCATCAGAAACATATTCCTGGGTCATGATGGGATTATTTATGTTCTCTTCAGGCTTCTAGCATTTGAGACTTGGAGTAGAATCTTCTCAAATAATGTGTGAATATTCATAAAAATATGCAACTGCTGTACTTCACCCCTACATGTGTCTCACAGTCGCCGAGCTGTTTCAGACAGGACACCGTGTCACTGTGTCTGTTGCTGAGGCACAAGGGAGTGACTTTTGGATTATCAGCCTCTATTGGTAGAGAGTTCAGAGCTGGTTTGTATGTAGTCAGCTGAGAGAGCCTGTGGACAGATCTGTCTGTTCACAAAAGAGTATGTCAACATTACTTAGAACTTGCTCGGGGATATTTTGTCAAGATGTCACAGCAGCACTATTTTGTGTTTATTATTTAAATAATTAGCTTAATTTATCTATAAATCTTAAATTACATAAATCTGTCTCAAGGGATAAATTAAAATTTCTGAATGTTTCTGATGAATAAATATTCTGGATTATCACTTTTGATCTAGAAGTCTCTCTGAACAGAAAAACCTTGAGAAAATAAAATTGAGATAATCTGAACTGAGAAATTACTGTATTTAATTTACTTTACATGAGTACTAAATATTTTTTACATAGTTAAGAAAAAAATGTTCTTTTTCTTATCATAGAGTAGTATTTCCCTTCACCTGCTTAATACAGTTCAGTTTTTCTGTAAAAAGATTATACAGCTTTCCTAATTAATATATTAAATTGCACAACATAGATTGCTTTGCTACTCATAACTTGCATTATTTAAGCAATACAAAAGAAAATCAAGTTATCCCTCCAGAAGGATAATTACATGTTTGCAAAAACACTTCAAGATATTAAATTAAAAGTTGGCCTCGCTTTGACCAAGGTTGATCATTGGTTGAACCAGATGACCTCCACCAGTCTCTTCCAATCCAAATATTTCTATGATTCTGTGATCAATATCTTAAAGCACCAGAAAAAGGAATATTTTTTTATCTTTTTCTTGAAGCTTTTGCTGAGGCTTTTTGGGTTGGCTTCATGCCTTGTGCCTTAAATAATGAGGAAAAAACTTGGTGTGGAGAACAGACACTGTAAACATACATTTTATTAGCAATGGTAGTACTGACTCTGTAGGTTAGAGTGAGGCTGCTGTGAGGCTGGAACTGAAATTTGGGGGATATGACTACAGTTACCTTGTGGATTACCCTGACACATAAGGAGGTAAAAGACTGTGGTACTGCTCCTGCTCCTTCCACCAAAGTCTGCCTTCTGGTTTACACATCATTTCAGTCTCAGGCTGGAGCTTTTGGACCGGTTGTGAGGACTGCAATCCTACCCTGTCACTATTTTCCAAATAAGTGTTTAGTCCCCCATTGGAAACTTTTCTCTGAGGAAGTCTTCACAAAACAAGAACAGAAGCAGAGAAATGTCAATGGACTTCAATGGTTGATGTTTCTTAATAAATCCAAAGCAGGTGAAAGACATGGAACAACACATTCTTACAGTTAAAGGTACCATTTTTAGATGAAGTCTGGTTATCCGTACAGCTGGTAAAAAAGATTCCTCCCAAGAAAGCCAGCTTAATTAGCAGCTCAGAAAGCTGTCGGTGGCAAAGGGGGAACTCATTTGGTTTGGATATGAATAAAATGCAGTGTTTTTTTCAATTGTCTAGTTTCTGCAAAATAAGGCAATTATTTTTCTAAAAATCAGTTATTGTATGTTTACAAAGAAAGGTTTGCTAACAAAATGCGCTTTTTTTTTTTTTCTTTCATAGTATAACTTCAAGAAGGTGATGGTTACTGGGAAAAGGGAGAATAATGTGCCCTGAGCTGCTAGAACACTTTGAATTATAGGACAGGGCTCAGTGTTGCAGCACAGTGCTTTTTGCATTTAAGATGCTTTGATTTAACAGGTTGTGGTATGGATGTACATACAAAGAATAGTTTGCACAGAATCTTCAAATTGTATCACAAGGTTTCAAAACAAAAAAGTCTTTGCTCTTTAGAATAGGATCCATGAATACCAAATTGTTAAAGTTTTATGTAATTTAACATAGTAAGAAGGAAAATTCTAATTTTTCACCAAATATTTTTGATTGTCAATTAATGATTTATTTTTTTATTATTGCATAAATCAAAATCTAAATATTTGTGAGACATACATCTATTCCTTTGTTGGAAGATCTTTTCGATATTCTGTCTTATTCATTTTCTGCCTTTATAGTGTACTTTCAACTTGTTTAAATAAAATTGACTAAAACTAGTGTCAGCAGCTTTGCCTGAGAATAATAATGATTTAAGAAACAAAGCACACTTAATCATTCTATTTGTTGAATTGGAGAGTCAATCTCATTGTAACACAAAAATCACATTAAAACTTACAGCCAATATGGAGAATTTTAGTTGTTTTTATAACTGGATCAACAATGCTATAGGTTACATATACAGAGAGGGAGAAAGAGAGAGATATTCCTGGTCAAAGTATAATTAATTGCTAATTCACATAATTTCATTGAGTGTCCACATAAAATGCATACTTTTTGGCATTGTCATACCCAGCCATGGAGAAGTGAGAATGTTGTGTTTATTTTTCACAAATATTTTATGTGCTTTTTTTTTAATCTGTGCAATATTATCTTGCCTGGCTGGCTAGTGTGAAATCAAATGAGTTTGTCTAAAGAAAGCCAACAAAAAAGAAATAATTGTAGTGATATTAAGCCTTACACAGACTGTGTAGAGAACTGTTAATTGGTGAATGTACTTTCTGCCTTCAGCTAGATGGTCTAGGTTTACTTGGTATAGGACTGAACCTGGGATCAATCTAAAACCGTGAAGACCCTAAGGCTGGGAAGACTGTCGGCATCAGTCTAGTTAAGAGGTAACCACACAGCCATGCAAGGTGTGAAGCTTTATCAGCCAGGATATTCCCAGGGCAAGGAGCAGGATGCCTAGGGCTAACAGAAAAGATAAAAATGTCTAAGCACAAAGCATTGTCAGGTTGAGGAAAAAAATAAACTTGCCTAAGAGCAAGACATTGCTGGATTGTTACAAAAGGTTCATCCCCACACAGGCAAAGGAGGAGTAATGCGAGATGGAGAAACCCTAATAACCTCGTCAGAGACATAAGTTCCTGCCCTGACCCATCTCAGGGCTGTCACCGGAGGGTTATCAGCCATATGGTCTGGGGGTGATACCCATCACTGTGAGTCAATGGGAGCCGCTCTCCCGAGCGCCTTTCAAACTGGGAAGGATTACTGTTTATGGAGATGCAGGGGAACAAGAGTTTTGGATTGTACAACATCTTGGGACGTTTGGGGAGGAATCAAAGGAAGGGAAGGAAGGGGTCAACGTGGTTTGGGGAGAAACAAGCGTGGGAAAAGAAAAAAAAGCAATAAGGGGATAAAAGGGGCCAGTCATCTGTAAACAAGTGGCTGTTCAGTGTGCTTGCCTGGCCATGACCTGCATATTATCAACACAGTCTGTCCTGTCTTCTTATTAAACTCCATTTCTAACTGTTTTCCTGAGTGAAGGTACTCTCTCATATGTGTGTATGTGTGTGTGTGTATGGAAGTCTATGTGCCAGCAACTGGAATGGGACCATGTGTCACAGGGGGCCATGAGCTTCGGGTGCCAGCAACTGGAGAGCTTGGGGTGCGTGTGTGTTTGTCAGTGTGTGTATCACTAGCCAACATTAAGCTGCACTAACTGATGAGTAAATAAACAACACTTTTGTAAAAACATATACCTTTGGTCAAAGTAATCTGGGAAGAGGTGGGTGCTGTCTGGCTAGAGTCCTTTCTTCTCACTTGCTGAGCAAGCTAGGTGTTTAAATCACTTTGGCTTAGGAGCTACAGATACTTATTTGTGTCATACTGTAACCAAACAGATGTGGTCTCTTAAGAGGCTACGCTCCTAATTCAATCACAAGCTGACTAGAACAAGAGGAAGTTCGTGTGAGGCATGTCTGGCTCAGAACATGCTGTGGTCTTTCTATACCTGTCTCTCTAGATGTGGTTATAGAGGTGTTTAAATCTTCTGTAGAAGCCTGGAAGGCAAGGTCTTACTGGTACAAAAGAGAATGTGAATATTGTTGGTGAACAAATTACTTCAGTTAAGAGAGACATTCTTTGGTGAGATGGAGGAATCCAAGCCTGTAACTTGAAAAGTGCTCTTTAGAAGTGCCAAAAAATTGCCTAAATTCGCACACAGCAGTACAGTGACCTTTTCTCTAATCACATCATTAAGAGTTCTTTCACTATTTTATCAGTGGACATGGCTGCCAAGGAGACCAGCTCCAGTGCAGGTAAGGCCGCACTGGGGAAAGTGGATTGTGGCGGATAAGTCCGGCAAAGGGCTCTTTTTGGGGGCTTTTGAAGCCGGGAAAAGCGGCTAGCTCGTGCCGGAACTAGCAGCTCGGGGGCGGACTGCTGAGGTGGCAGGGGCAGAGACAACACCATGCGGCAGTTCTAAACGGGCAGTCCCGGAGCACAGCAGTCGGCCGCTGCACACCCAGCATGCGGACAGCCAGTGGGCATCACCCAGGGCGTCACTGCGGCACCACGGTTGAAGCGGGCAAACAGGGCGCAGCATTTTGCACGGTAGGTCACTGAAAGCCATGCGACTAAGCTGGCCATGAGCTGGGCAAACACAAGCGGAGGAACATCGGCTTGCAGGGGCATGGGCTCAGGGCATGTGGGAAGCTGACAGCAGAGATTCATCACCTCCTGGCACAAAGGAAGAACATGGCCGCAAAACGGTCAAAAGCCACTGCAAGAAAGAATGTGGGAACTCAGACTGAGCTCCCGTGCAGGTCTCGGGCTGCAACGAATGCCTGAGCCTGGCACTGGTCTCACAGGGAGCCAGAGACACTGCCTGTGTACGGTGTGATCAAGTAAATGGTCTGCTCAGGCAAGTGGTTGAACTGAGGGAAAAGGTAGAAAGCTTAAGAAGTATTAGAGACTGTGAAATTGAAATAGATTGGTGGAGCCATACCCTTAAGCAAAGGCAGCAGGAAGAGGCCCTATCAGAAGTGGATGATCGCCTTCCCTCCTGTCACCAGGCAGAAGGAGGGGACTTAATGGACAAGGGGGAGTGGAGTCAGATCCCTCCTCGGAGAGGCAAGAGAAACCCCTCATGGCCCACCTCACCATCCCAATTGCCCTTGCATAGTAGGTATGGGGCTTTGGAAATCGAGGACCAGGCAATTGAGGATGGAGAGGATGATCCATCCAGTGAGTCGCCCAGGGCTAGTCACTCACCCCCACGCCTTAGGACTTCCTCAACCAAGAAAGAAAGAAAGGTGATTGTAGTAGGTAACTCCCTTCTGAAGGGAACAGAGGGCCCTATTTGTAGACCGGACCCAGCCCACAGGGAAGTCAGCTGCCTCACTGGGGCCAGAATTAAGGACATACAGAGAAAACTCCCTTCCCTGGTTCAGACATCAGGTTACTACCCACTACTGATATTTCAGGTAGGTGGTGATGAGGTAGTTACCAGAAGTCTAAGGGCAATGAAGAATGACTTTAGGGACCTGGGACGGCTGGTTAAGGGATCAGGAGCACAAATAGTGTTCTCATCTATCCCACAGTTTGCAGGGGTTGATGAAGGGACAAATAGGAGGAGCCAGCAAATTAACTCCTGGCTCCGAGACTGGTGCATCCAGCAGAACTTTGACTTCTTTGATCATGGGCTGATCTACAGGAAACCAGACATGCTGGCAACAGGTGGGGAAAGCCTAACCAGAAGGGGAAGAAATATCCTGGGACAAGAATTAGCAGGGCTCATTCATAGGGCTTTAAACTAGATTTGAAGGGGGATGGGATGAAACCAGGATTACAAAAGTGGTGCCTGGGAGCAGCATACCAGTGCTTCTGGGTAAAAGTGTTAGCAAGGTCTTGCAGTCTGTCTCAGTGATGGCGGGGGATAGTGATTTGTGTGGCAGCGAAGACAATGAGGGGTAGTGATAATTTGGTAACTACAGAAGTGTCTGAGCGTGGTCAGGTGGGTATTAGGGCTTGTCCCCCCAAGAAAGTGGCAGGACAATTAGCCCAGCTGAAGTGCATCTACACTAATGCATGCAGCATGGGGAATAAACAGGAGGAGCTGGAGGCTATTGTATAGCAAGGAAACTATGATATAGTTGCCATAACAGAAACGTGGTGGGAAGACTTGTACGAATGGTGTGCTGTGATCAATAGCTACCAACTTTTCAGAAGGTATAGGCAAGGAAGGAGAGGTGGTGGGGTGGCCCTCTATGTTAGGGGCAGTTTTGAATGTCTAGGACTTAGTGTGAATGACAGTGTTGAGTGTGTATGGATAAGAATTAAGGGGAAGGCCAACAAGGCAGACATCATGATGGGAGTTTGTTATAGACCCCTTAATCAGGATGTAGAAAGTGATGAAATATTCTATAAGCAGCTGGCAGAGGTCTCACAATCACTTGCCCTTGTTCTCGTGGGTGACTTCAACTTCTCAGATGTCTGCTGGAAATACTACGCAGCAAAGAGAGAACAGTCCCGGAGGTTCCTGGAGTGTGTGGAAGACAACTTCCTAACACAGCTGGTGAAGGAACCAACTAGGGGAAGTGCCCTAACGTACCTACTGTTTGTTAACAGAGAAGGTCTTGTGGGGGATGTAAAGGTTCGAGGTTGTCTTGGGCACAGTGATCACGAAATGGTAGAATTTTCAATTCTTGATGAAGCAAGGTGGGGAGCCAGCAGAACTGCCACCTTGGACTTCTGAAGGGCAGACTTTAGCCTGTTTAGGAGCATGGTCGAGAGTGTCCCTTGGGAGGCGGTTTTGAAGGGCAAAGGTGCCCAGGAAGGCTGGTCATACTTCAAGCAGGTACTCTTAGAAGCACAGGAGAAGGCCATCCCCATGCCTTGAAAAACGAGCTGACAGGGAAGAAGACCAGCCTGGCTAAATAGAGAGCTTTGGCTGGACCTCAGAAAAACAAGGAAAGCTTACATTCTCTGGAAAGGGATGTTGGCAACTTATGAGGATTATCAAGATATAACAAAGCTATGTAGGGGGAAAATTAGAAGGGCCAAAGCTCAATCAGAACTCAGCTTGGCCACTGCAGTTAAAGATAATAAGAAGAGATTCTCCCAGTTTATCAACAGAAAAAGGAAGACTAGGGAAAATGTAGGTCCACTGATGAATGAGACAGGTGCCCTAGTGGTGGAAGACCCAGAGAAGGCAGAGTTACTGAATGCCTTCTTTTCTTCGGCCTTCACTGCTAAAGCTGTCCCTCACAAAGCCCATACCCTGGAGGCAAGGGGGAAGGTCTGGAGAGAGGAAGATTTTCCCTCAGTTGAGGAGGACCGGGTCAGAGACCACTTGGCCAAGCTGGACATCCATAAGTCCATGGGCCCTGATGGGATGCACCCGCGAGTACTGAGAGAGCTGGCAGATGTTATTGCTAGACCACTCTCCATAATCTTTGAAAGGTCATGGGGAACAGGAGAGGTGCCGGAGGACTGGAGGAAGGCCGACATCTCTCCAGTCTTCAAAAAGGGCAAGAAGGAGGACCCGGGAAACTACAGACCGGTTAGTCTCACTTCTGTCCCTGGGAAGGTAATGGAGCGACTCATTCTGGATGTCATCTCCAAACATGTTGAGGAACAGGAAGTTATTGGAAGTGGTCAACACGGATTTACCAAGGGTAAATCATGCTTGACCAATCTGATAGCCTTCTGTGATGTTATAACAGGTTGGCTGGATGAGGGGAGAGCAGTAGATGTCATCTACTTGAGTTCAGCAAGGCTTTTGACACTGTCTCCCATAACATCCTCATTAGGAAGTTGAGGAAGTGTGGGCTGGATGAGGTGACGGCGAGGTGGATTGAGAGCTGGCTGTGTGACAGAACTCAGAGGGTTGTGATCAGAGGGTTGTGATCAGTGGCACAGAGTCTAGTTGGAGGCCTGTAACCAGTGGTGTCCCCCAGGGGTCAATACTCGGTCCAATTTTGTTTAATATATTCATTAATGACCTGGATGAGGGGACAGAGTGTATCCTCAGCAAGTTCGCTGATGATACCAAACTGGGAGGGGTGGCTGACACTCCAGAGGGCCGCGCTGCCATCCAGCGTGACCTGGACAGGCTGGAGACCTGGACAGAGAAGAACCTAATGAGGTTCAACAAAAGCAAGTGCAAGGTCCTGCACCTGGGGAGGAAGAATGCTAGGCACCAGTACAGGTTAGGGGTGGACCTTCTGGGAAGTAATTCCGAGGAGAAGGATCTGGGGGTCCTGGTAGATAGTAAGTTATCCATGACCCAGCAATGTGCCCTTGTTGCCAAAAAGGCCAATGGAATCCTGGGCTGCATAGGGAAGAGTGTGGCCAGTAGGTCAAGGGAGGTCATTCTGCCCCTCTGCTCGGCACTGGTGAGGCCACAACTGGAATACTGTGTCCAGTTTTGGGCTCCCCAGTTCAAGAGGGACAGGGAACTGCTGGAGAGTCCAGCGTAGGGCAACCAAGATGATTGAGGGATTGGAGCATCTCCCTTATGAGGAAAGGTTGAGAGATCTGGGACTCTTTAGCCTGGAGAAGAGAAGGCTGAAGGGAGACCTTATTACTGCTTACAAGTATCTAAAGGGTGGGCTGAAGGAGGACGGAGCCAGACTCTTTTCAGTGGTTCACAGTGACAGGACGAGGGGCAATGGGCACAAGTTGGAACATAGGAAATTTCGTTCAAATACACGGAAAAACTTCTTTACGGTTAGGGTGACAGAGCACTGGAACAGGCTGCCCAGGGAGGTTGTGGAGTCCCCTTCTCTGGAGATTTTCAAGACCCACCTGGATGCAGTCCTGAGCAACGTGCTCTAGGCAATCCTGCTTTGGCAGGGGAGTTGGACTAGATGATCTCTAGAGGCCCCTTCCAACTCTGAAAATTCCGTGATTCCGTGATTCTGTGATTGCCTATTCACTGCTGAAATAATCACACATCTTCATAACAAGCAGCATACCAAAGTATTTAAAATCCTGCTAACCTCCTCACCCTTTGGGTTATCACACAACACTTCACTTCTAGTTTTCAGTCACAGAGATATGCTATTTCTGTTGCAGATTAATAGCCTTATTCAGTATCTATTTGTCTAAAAGATCTGTTGAAATAACACATTATTTCTGATTGGGATTTATATGCAAATTCACAAGATATATTTATGAGTTGGCTGCTTAATCAGTAACACATGAATAACAATCATCAAAGACAAGGACATAATTCATTGCTGTATTCCTTATATTTGCCAAATACCTTTACAAAATGAACAAATCTGAAGCTACCAGTGAAATATTTCAGCATGAATCTGTATTCTCTGGGCTAGCTACAAAAGTACCCTATTTTCTAACTAACTACTCTGGGCTTTCTTGCAAGAAGGATTCATGCGAGAATTTCATGGATTATGTATTTGCAGCTATTAGTGAAAAAATACATTTCACTGTTGGTTTTGATAATGTCCAGGGCTTCCCCCTGAGGTTGAACTTATTGCAATAGGCATTAGCAGGTAAACTGAGAGCATTAAGAAGAGGTTGTCTTGCTGTAACAAAACATTTGCAGAGGTCTGTTCTAGTTGTGTTATTATGATATATTGTCACTTAATTTGGCTAAGTGTTCAGAGTCAGAAAAGAATGCTTCTGGCTTTATGTGAAAGGTCTGAGTAGCCTTCTTTTCCAGTGTTGAATAGTCATGTGTGCAAAATGGGCAACAGCATGGAAGAGAAAGGTCCTATGAAGTACCCATTATTTTCTGAGCTTAAGATGTTGGTTCTACAGTATGACCCCAAATTTTTGCTCTCTATTTAAGAGATTTTATCAAAGTTTGCAAATTACAAGGTCCTCAAAAATTTACATTTTAATTTATCTTCATAATATGATCTTTCTGTTTTGCTTTAGGGCCACATTCAAAATAGTGCATGGACTGTAGCTCTGAACTTGTGTAGGAGCTATTTGTGAGGCAGCTTCTCTGAGATTAGAAGGACATTGATTAATGATCAGGGCAAGAGGCTTCTATGCAAGAGATAATTAAAGGTAGAACTCTTCAGCCTAGAAAAGAAATAACAGAGTGATATTGGAAAGGTCTATAGATATAATGAGAGACGGGGAGAAAAGTGTATAGGTTTCCATTGCTCTTTTCTTCTTGTAGTAGGGTAATTAGGGAACATTAAATGAAGTTAGAAAGTAGCAAGTTCAGAACAAATGAAAAGAGGTGATCTTTTCCTCAAATTTTAAGTCAGCCATAGAACTCCTTGGCATAGGATTCTATCAATGCTGAAAGTGTGCATGGAATTTAAAACGATCCTGAACAGGTTTATGAACAAGCAATCCCTGTTTTAGGAAGTGCCTGGGGAACAAATGGCTGAATGTTGGAACAGTGTATATATAAATATACATATAAATATGTAGGTATTCTTATACTTCATAGCCTTATGCTGTTAATCACAGTTTTGGCCTGACTCTCTGCAGATGCTGTTATGTTCTTATGTTTCTTTGGCTTATGTGTTCCTGCAGCCTTATTGCCTAAAGGATTAATATCATACTTTGGCAGGGTGTCCCTGCTTATTCTCTTACCTATTAGAGGGCAGAGAGAGCAAAAGACATATTTTTCCTTTCTTTGTGAATCATCAGGTCTTATACATCTGTCAGTTCCTATGCATCTAATGGCTACAGCCTGCAGCACAATCCTCATTGGTAATATATTCTTAACATGAATTATAGGAATTTTGGAAGCATTTGAAGGTAGAATCTGATCACAGGGTTCTGTCCTTTAATATTGCAGACAACTATAGCCTACAATTCTCTTAATAAACTTAGGAACTTAATAATCTAATCATTATTCCCTGTCAGAGCTAGACAGCTCTTCTACCTATGTTACACATACAGGCACATTGCTCCAAAACTTTGTTGCTTTGAAATCTGTTTTGAGATCCACTCATTCTTTCTATGCCAGTATTGTTCTTGGTTTTGAATAGCTCATTTCATTTCCAGTAGCTATCTTCTACTGTATTTTAACAGAGGAGTATTCCCTTTTAGCTTTATTGTGCTAGTATGAATAATTTGAGTTTTCTTCATTTCATTCCATAAACTGAATCCTCTGTTATCCTAATTATGCTGATCTCTATTGTCTGTTGCTTACCTCTTCTTCAAATTCATTTTCTTGAACTTGGATTATCAAAATTGCTCAGAGTTCATTTTAGGGTCATAGCAATGTCTTGTATTTTTCACATTAATACCACTGTACATGCCTGTATACTTCATACTTCGACACTGTTGCCCACATCATCCTCACAGACAAGCTTAGGAAGTGTGGGTTAGATGAATGGACAGTGCAGTGGATTGAACAGTGGCTGACAGATAGAGCTCAGAGGGTTGTGGTTAGTGGTGCAGAGTCTAGTTGGAGGTCAGTAANATCAGTACAGGTTGGGGGCTGACCTCCTGGAGAGCAGCTCTGTGGAAAGGGACCTGGGAGTCCTGGTGGACAACAGGATGACCATGAGCCAGCAGTGTGCCCTGGTGACCAAGAAGGTCAATGGCATCCTGGGGTGCATCACGAAGAGTGTGGCCAGCAGGTCAAGGGAAGTCATCCTCCCCCTCTACTCAGCCCTGGTGAGGCCGCATCTGGAGTATTGTGTCCAGTTCTGGGCTTCCCAGTTCAAGAAGGCCAGGGAACTGCTGGAGAGGGTCCAGCAAAGGGCTATGAAGATGATTAGGGGATTGGAGCATCTTTCTTATGAGGAAAGGCTTAAGCACTTGGGTCTTTTTAGTCTAGAGAAAAGAAGACTGAGGAGGGATCTTATCAATACTTATAAATACTTAAAGGGAGTGTGCCAGGTAGATGAGATCAGTCTTCTTTCAGTGGTGGCCAATGATAGAACAAGACGTTATGGGCACAAACTTGAACATATGAAGTTTCATCTAAACATGAGAAGGAACTTGTTTGAGGGTGGCAGAGCACTGGAACAGTGCGCCAGGTAGATGAGATCAGTCTTCTTTCAGTGGTGGCCAGTGATAGAACAAGACGTTATGGGCACAAACTTGAACATATGAAGTTTCATCTAAACATGAGAAGGAACTTGTTTGAGGGTGGCAGAGCACTGGAACAGGCTGCCCAGAGAGGTTGTGGAGTATCCCACACTGGAGATGTTCAAAACCCACCTGGATGTGGTCCTGTGCAACCTGCTGTAGGTGACCCTGCTCTGTCAGGGGGGTTGGTCTAGATGATCTCCAGAGGTCCCTTCCAACCCTGACCATTCTGTGATTCTGTGACATACTTCAGGATCAGAACCACATTTACATTTTCGGGACCATGTTGTACTGATGGCTCACATTCACCTGTTTTGGTTTCTTAACACTCCTGGTCTTTCCCTTCCTTGGGTTGCAGTGGAAAATTCTACTTTGTAACAGAAATCCTCAATATCAAGCTCTAAGTGCATGGCCTGGTAACTTTTTCTCAAATGTCATCTTGTCGTGCTACCTTTCTCACTGCCCTCTCAGGTGATGATTCCCCCAAGTTTGTTCTTTTTATCAAATCATAAACAACACACAATGTGCATATAAAGAATATTCTAATGCTTTATTTAAGTTTTCCTTTATTCATTCAATTCCTTTCCTACAGTGGTCAAGAAGTACATTGCATAGCTCATCGTGAACCAAGCAGGGATGCATCCATCATTCACTGCACAGTAAGTTGGTGAAAACTGTGAGAGTGTGTGTGTGTATATACATATGTTCCAGCTGTTGCTGGTTAAGAACAGTCCTCCTATTGATCCCGTAAGATGAATAAAACAGCCATATCACCTCATCTCAGCAGAGCTGCATATGATGAAATCACCTGCTGTTACCTCTTCCCTTTTAAGTAAAGACTAAATAAACCATTGTAAAAGCACTTAACAAAGACTGTATTTACAATATAATATTATTTGACATTCATGAGTTTGACAAAATCTTTTTGTATACAAACAAGATTGGAAGTAAGAACAAACAGCTTATTCTTTGCAAAAATAGAATGTAGTCATGCAATGAATCAGGAAAACTCCCATTACTGGAAGTAAATTAATAGCATTTACGTTGTTCTTGGAGATGTTTAATTTGTTAGAGGTTTTGTGTTGCTTTTCTCACTTGGCGCATGAAGTGTTAGAAGGGAATGTTGCTTGAAGAAAATTGAATTTGTTCTGTTTGTATTGGAAAGTGTCTGGATTTGAAATGAACACACATAATGGAACAAGACAGGAAAATGTACATATCTTTCTCTCTAGGGAATACTGTTCAGAGTTTTACATAATTGCTTCTGGCTGCTATTTCTTATTTACTTATATCTGTCCCCAGTTAAGAAAAAGATAGTTTTGCAATCTCAACTGATAGAATGTCACATTATTTCACATCATGTGAACTCATAATTCTTTTTGCCTGCTGTAATATAATAAGACAAAGGAGGGAATAAGATTGACATTGCATTGTACGTGTCTGTTCTCAGTGTAAGTTCCAATAAGTTTCAACTGCATTTCCACATCGCCAAATACTGTTTGATATATTCAAATAACATTGAGTTGCAAGATGGATTCCTATATTGAGGCCAATTGAATTAATCTCCAGATGATTTTTTTTCTTTCTTGTGCGTAACTATGTTGTTCTGTGATTTTAACAATAAGGGTCTGGAATTACAAAAATCATGGAAACTGCTTTACTCTCTTGATCGCTCCAGCAAGACCTGACCAATCTCAAATATTGATTTTTGCTTTGAAGATAATAGTGCATCCATTTGGAATATTTTTTTTTTTTCCAATCGGATGTTGGATTCCACTTTCCTCGACCTTGCAGAAACTTTAAGCTCAAGATCCGCTCCCTACCCTTCATCAGTCAAATGTCATCTTTAATTTCTTCTGGCATCTGACCTTTTGTTTGAATAGCCTTTATCGCACAAAAACTATTCCCTTTATTGTTTTGGACACAATTCACTATGGCTTCAAATATCTCTTTTGTTCACATTGTAGACAATAAGCTATATTACTGTGAACTGTTGCAAAACACCTATTTTAAACTCAAGTGCTCTCAATACTTGCCAAATCAAATTTCATAATGGAGATTTTATACTTCAGTGTACAAATCAACTTGTAGTTTTACTAGACAATTATTACATAATCATAAGAGAAAAAGAAAGCTAGATTATCCGCAAAGCTAGAAAAATAATTTACTCTTTATGACCCGCATCTTTCATTTTATATAGGTAGTTGTTCATTATAATGTTAAGTGGACCAGAAGACAAATGTTGCTTGAAGCATAACTTTTTAATAAATATAGATGTTTTCCACAAATTTAATATCTTTTCTCCAGAACAACCTGTTAAGAAAAAAAAAAATGTTAAAAAATACTAATGCAAAGTTTAGGTGGGCTTAATTTACTACATCATCCAAATTTTGCCTTGAATGTATGTGGCATGCACAATAAGACAGTCTAACTGGAAAAAAAACCCAAAAACAACAACAAACAACAAAAAAACAAAACCAGAGAACGTTCCTTCAAGGCCAGTGTAAACATTTTGTGAAGAACGAGAAAGACTGTGCTTGAAAGCCAAAGACTTTTGATAACTTTATATATGCATACACTCTTATATATCTTTGTATGAAGTTATATATATATTTAAATGATGACATATAAATATATATAAAAATAATGACAGCAACAACGAAGCACACCACAAAAGGTTCACACGTTGTGATCAATCCTAAAGTAAGTCCTTAAGCAAACAGACACAAGTTTCAAGCCTGGCAGTCCCCAGCTTTTCTCAGGTTTCTTTATTTATGCACAATCACTGAATGATACGGTAAGGCAATTTCAAAATTTATGTTTTATGGAGTATAAAACCTGCTTAACTTTGTATCTAACCTTCTATTTTTGTCTTAGGTGAAGGAAGGCTTAAAAATAATGATGCAAAATAAAAGTAGATGAAAATACATATCCATCAACTGAAAAACAAGACAGGAAAACCGTAACAGCAGAGGTACCTAATCTGGATCCTGATCCTACCTCAGTCATAAAAAAATGTCCTGTGTGTTAGACGTCAGTAATATTTACATGAATGTTTAAAAGATTAAACGATTCCTAAGGAAAGGAAGCTTTGGACCCACATATTGGCTGTGCCTTATGTTGCAGTTATAAAAATGGTCTTATCAGGCAGCTATTACATTAACAGGCAGTTTAACTTAAAAAAAAGAACACAAACACCCTACCTGATTATAAACCCATGCACAATAAATTCTATGATGTTAACTGATAATTTATTTGTTACCCATCAGGTCTTATTTATTTAAAGCAAATAGTTTCAACTAGACTATCCAAATTTACGTTTTTCCTTCTTTTCCGAATAATTTAGAATCAGGCTTCTGCCTGCCTATGTATAATGGAAAAAACACCCTTCACAAACACAACTACAATGAATATATTGAGAATTAAATTTGTAGCAACTGTGCCATTATATTCAATTCCTTGAAAACCTGGTTCTTTGTCCTGCTGTTTGTCTGCATTTTCCTGTCTAAACTTTATGACCAAACTTGTCTAATTATCTTTTTTTTTTGAGTGTAGCTCTGACAGACAGTTGTGGTTTAACCCGGCAGGCAGCTACACAGCACACAGCCATTTGCTCACTCCACCCCCAGTGGGATGCGGGAGAGAATTAGAAAAAACATAAAACTTGTGGGTTGGAGTAAAGACAGTTTAATAAGAGAGAAAAAGAACGGAAAATAATCATAATGATAAAAGAATACGCAAAACAAGTGATGCACAATACAATTGCTCACCACCTGTTGACCGATGCCCAGCCAGTCCCTAAGTAGCGACTGCTCTACCCTGGCCAACTCCCCCCAACATATTCAGTTTATATGCTGAACATGACACTATATGGCATGGAATACCCCTTTGGACAGTTTGTGTCAGCTGTCCTGGTGGTGCCTCCTCCCAGCTTCTTGTGCACCTCCAGCCTCCTCACTAGCAGGGCAGTATGAGAAGCTGAAAAGTCCTTGACTTAGTGTAAGCACTGCTCAGCAACAACTAAAACACCAGCATGGTATAAATATTACTCTCATTCTAAATCCAAAACACAGCACTATACCAGCTACTAGGAAGAAAATTAACTCAAGCTGAAACTAGGACACAGTCCAAGTAATGATGATCCATTACATCTCAGGTCAAATTCTGACCCTTTGGTTTTGTTGTTAGAAACATAAAAGTGTTATTAGCAGGTATTCTTTTATTTATTTTTCTGCACCTATGGAATGATAGAATACTAGTCAAAGGTCTACATTTTCTTCCTACTGCATTGTAATCCCACTCTTTTTTCTCTATGATTGTTTTATAAGATCATCTAGAAATAAAAGAAAATTATGTTTGCAAGTTAAATGCTCCATAGCCCTGCTAATGTCTTTGGGTTTCATTTCTATTTCTTTGTTTGTATTTTGTGTATTTATTCTTTTACATTATGAAATTGGCTCTTCAGTTCTGCTCTTGTTTTATAGCAGCTAGCACACTGAGGGAAGGTTAATAAGCAAACTTGTAGATGGATACTTAAATGATGTCTGCATGTACTCCTCTATTTTATACACCTGTAGTGCTCCTAGTTATCACTGGAAGTAGTGGCAGCAACAGTATATCCTACTGGTTGTGTTTTATGAACACTCTGAACCATTTGCTGAGGTCTCTAGTTCTTCTTTAGCTTTTGGTACCAAGATTTTTGTTTTCCTCCATCTGCCGCTTCCTCCTCTACCTGCAAAAGTCTGGCTTCCGCTAATTTCCTTTCTCCTACTCACCCTAGACACTGATGTCCATTTTCTGCTCCCCTTATTGCCTCCCTATTCTCAGTAGGTATTTTCAACTTGTGCCTAACTTCTTTAAAAAGTGGAAAGGACACAGCTAACAGATGTTAATTTTCACCTTTTAATTCTGGCTCACATGTTCTCACCAGGATTCACATTGCACCAGCTTCATCACTGCAGCATAAATTATTTTTAATAGTAATGTTCACTGCAAAACCATGCTATCTGAAAGCAATTATAAGTAGTTCAAACAAAGAAGGCATGGTGGGTTAAGCTTGGCTAAAAGCTGAACTCCTACCCAGTTTCTCACTCCCTCCTCTGCCCTCAGCAGGAAGAAGGGATGAAATAGGAAAAATGGGAACAATAAAGCTCCTGGGTCAAAATAAAGACTGGGAAACCACTTACAGATTACCATCACGGGCCAAACAGACTTGACTTGGGGAAAATTAATTTATTGCCAATTAAGATATATATTTTCATATAGTCGGGAACAAAAAGACAGATATTACACATCTGACAGATAGAAACACATCTTTCTTCACCCCATCCCCAGGCTCAGCCCTTTCACTCCTGACTCCTCTATCTCCTCCCCCAGAGCTGCACAGGGGGATGGGCAATGGGGGGCTGTGGTCAGTCCATGGCAGCTCCTCTCTGCCATTCCCGCCTCCTCTCGCTGCTCCCCCACTCCAGCCTGGGCCCTTCCCAGGGGCTGCAGTCATTCAGGATAAGCTTGCTCCAGGGTGGGCTCTCCATGGGCTGCAGCTTCCTTGAGGGCATGTCCCCCCATCCTGCCGGGGTCTCTCTCTGCCGGGGCCACCAGGGCACCTCTGTGGGGGTGCCTGGAGCACCTCCTGCCCTCCTCCTGCTCTCCCCTCGGGGCTCGCAGGGCTGTTTCTCCCCCAGTTTCCCTCAGCCCTGGCTGCCAGGCAGTTTTCTGACACAGGCTTTCCCCGCGGCGCCCGCCCGTGGCTGAGGGGCTCAGCTGTGCCCTGCGGTGGGGCCGTTGGAGCCGGCGGGAACCGGCTGTGTCCGGCATGGGGCAGCCCCAGATGTAATACACAGCGGCCGCCCAGCAGCACCCACCATGGCTGACACCTGGGCACGTGAACCCCATACAGAAGGTAGTAGAGGTAGGAGGTCAACAGCTAACCACATCAACACTCTTTTTGCCAGTAAAAGTGTCCACTGGTTGCATGTGCCAATACTTTTCTGAAGAGCACTGTGAATGTTATCATGCCTGCAGAGAAGTGTGCTGTACTTTATATTAAACCATGAAATTTTTCAATGACTGTACACTTGCAAGCAAAAAATAAATTGTTGAAGCTTTTTTCTTTTCACCTTTCAAGGTGTTATTATTGTCCTGTTACAAGTGCTCAACGGCACCAACAAACATGGATCAGATGAGCTGTGTTGCTGCTACTTGCTCCAGAAAATTCATTGTAAGATCAGAAGAATGGAGAATTCACACGTGAACTTGTCTT
The DNA here is from genome assembly GCA_008711295.1 of Anarhynchus alexandrinus. NCBI lineage: Eukaryota > Metazoa > Chordata > Aves > Charadriiformes > Charadriidae > Anarhynchus > Anarhynchus alexandrinus. The sequence continues at coordinate 1,386,710 of VUYV01000003.1, forward strand.
CTCTCAGGGAGCCTGAGTTCGTTGCATCTTTCAAGGCCAAACCACCCGATGCCTCATGAGTCCCCCAAAATTCTTGCCAAACCCAAGGTTTAAATTAGACTTCATGTTTCTGTCAGAGGAAACCAGAAAAAGAGCTGCTCTGGCAGCTGCTCCTTTTTGATCCAAATGTATAAAATCTGTATCTGTTTAATATGTATATTTAAGATAACTTCAAAAAGACCACTCTGGAAAGTATCATAAATGAAGGCAAAGATTACCCATTCTGTTACGTACACCACAAGGAAATGAAAATGAAGATTGGCATTTAGTTCAGTATGGTATTGAACTAAACTATACCTTTTTCATGTCAAAACACAAGATCTAACCAGCATGCACAGCTCCCTCGAGCTTACAGTTTTGTAAGCAATTCACTAGCTGGCAGATCATGATAAGTTCAAGCAAATATTCAGAGGGAGAAGTATCTACATATGTGAAAAATATTGCATATCTAGTTCTACTGGGTAGCTAATAAAAACGAATACATCATGTCAGTTTTGTATTATAGAAAAAAGATCTCTGTACTTTAAACTAATGATAATCAAAGAAAAGAATCTTTGTAAAGTATGAAAAAGGCAGCAGCAGAAGATTGGCAAAAAGCTATTTTATGACCTACCTGGTTGCATAATCTTCTTTGGATGAAATACCTTTCAGGATTAATAGTACACAAGAAAAATCCTTCCAAGTAAGGATCAAAGTTTTTTTGTGGAATGTGTGAAAAAAAAAGGGGATGTTTTATCTAAAAAAAGGAAACAAGAAAAAAAAAGGTAGTTTATATTAAAAAGAAGCCCTGATATCTTAGTGAGAAAATTTGTGTTTATGACATGAAAATGTAGAAGAATTCATGTTTTATTCTTGTTACATCATAAACATCTTAAGAGGAACAGTATAAAGAGAAAGTTTATTAAACATTCCTATGCTTCTCTTTTTCAGCCTCCTATTTAATTTGACTCCTGATACTACCATTTGCTCCTACAAGGTTTTGTATTTAGTTTCAGCCTTTAAATGAATTCATTTTTAACTGCATGTGTTTCCTTTTAAATCCATTTACTGATAAGTTTCCAAGGTATTCAAAAAAGATAATTTATCCACCTTTCTTCTAAAAATTATTTTCTGAGGTCCTTTCTATGTAGGATTAATTTGAATAGTGACTTTGCATAAATTATATGCAAATAATCTAGTCTTTTCTGAACTCAGAAGCATTAGAAACATTGGCTTTGAAAATTGGCACTGTATGATAATTATGGCATGAAGCTGTGCATTGTATATAACTTGGCCAAATTTATCAACAGAAACTGTGAATGATTTATATCTAGCACTAGTAGCAGCTGGGAATTACATCCATTTACATTTGGAGGCAATTCCCAGCTGGTGCTAGTGCTAAAAGTGCTTCAGATAGAGTGGGAGCTGTTAAATTTACTGGATTATATTTAAATAATCAGATTTCAAGGTAGAAGGTTATCCTGTATTGCATAGAGGTAGATATCAAGCCAGGTTAAATTCTAGTAAGTCTGACAGGACCAATTGTGAATCAGTTTTTCTTCTAATGAGTTAACAAGAGTATGACTGAGCTTGATTAATACAGACTAATTGGCTTTCTGAAAGTCTTCTAGTGCGGTCCATCAGCAAAGAGTTTTAAAGATGTTATGGAATAACTTTGTATAAACAAATAACAGGTTCAAAGACAAAAAGTAGAGGGTAGAAGTATATGGTAATTTTTTTAGAATTGAAGGAGATCAGGAAAATCCCAAAGCAATCTGTGCTGGCAGTGACTCTGCTGAATCTATTCAGACATGATATGAAAAAAGAGGTTAAGAATGAGATGGCAAAGTTTGCTAACATCACTAAGTTGTTTTGTTCATTGAAGAGAGAGGCCAGCATGAAGAACTGCAGAAGGATCTTGCAAGATGGGATGACTTGAGTGATGTGGAATTGAATACAGACAAAAGTAATGTGGTACAATGCTGTCTATCCTGCCTATAGACCAGAAAATATATGCTCTAAGCTGACCATTATCAGTCCGAATGAAATCTGGGGGTTATAATAGATAACTTCATTAAAATGTCAGCTCAGGACTCATTAGCAGTCAGAAAAAAATAACTCGTATGTTCAAAGTTATTAGTATATAGAGAGAAATCTGAGAATAACATTGTGCTGTTGTGCTGCCATATAAATCCATGTTGTTCCCATATTGTGAATTCATCATACTGTCCCGTCCCCCACCATTCTAAAAAAAATGTAATAGGACTAGAGACAAACAGTAAGGGTAATCAAAGGTTTGAATAACTTCTTCACAAGGAATGACTAAGCAGACAAGTATCACTTACCCTTGAATAGACATGCCTCATGGAAACTATGACAGAGATCTTTAAAAAATGTAAGACACATGCGGAAAGCAAATTGGGTTTTATTGCTCATTACATGAACTGGAGGTGTCAAATCAAGCTGGCTGGAAGCAGCTTCAAAACAATCCAAAGTATGATGGTCCTTCTGGCAAAAGGTGTTGCAGCACCAGAGGTCTGCCAGCAGGATGCTGTGAATGCCCTGAGATGCCCACGCAGCATCACAGAAGAGAAACCTGCAGGGGACTATGACATACAGAAATTCTCCCTCTTGCCCAGCAAGTTCCTCAGCAAAAAATTGCTATAGGACAGGAAAGCTCCCAAAGACTTTTGCACTCTTATGTACCAATCTTCTTTGGAACATTGTCAGTAACAAGTTAGTAAGCAAATACCTTTATTTCTTATGTCTTACAGCCAGAGAGGACTGTATCTATTGACTTTTAGCCCTTGTGAGACTATTGTTTTTCCAAATATGCAGGAAAGATCCTGGTTATAGTAAGAGTTTGGAGCAGGATAAAAAAGGGAATTTTTTCCTCTTATGAGTGAATAAGGTATTTTGAATTAAGTTTCTGAAACTAAAGAAAGTGATTGTTTTTTTGAAGTTGTCATAGTTTAACCCTAGTAGGCAGCTCAGCACCACATTGCCAATTACTTATTCCCGCCAGTGGGATCGGGGAGAGAACTGGAAGAGTGAAAGTGAGAAAACTCATGGGTTGAGATAAAGACAGTTTAACAGGGAAAGCAAAAGCTGTGCATACACACAAAGCAAAACAAAGAATTCATTCACTGCTTCCTATCAGCAGGCAGATGTTTAGTCATTTCCAGGAAAGCAGGGCTCCATCCTGTGTAATGGTTACTTAGGAGGGCAAACACCATAGCTATGAATAGCGCCCCCCTTGCAACTCTCCTATGAGGAGAGGCTGAGAGAGTTGGGGCTGTTCAGCCTGGAGAAGAGAAGGCTCTGGGGAGATCTTATTACAGCCTTCCAGTACCTAAAGGGGGTCTACAGGAGAGCTGGGGAAGGACTTTTTACTAGGGCATGTAGTGATAGGATGAGGGGGAATGGCTTCAAACTGGAAGAGGGCAGGTTTAGATTAAACATTAGGAAGAAGGTTTTCACTTTAAGGGTGGTAAGGCACTGGAACAGGTTGCCCAGAGAGGTTGTTGAGGCCCCATCCCTGGAGGTGTTCAAGGCCAGGCTGGACGTGGCATTGGGCAACCTGGTCTAGTGGGAGGTGTCCCTGCCTATGGCAGGGGGGTTGGAACTCGATGATCTTCAAGGTCCTTTCCAACCTAAACCATTTTATGATTCTATGATTCCTCCTTCTCCCAGCTTTTTATTGCTTGTCAGTTGGGATCCACTGTCCCGACTGTGTCCCCTCCCACCTTCTTGTGCAACCCTAGCCAACTAGCTGGCAGGGCAGCCTCAGAAGCAGAAAAGGCTTTGATGCTCTGCAAGAACTTTTCAGCAATAGCTAAAACACTGGTGTATTATCAACACTGCTTTGGTCAGAAACCCATAACACAGTACCTTATAAAATACTATGAAGAAAACTGACTTTATCCCAGCCAAAACCAGTACGGAAGTTTAGTTTATTTTTAACATGCAAACGTCACCATGAATCTAAAATATTTATTTTAAATCAAAATAATAGATTGTGAGAGACTGCACAGAAAGAGCATAAGAATAGATTTTTATTGTGGGAAAATATCTATAGAAATGAACTCCAGTTAAACAAAGTGTCTTAAGACTTGTGTAGATTCCTTTCTATGTTCACTATGGGAGCTGTCCTTGACGGCAATTAAAAACTAAGTTGAAAACACTTTTTATAGAGGAAATGTATTAATTCATTCATCCTTTCATTTACTTGCACTAAATTTACTCCAGCAGTATATGCCTGCTAATACTATTTGCTAAGAAAATAAGTACTTTATGGGAGCTTCAAAACCTTGTTTAGATGGTTAAAATAAGTTTGCAATGGTTTGTAGCTGCTGCAAGAAGGCTCCATTCTGTCTTTTTGTGTTGGGGTGGCTGTTCAACAAACTGAATGTTTTTAAGGAATTCTTAGGCTAGAGAGTCAGCAGTCCTTTGAGATAAAGGTGTTGTTTCTCCTTAATTGTTAATGACTTTTTCAGAATGAGTTTGTGGGTTCAGGAAGTATTCAGTGAATTACTCTTCTGAATTAATTCAAAAGTAACACATTTCCCTTAAGCCGATTTAATTCTAAGCTTAACACCAGACTGCTGGCATCATGAAGTGCCTGCATAATTACAAATATATTTATTGTATGCACTATGGTACCCTGACTGCTTCATCTATAATATAATGCTGAGAACATTGTATACTGTGAACACCCATAATTCAACACCAAGAAAATAAGAGACCAAAAATTCAGTTTCATGTAGTGGTACTCACATAATAGAGCCTACAGATCTTGACCTACATCCATCTAAATAGGGATTAAAAGGCACCTGAACAAAAAAAAAAAAAAAAAAAAAAAGAGGGCAGCTCCACATTGAAAAGGCTATCAAATTTTCATGCCTGATTGCAATATTTGTCACTGCAAATTCATGCCTGATTGCAATATTCTAAGCACTGTGGATGCAGTGTTGATGGAGAAAGTGTTCCTGAAAACTTTTGCTGACAGATACTTCTACAGGACATAAATTGATGAAGCGAGGTTGGGCTGCCAAAAAACAAAGCTAAAATTCAATTAAGTCATAATCACCCGCTTTGTGTATAATACACCGTATAATTGATGAATGATGGGGAATTGTCACACAGATACAAATTTTGCTGCTCAGTCTAGAGAAAGAAACAAGAGGAGATAACATTTTAAATGAAAAACACTCAATATGTTAAAGGGGAAAGAAGATTAATTCTCTTAGTTTGGTAATACAGAATTTGAATATCTCTGGCCAGTGTGAACAAAGAAAAAAGTCTGATTTGTTTTCCATTTCAATTTGTGATTTTTTTTAAAAAAAATTTCTCACTCTTTCACGTCTAATGCACTCTTCAGATTTGAAAGCATAAACCAGGCAAATCAGATTTTGAGCAAAATTGAAAATCTGTTAAACAATTTTAAAGTTAATAGAATTGGTAGGTTTTTAGACAAAAATTCATCTGTACTTTAAATACATTTACCTAAGAGAAACTAATTACAAAAATATTTCCTCTTAATCATGCTTGTGAAACACAATTAAGATCCAATCTCTGCTAGAGATAGAGTTAATATTTGTAACAAAGCTAGGCAAACAAAGTTTTGTAAGTAGATTCGAATTTGCACAGTTTTCTATTACTAGATTCTAAAATAACTTTTTCAAGCAAACATTTTTACTTCCATATGGCTGTTCCATATATAATGTCCCAGCAGTGTGGTGAACACAGGCAGGAAGAAAGGTAAAACAAATTCTGTAGTACCATTATGATCACTGGTAGTTCCTACTTGTGCTTAAATAACCTTTGGTGTTCACACGTGACATAATTCCCTTTGAAAACTGAGCTTCTTGCCATAGAACATAGGCAAATGCCTAACTCAATTTTTACCGTTCCTCCCAGTTTGTCAGTCCCATCTGTAACTTCCCCTGCTAAAATTTTTATGTCTATTTCAAAGGCAAAATATTTATTTCACTGGAGATGGTGGCTTTGCCCAGCAGAAAACATACTGTGGTTAGTGATATATTTAGAAGAAGATAAACTTAAAGAGAAGTTCAGATGAACTGAAGCTAGATACATAGCTAAATTATCTGTTTGTTTTTTCTGTTTAGCTTTTATTGGCCATTAATAAAATGTCAAGATGTGTCCGTTTGTTTCTGACCTCTGAGTCACACACTGGATTAACTGAGATAGGGGGCCAGAGCCAAATAGAGGAATTACTGTTGGACAAAAGCAGAAGTGTTCAGAAGTTCCCATCTTGACATAAACAGAAATAAGTATTGTTTTCCCAGTCTATTTTACACTGGGTACTGGAATTTGTTAATGTTGATGAGAGACTACCTGATCACAAGTATATCTGCTCAGAGGGACTCCTCCATCCTGATGTCCCTTGTGAAATCTTACTTCACATTAACTGAAGCTCAGTCTTGCTACTTCATAAAAATCCAACAACCAAAAATATATTTGTGTCAAGCAGTAACTATTCACCTCATACAAACAGATGCAGATTTAAAATTTAAGAATTCACACAGGTATTTTTATTGTGTGAACTTATTTTTCTGTTCACACCCATCTACCTGGTTTGCGTTGGTACCTTCTGTACTGTGTATCTTGTGCCCCTTAGCCATGAAAGGGGAGATGAGAAGTGGGACTATCTGAATCCAATCGATCCCTGGCCACCTTTGCTGTCAAAACTATTAAAAAGTGACTGCTGTAGCATTTGGGGAGGAGGGATTAAGGAAGTCTGAGCTGTAAAATTCTGTCTTTCCTATCATTCTCACCACAGGTTAGCATAGAGGAAATGAATTTAAAATCAGTTTCAAAGAAAAGTAAAAAACCCAAACATATTTAAATAAAAGTTGGTCTTTGAAGTACTACATTCTATTTTTTTAAATAAAACATTAATTGAACTAAAACATTCTCTATCCAGAAAGTGTCTTTTTCTGACTAGGCTTAACCTGTCTTTCCTCAAAGTATAATTAATTTCCATGTCAATGTACTGTCTCGATCAAATCTCTTTTCCCTTTTTAATCCCCTATCTGTTACAATTGTATTTTACCTTTATGTCATATTTATGGTATGATAAAAGATACAAGAGAATTAATTCCTACTTTTCTATGAACATGGTACTCCTTAGAAAGAAAAAAACACCATGCAATCAGCTAATTCATGCAGAGAAAGAAGCTGAGGATCAGAGGAAGCATGAGGAAGATGGGTTTGATCAAAATGTTATGATTTCCATTTAAATTGCTATATTTTCTGAAAGACAGAGAAGATAAGATGACAATAAATCTTATATATGTTTTAGACAACAGCTCATTTCCTAAGATAAGATGGGATGTCAAAAATATAAGGTAGTACCAGTAAGAATTCTCCTTGTCTAAGTAAAGGCATGATCCCATTTTTTTCCCCGATGACATATTATCAAAGAACACAACTGGATAAGTTTGAGAATCAAACTTTTCTAACCACAGTTGAAGTAAGCATACAGGACTGAAGTAAAAATAGTAAAAATAGTTCTAGCTGACACTGCTCTGACTAGTGCAGCTTAGTTTATTAGCATTACACATTTTCTTTTAACTGGAGTTTACTATAACTATGAGACTCTGGTGAGTTTCATTTTAATAACATACAATTTCATAAAGACCCCTTCCTCAAGAATCTTCATCTCTGAGTGAGATGCCTGTATATTAATTTTTCTTTCTGTGTTTGGTAATACATAATGAAATAAAAAGGATAGAAATACAGTAATTTTTTGCATAATTATTATTTCTCTTCCCCTGCTAGCACTTTTAAAAATATGAATACAGTTCTTCTGATTCCAGGTGATTAGTTATTTAGTATCTAGCTGAGGGCTGAGTTGATAGTCAACCTTTTTTTTCTAGATAGGTCAAGGAAACTACAGTTACCCCACCAGAGAAGGGAACTTCTACATCTTGTAAATGAACTGTGAGAATTAATATCAAGGTCATTGTATATGAATATCCTATTCAGCTTTCTGGGTTTAAGACTTATCGTCACCCTATAAGTAGAAGAAAGTGTATCTCTCTCTCTTTCGTGTTGTGGACATATTTACTTTTCTATGTGGGGTTCATTAAGACACTTGGTCTTATTAAAGGGAAATATTAAAGGGATATGACAGCCAAAAGGGATATGACAGACATTCCTTTAGAAGTGCATTCTACGTACATTTGGATATTTCTTTCAGTGGCTCAGATCAATACATGAAATTATGAACCTCAATTACATGAGCTCTTTAGCTTATATTTCTAAGGTAATCCTTTGACTTATTGAACTTGCTGTATCACAAATACTCAGTTTACAAAGCTTGGTGGTTAGGTCTAGAGAGAAAATACTCTTCTCCCATTCCACTTAACCTATTCCATTGATCTTTGAGACACTTTTTCTCTCTTTATTTCTGATGTCACATGAAGAAGGAGGCAGATCAAAGAAATGTCAAAACAAAAGAGGTAGAAAATTGACAAAGCACTAGAACAGTTGTGACAAGAAAATAATACTAGCTTTAATCAATTTATAAGAGATACCAAAATATTTCTGCTGCAGATATAATGATTTAAATGAAGGGGATGTGAAGTACTGGGCTTGTGGCTAAATAGGAATTATGTAGTTGTTAGTCACTGCCCTTTAACACAACCCACAAAGATTCACTGGAAGTATCAGTCACTTTACAGTACATACCTGTCTTGGTCAGCGGATGGGATGGAGTCTAAGGATAAATTTGAACTGTATTGTAGGAGGTTTAAGCAATTTTTGTGGATAGGAAGAGCACAAAACCATTTAACATTAAAACTATCTAATAAATAGGATATATTCAAATAGGTATTTAGGTTTAGTCACCATTTAGGAATAATTTAACACAGATGGTGTATTGTGTTGGCATATTTCCATTTGACATCATTAGTTTAGCAGCTATAAAGCAAAAAGGAACACATTGCAAATGTACTCTTCACTGCCATTATATTTTGGCATGCAGGTATCTTAAATCTGGATTTGCACGGTTTTGCTTTCAAAAAGTTTTCACATAGAAGTTCTTAGTAAAGGCTATAACAAAACTGCCACTTCATGTTTACATAAATTCACAGATTATACTACATGCATTTCCATTGTAAATTTCTGAGTCATTTTAATGTTGAATTCACTTCAGTTGAAACAATAAAATAATTTTTGTTCTTCTTTTACACTGCATTCATATTCATGTAAGAATTTAACCTCTACAAATATCACCATTTGAAAGGGGAGAAAGGTACTTAAACGACAGAAAAAAAAAATCAGGAAGTCACAAAAAGACAGTCATCCTGCAGCACTGTTTCATAATTCTTAATATTCGCCTGACAGTTAAACTTGGGATTCATAATTGGCTTTTGTTGATAAGACTCTGCTATGCAGAGCAAACAAGACATGGGTAATTAAACAGGTGAGAGAAGCTGCTTTATTTGGTTGTCTGGAGTTTCAAGAAGTGAAATGCACACAAAGGAGAAAAAAAAATTAATCCACATGTTACTCTCTGAAATAAAAACTAAATAAAAAATACACTGAAAGCCAAGATAGAGGGATTATTTTTCTGTACAAAATACCTGAAAAATAAAATATGATTTCAAGAAAAAAGAAAAAAGGTTATTTTTTAAGACTGTAAAGAGGTCATGAATTTACATCCCCATATTTAGGAGATTATACTAAACAAATACCTACATGTGTGACAGAATTAATAATCAAAGATAATGTTAAATATAGGATTTAAAGATGAGAGGAACAAAACAAAAATTATCATCTGTGGAGATGATGAAGTTTGAAATTTTGTTGTCTGTAGGTAAATTATAACATGCAGATTTGGAATATGATTCAAAGAAATTTCAAATTAAAAAGGATTACAAATCCTCATCAGCTGCAATCTTGCAAGAAACAGTACTAGCAAAATGTAGATCCATTTTACATATAGTGGGTACGTATTTACAGAAAAGGGCAAATATTCTTGTCTTTTTCTAGGTTAGCAAGGGTAAATACGATTGTAATGTTATACATTGTATTCAGTAAATTCATTAAATCTTATGTATTCTACCATCACAGTTTTAGTGGAGAGGATCTATTTGCAGTGGGGTCTCATGAGAGCAGAGTAGAGTGGCAGAATCACCTCCTTTGACCTGCTGGCCACACTTCTTTTGATGCAGCCCAAGATGTGGTTGGCTTTCTGGGCTGGGAGTGCACATTGCTGGGTCATGTTGAGTTTCCCATCAACCAACACACCCAAGTCCTTCTCCTCAGGGCTTGTCTCAATCCATTCTCCACCCAGCCTGTGCGTGTGCTTGGGATTGCCCTGGCACACGTGCAGGACCTTGTACTTGGCCTTGTTGAACTTCATGAGGTTTGCATGGGCCAACTTCTCAGGCCTGTCAAGGTCCCTCTGGATGGCATCCCTCCCCTCCAGCGTGTTGACTGCTCCACACAGCTTGGTGTTGTTGGCAAGCTTGCTGAGGGTGCATTCAATCCCACTGTCCATGTCGCTGACAAAGATGTTAAACAGCGCCCATCCCAGTACTGACCCCTGAGGAACACCACCCATCACTGGACGCCTCTTGGACATGGAGCCATTGACCGCAAATCTTGGAGTCCAACCATCTAGCCAGTTCCTTATCTACCAATGCATGTTATGCATATTAAATTTTCCAAAACGTTCTAAATAGCTCTATAGTCCTTTCATATTAAATATCTCAAAGATACTGGAAAGTATTCTTTTAGTGACAGAAACATTACTACCTCTACCTGACAGATATGATTTTAGGTGAACAAGGAATGATTATTCTTAATCCTCCACAATACTAGAACTACGAAATACCACTAAAAGGTCACAAGACGAAAGGATAACCTAAAGTACTTTAGGGGGGGAAAAAAAAAAGAGGGGAGGGGGAATTAGACATATTCAGAGTATAGCTAGCTCAATAGCTGTTAGATACAATAACCCCACTGTTGCCTTTGGCTCAGGAGATCATAAATTTCTGATTGATAGAAGCTGAGTGGGGTAAACCAGGAGAACAGGTATAAAGAATAAAGCTACTCTCTGCTTGCTCTATTTCTCATTCTATTTGTTCCATTCTGTCAGTGATGGACTTCTGATCTGGCACAGCACGGATGTTTTGCTTTTATACCATCAAAATGGCTTTATGGAAAAAAAAAAAAAAGAAGTAATAGCTTAAAAAAGAATTTAGGTTCTTACCATAAGCTTTATGCAAAATGAGTGATTCTGTCTCAAAAGTTTCAAGCATCTTTACATTAATCTTAAGCATGAAGCCTGCCAGGGTTTGGGAGTTAGAAATTTTTCTTGCTAATTCCCTGTGCATAAATGAATGCAGTCCAATAAACAGTCTGAAAGTGGTGGTTGCTGCTTTATTTAGAGGAGTAGGAGAAGGCGCTTCCCTTACCTTCTTTTGCTTTAATATAAAGAAATTCAGGTACACAATATTTAGGTGCGCCCTGTCTAGAAATCTGGCTCTTTATGGACAGATACTCTTGCAGTGAAAGCTGTTTTACAATGCCAAAAAGAATAGAAAGCTAATTAGTCTGGAAAAAAAAAAACCTGTGAAGCAGAGTACAACTGTGTACCTTATAATTTACAGCAGGATAATTCCTAGGTTATGATTCCACAATGAGCATTACTTACACATTTTGCAATGTGCATAAGCATCTTTGAACAGGGACTGGATTTTAGGTCTCTTTTCCTGTGGGTGTGTCATGGTTTAAGCTCAGCTGGCAGCTAGGACCACACAGCTGCTCTTTCACTTCCCCAGTTGTGATGGGGGAGAGAATCAGAAGAGTAAAAGCGAGGAAAAACTCATGGGCTGAGATAGACAGTTTAATAGGTAGAGCAAAAGCCGCACGTGCAAGAAAAGCAAAACAAGGAATTCATTCACTGCTTCCCATCATCATGCAGGTGTTCAGTCATCTCCAGGAGAGCAGGGCTCCATCATGTGTACATTTACTTGAGAAGACAAAAGCCATCTCCCCAAACATTCCCCCCACTTCCTTCTCCTTCCTCCAGCTTTATATACTGAGCATGATGTCATACAGTATATATTTGGTCAGTTGGGGTCAGCTGTCCTGCCTGTGTCTCCTCCCAACTTCTTGTGCCCCCACAATCTACTTGTTGGCGGGGTGGTGCGAGGAGCAGAGAAGGCCTTGACTGCTTAGCAACAACCAAAACCACCAGTACACTATCACACTATTTCTCATCCCAAATCCAAAACAGCACTACACCAGCTGCTAGAAAAAAAAAAAAAAAAAAAGTTAACTCCATCCCAGCTGAAACCACGACAGGGTGAAAAAGAAGAGAAGATTCAATATAAATGCCCTCAGTACCTTTGCTATTACCAAGCTCCAGCTGGTTTCCCACTGGGTATATTGCTTCCAGCTGACTGTGGGAGTGTCAAAAGTGTGTTGGCTGCTGGCAATCTTTTACAGGTTCTTAGCACTATCATTCTCTGGGAAACCCTGACACCTTAATCTACAATTCTAGGACCTCCTTTACTAGGAAATTATTTACTTTGGGTGTCTGCTACATTCAGCAGTTAGGATAGAGTAGCTTTAGGAACCAAACACACAATTACCAGGTTTAACTGCCATATCTTGATCACATAACCACTCTTCTTCTACAATAACCCAAAAATATACGAAAGTAGCAGAGTTACCTTGGCTCTTTTCATATTTAAAAGGAGCAATGAGATTTGCTAGAACCTTCTTAAATTTTAGGATCAAACTGTGGTGTAGCTGCCTACTTCAGGTATATGATTTAGAAGCAGGAATATCTTGTCTTAGGATAGCAGTAGTGTTTCCTAACTGATTGCTTCATCTGCCTACAGAGGCTCGCACCTCTGTTACAGGTATAGCACATCTGCTGAGCCACCACAATTTTATAGTCCAGAATAACAAATAAAATAGTATTGTTTGGGCTATCAGTGCCCAAACTGGTAACAGAACACAATTGTTTAGACTGTGTAAACTGTAGCAATTCAGTCACCACTGGAGGGGCAGGAACCACCAAAGTCCAGCCAAGCTTTCTGGAATCACAGCTTTCCCTCTTTCTGAATCAGTGCCCTTAGTTAATATGTTAGACTGCAGCAATTTATCTGACTTATCTGGGACTTAGTCTTCCAAAGTCTTTTCCTCACTCTGCAAAAGGTTCAGGCAAAAGCTTACCATGTTAATTTTTATTTTTTTTTTCCCAAATTCAGTCTCAAAATTTTTATACCTAGCTGGTATTACCTAGAAGTTTCTGGTTAGACTTGTTAAATTTTTTCCCCCCTTCCATTTCTAAAATTATTCTTATCTTAGCAGTTCCATCTCTTCTGTATTCCTGCACCTAGTGGTTCTAAACCCAACAATTTTCCAATTCATTTCCAGCTCACAATTGCTACCTTTTCAATGCTACTATTCATGTAACTATTTGGGGAAAAAAACAGATTTTGCTTCTGTTCCCCAAGCTTTTCAGGTGAACTGTACCAAAACCACAAGAAAGTGTACAAGTCCCCAGATTAATTGTATGTGATATTAAACAATTAACAGAAACCACCCATTTGCATTTTAATAACATTGTAACCATCTGGTAAATGAATCCATTAATCTTGATTAGCTGGGTATCAGACACTGGATTGTAGAATTCACTGATGTGTGGATGGTTAAAAAGGAGATTTTTAAGTCGTGTTTGGAATAATTTTTTCCAGCAAAAGACTACAAAGAGTAAGTCAAGCTTAACTAATATGATGTAAGATACTGACCTATACTCACACTAAGAAAAAAAGCAAAAGCTGATAAGTTTAAATAAAATGGAGGCTGTGACACAAAACCAGTGGCAGAGTCATCAAAATGAAACTGAGAGTTTCCATCTACCTTATGACATTAAAAATAAAAAAAAAAAAACAAACCGCTCCATATATTAAAGTGGAAAATCAGAGGTGGACTGGAATATCTTAGCATTACCAGGACTGAATTCAGTTAAAATTAGTCACTGACTGAGAAGCTCAGGAAGGTTATGGAATTAGAATGTGTCTCTGCTCAGGAAAAAGGTCAGGCTGCTACTGATCTCCCACATAGAATAAATCAGAGCTCCACAGATGAACAGCATGGAGTGAATTTATAAGTGTAAGGAGATATATTATTATTATTTTGTCCTACAGGCCTTGTTGCTGGATTTCCAGTCCTTTTATGCATTGTAGTTACAATTGCACAATCAGAAATTACTTGTTATACAAGCTATGTTAAGCTGAAGTCTTTGTTGCTGCCGAGGGTAGATCTTGATGGTGCATCCTTTAATGCTGCAATTTGACTGTATTTGTGATTGTCTGCAGTGTTTGTATCCATGCTTATTATTCTTTCATTGCTTCTTACTTCTCAGTTAGTTGCGTCTCAGAGGAATAAGAGGACCCTTGGATTGTTTTTGGCATCTGTGTACTACCCAAGGAGAGCAACTTTAGTTGCCATTTCTTCACTGGTACTGAGGTGAAAACTGAATAAATGGAAAAAAACATACCCACAGCTTTTCCCCTGAAATAGTGTCGAGTCTGTTTTGACCACGACAATAATTGGTCAGTGATCTCCCTCTCTTTATTTCAACTCATAAATTTTTCCATCTGATTTCCCTCTCCTCCCCCATCCTGTTGAGGAAGGGGAGTGAGAGAGCAGCTGGGTGGGCATCTAGCAGCCAGCCAAGGACAACCAACCACAAAAGCCTGACATCTAGTCTGCTTTATGAATTGCTGTTGAGTATCAAACTGGCATTTTCATGGAACCTACTATTAAACCCCCTAAATATCCTAACTTGTAGTGGCTAGCTGAAAGCACATTATTTATTATATGTGAAGTTAAGATTCTTTATTTTTTTCTACTGTGTGCATCACTGTGCAACTATTTCAAGTTTCATCTGCTTCTGTGCTGTTCAGTTGTATACCTTGTAAGGTCTCCCTGCAGTTTTTCACACTTGGTTCTTATTCTTGCTACCCCAAATAGCTCGTTCGTCAATACTTTTTTTTTTTTTGACCTTGCTATTCACTCATTTTTTCAGGTCATTTACAAGTTATTTGATACAATACAGCACATGCCACAGGACGTATCTCTGGGAAGGTCCATAGTGACCTCGTTCCACTTGAAAGAAAAGGCTACTTGTTCCTTATGGCTGGTTCCTCTTTTTATTGGTTATTTTTCCCATTCAAGGACTTTTGCTATTTTGCCACGATCGCTTATTTTGCAGAAAGCTTATACATTCTTGAGTCCCTTAAGATCCTTTAATGAGTTTTAATTACAAAAATGGGCCACATAACGAGCTTTAAAACTGAAGTTTAACTTAAAAACATTTCATGTGTTAACAGCCTGTATACTTATATGGCAACAAATATAAAGAGAATAAGGCATAGAGTACATTAGTTTCCTGCAGGTTTTAGCACAGTTACTTCACCATTTTTTTTTTTTTTTTTGCAAAAAGGAGAAGAATGGAAAATGTAAAGCTTTCTTTATCAGTATTTTTCTTCTTTATGTTGGTTATTGTTATCCCTTATGAAACAGTAACTGCTAATTGTAGATTTTTAGGTTTTGTATCCTTTGCACCCAAAAGTCATGGCATATGGTAGTCATTGTGAGGCACATTATGCAACACATTTTGCCCTGGCCTGAAAGACTGAACACAGGAATTAATTCTGACATGTATTGTAAATTAAAAAGTAGAGGCACTGGAAAACGCAATTTCCCTGAAGCTTTGGAACTCAGGCAGAATTTGAAGATACTTTACTTTATAGACTCTCACCCAATCACTGTCTTCTTGTTCATATTTTCTTTCTTATATAACTGAATATCATAATGATGTCAGGGGATTTAATATTGGGTGTCATTTCAGTTTTGTAATTCAGTGGATAACCGTAAATAGTTGGAAGAAGAAGTAAGAAACAAAGTTAAAAGTGTCATTTCTCTGTTATCAGATGATAATATCGTGTAATGTACACACTCCATCCTGGGCAAACTACTTTGAATACATTATTTTCAAAGAAAACATAATGTCTTGTAGCATGAAAACTATCATGAAATCTGGAGTGGAATTGAAAATACTTGCAGGTAGCTCATTTCAATTTTCACAGCTTATGCACAATGCAATATTCTGAGGAATTTCTGTGCAGGTGGAAATTTAATTTCATTCACTGCATGCCATTCTCCAGTGTCTTTTCTGACAGACTGTTTCAGAATTTGGTATTGTGTTTATTGAACTCATTATGCAATATCTTTCTTGGGTAACTTTATACCACTGCTAGTGAAAGGTCAGCAAGAATGATTCTGACATTGTCTTTATAGACTACCAGAATGGATGCCATGACAATTCATACCAGCTGCTGGTCTGTGCCACTGGCCTGTGACAGAATCATAGTTAGCTTGTTTTTATTGTTTATTATTCCTGTTGCACTTTTTCTTCATTTTGCTTCTTTCTCCTAGCTTCCTATATCTATTCGCAGTAATGCTTAATTTCTTGCCCTGTTCCTCAACAGCTTACCGATTTCTCCATCCATCAGTCTTGAATACGTCCAAAAGATGAGATGTTAAATAAACGAGAAACTATGATGAAAGCACAATTTCCTGAAAGGCCGACCTTTCCAAGTATAATTATGGTTATTCAGAAAATGCTTCAGCAGATATGGCTCTCCTCTAAAATGTTTCTTTTCTTTCCAAAGCATTTTGTACTTGTAATTGCTTCAAAGGTAGTTAAAATTCAAGCAGACAATGAGATGGGATTCTGTCTCTCTCCAGTTCTGCACCACATGTAAAAGAACCTTCCCTCACTCAACAAGAGGCAGTTTAATACATTATGTATGAGAAAATGTAGCAAAGTGGAAATTAGTGTATACAGTAGGAACACCTGAAAATTAAAATACCTGGACATTTTAATGAATAGGATTTTACATAGCAGAACTGGGAAAGACTCATTAAACAGAGTATATTTTTAATACAGCAAGTACAAATGCATTTGATACAGTGGGAATGTAGGATGACATGCTTGTAGCCATTTTCTTGGTGGAATACCATGTGAACACACGGCTCTGTAGACAATCCAGTGCCTACTCAAGAGTCAAGAACTATTTTTGAAGATAAAACATAGTTTCATGCTTAATAGTGAGAGAAAGGTTTCACAGGTAGAGGCTTTCTTACAGGCATTTGAAACTTTTGAGAGTTTCAGTACGGAAACAAGTCAGTATTTCAACATGTTATAGAGATAATGAGAGGTTTTAGCGAGTCAGAAGTACAAAATATTAATTTATCATGCATCTACATTTCATCCCATGAATAATTTTTCAAGTTTTTTAATAAAATAGCCTGTACCATTTTAAAACCAAAGTTAAATGTAAAAGTATAAAGGTATGTTTTCCCTACGTTTTTACCACTTTTTTAATGCACCTTGCCAAAAAGCAAACAGGGAAAGGCAATTTTTCTAAAACAGCTAGGAATGTTTCCTTCAAGAACAGCTGCAAATTAAGACCAGTTCCAAAACAGGGCACCTTATTATTATTTGTTAAGAAGCATCCATGGCTATACTTTCCCTGTAGAATTTCTGTGGCTACTTTGCCTATAGTGTGTGACAGGTTGGTATCCTCTTGTCAAATTATTTGCTGAAGTCTAAAAAAGTTTTGCAGTCATGGTTATGAGCTCTTAGATCATGAGAAAAGACCAGTTCTGTATAAATATGAAATTACTTTTAAAAAGCAATTTGTGGTCTTAATGTTCAATTTTGACGTAAAATACTATGCTCATTTTTTCAAATATTTTTTACTTTTCATCTGAATTTCCTAGTTTTCTGAGCTTGTCTTCAGTAACATAAACATTGTAGTAAGGTGTGTAAAAATCAAATCATGGCTGAGTATTTTTAATTTTTATTACAAATAAGGGGTTATTTGGTTTAGGGAGTTTACCTACTTTCTGAAAATGCACTAGGAAATACCTGCAACATATTACAAAAGGAAAATACAGTCAAAATTATCACTCCATTTCAGGGTTCATCAGCATACACATAAGGTATTTCATTGCCTTTTGTTAGACTACGCTGTGTAATATTTATTTAAAAAAAAAAGCTGTTGACTTCTTAATCATGTAGCTTTGCTCTGTAGAAATCATTTGAAACTTAATATCTCTCAATTATTTCTTTCCAACAGTTGCTTTTGTATGATGCACCATTTGACACAGTCCTGGAAAATTCCTTGGGCAAGTAGTCCAAGCATTGCCTATTGATAAAGTCAAAATCAGAGTTTGACTGGATGGCAAAACAAGATGGCAAATTGTACAGATACGCACTGCATAGATTTTCACCTGTGAGAAGAAGCTGGCCTGTTTCTTTCCTATGTTTCCTTGGGAAGGTTTGGGGTTAGAAATGTATCCGTGTATATAACTGTTCCTTCATTAGGCTTACGAGTAGAGGAAAATGTTATAGTATTTTGGTAATGATTTGATAGTATTGGTCAAAAATATTTGTTGGAAAACAACTTTTTCTCCATTTCTTCCATGCACCCAAAACTTTCAGAAACAGTTGCACTGATTTTGATTGCACTTTTAAATGTTTTTGGACTGTGATCAAATATGGGAAATGTCACCTGGAAGGATTTTACATGATAATACAACAGTAGCTAAAAGAGCTTGATTAGAATTAAAGTTCAAATTCATCCATATTACATCCTTATTATAACAGACATTACTGAGATCCGCCTTAGAATATTCTTTAGAACTCAAGTGTACCTGCTAAATGTTACATTCATTACACACTGCCTATTACCAATTTAATTTGAAGGAGGACTGATTCCAGTTATGATACTAACAACTGCAAATGTAAAAGTACAGACAAGATTACCACCATTATGATTAAAATTCATAGGACGTGGGTTAAGCAGTTCACATTCTCATTACATTATTTTCCTGTAACAATCAGATTATTGTTAAACTTGATGAAAATGTTGTAAAGGGCCTTAAACTACGCTAAAATTTCCCATTTTAAGGTGCTCACTGAAACATTGCCAAATTACTTATTTTATTTTTATTTCTTATCCTTTTTGAGATAACAAATCCAGTGCAGGTCCAAAGCTTCTTTAAATTTCTCAGTGTATGGGTGACATTGGTCATCCTGCTAGTCATTGGTGGAGATATATATATACTGTTCTCATGTACTGACCCCAAAAAGTTCAGATGACTATCAGGGTGATTTATTCTATCTGTGTTGGTGGCTGGTTTATCCATTTTGATGTGGGACAGTATTTCTTTTAACACTGGTTGTCTGCTGTTTATTAACAGACTGATTCATTAACGTGGAGTATGTCAGGAGAAGGTGACAGCATCTGTGTGCACTAGAGAAAGCTTTCTATTTCTTTCTGAAAGAAAAAGACCCCTGTTATGGCAAAGCTCTTGATTCCTTTCAGACAAGGCAAAAGCATCTTGAGTCAATTTCATCCACACCAGCTGCAGAATTTTGCTTTTAGCCATTCCAGTAACATTGCTCTCCTCCTTTCCCTTATTCATCCATTGTATTAAACTGTATAAATGGCTAGGGCTCAAATCCCTATCTCCATGTCTATAATGCTAAACTGACCGTGGTCAGGATTGTTATCCAGTGCTGGTGCCATCTGGTGTGGAGTGGCTGGCATCCATGCTGCTAAGCTCTCTCAGCCCTTAAACTATCTGTTGGGAATGGTCCTTGGTCTATGAAAACTCTTGAGGCACAAGGAGAAATGGTTTGAGAGAGGGTTAGCTTGTCCAGGCTGAAATCACAAGTTCTGTTGTAATACTTTGAACATGCGCACACACACACACATAAAAGTAAAAAAAACAAACAAAACAAACATAAAACAAAATGTTTGTGTCAGTGCCCAGGAAATTTCCTGACACTCTTTAATTTACTGATATAGACATAGCCAAATAGACTTGGTGCTTATGCTACTGAATTCTATTGTCCCTGGATCCCAGACTGATCCCTTTTGTCCCTGGATCCCTTCCAGCCAAGACTTTGGCTCAAAGCTCTCTGTCGATAAGGGAAAAGTGTCAAGTGTCTTAGAAAACTCACACCAGCTGGGACACTGTTTGGAGGATGCATTGAATAAGAAATGCTGAACGGAGAAGCATCTTGTCCTGAAGACAGAAATAATGTTCATTCACTGTTGTAGCTGTCTTTGCCTCATTGCTTCCTCCTAGAACTAGACATCGTGTTTATCTTCTAAAGACTGCCCTTTCTTCCCATTTAAAAACCACAAAAACAGCAAGAGTGAGAATGCCCTGCTCTTAAACTTCTGTATCTCCTGTTTTATACTACAGCAAGACTTTATAATACAACAGTGACTTCAGAGCCCCATCCTAACCTAAGGGAGATCACAACCACATGCCTGTCTTTTAATTAAGAACAGTAGCTATCAGGTTCTGGAATAGAAAGGTATGGGCACTCTACACCATTCTTGCTCAAACTGCACAGAAAATAATCCAAGGTTAACTGACCCAGAAAGAGAAACACCTGATGATTAAGACATTCACATAAAGGGAAGAGGGAGCTCTGACTTTTAGATTTTTTTTTTTTTTAAACTAAGAGATATAGGAACAGAACATTTTAAGGACTGTAAAACTTTGAACTGATGGAAGCAAGATAAAGGTTTTCAAAAAAAAATCCTTATTATGAAGGATTTAATAAATCCCACTTTCACAATACATGCAAATATAGGATGATATACTATAACTACAATAAGGTTACATTGCTTTCAAATGTTAATGTTCTGTGAATGAGAGTTAAAGCTAATCAGTGTGGGATGTCATTATATTAACTACTGTTAGATTTCTAATGACTCTTCTTTGGAAAACAAATGAGCTATTCCTCATGCAAGTTTAGTCTTCTTACCCAGAATAGGTCTTGCCTGAGACCTCTTCCTCCATAAGGGAAAGCGTAAAGATGACTTATCTGACACAAAGCTGTTCCAGTTGTGTTTCTTACCTGAGCTGGTCAAAATCATTATCTGGACACAAGCTAGAGAACTCTTTATTAAGCCCTATTTTGGTATTGTATTATATCATTCTAGGGATTAACCACAATGCAGTAACATATTAAATCAGAATTATTGTTATATTTAATATCCAGCCAAGATCTTAATTTTAAAGAAGAGAATAAGAGCACGCTATTTCACAATATCTGAATAGTCCCTCTCCAGGGTAACCTACTCAGGCCTCCAGCTAGGTTTTTGAGCCAATGACCGCTGTGAAGTTCATTTTCTTCAACCTTTCCATGTTTGTCCTTAGTGCTACACCTGTAGTCTGTCTTTATGTTAAAATTAAAGATGCAGTTGTGTTAAAGACAGAGTAAACAAGTAAAGTCAGGCTATACAATGGCTGTATGATGGTACAGGCTATTAAAAAACACATTACAAAGTATGTTTAGTAAAATAATAATCAGCTTCCACACCTCCTAACTTACTATAGTGTTATACATCAACTGCATAAAGAATTAGCAGATCCAGGCAAAAAATTATCAGTTCTTTGATCTAGTTGTTTTGTCTGTCCCTCACTGCAGTTTCTTTAGCCCTTGTTCTTCCCTTTAATTGCTTTCCTTCTTAAGCCAAAACAATCAAGGTTGTGAATTTGGTATGTACACTGCGCAATGCATTTTCTCAGGGTTGCTTCTATTATTTACATGGAGCAAGTCAAGTTTCCAAAATTGCATAAAGTTTCTAGTACTGCAACAAGTCTTTCTGAGTTACACGTTCCTTATGTCCATGGCATCTATTGAACTGTAACTGTCTTTGGAGTTTCCGTGCTGCCAAGGTTTTACGTGTGTCACAGTTGCTAAAATGGTTTGTACAAGGCTTTTTCAGAGACCTGAATATAGAACAGCTCAGCAACTCTTACAAGGCATGTAGGTGAATTCTTAGAAAACACTTTGAAAATGTACTTTGCATGTTTGAAGATAGTGTTTAAATTTCTGACTCTTGAGATTTAGTGATAAAATATGAAATGATATCCCCAGAAAGTCTTATTGAGAACTCTTAAAATAAAACTAATTCTAAGCAGAATATAAAGGTCTGGAACCTTAGCTCAAATGCTTAGAACTACAATAGCAGATGAAGAACTTTTAAAATAATAAACACTGTTGCTAAACTGAAAGCAAAGATTTCAGAATTAGACACTTAGATTAGTCGGAAAATATATTTGTAAATTTATAGATACAGACACCGAAAAGATACAGCTATTTTCACTGAGTTTAAACTTCTGTAGCTACAAAATGGCAATTCCTGACTTGTATAAGGAAGGTAACTTTTTCTTATCAATTGAAGAACAATATTAAATTCAATAAAAGATTGCTATGGAACCTTGTGTCTTAATGCAATAAAATTCATTTTAATTCTGGGAACATTTCATATGGTTTGTTCAATGCACAATGTTTGACAAGGCAAGATATCTTTTTGTGTCTTACGACTTGAGCTGTTACAGGTGCAAAAAATGTATTTGCATTGTGGTAATATGTTAATTCATTTAGTTAAAACTTCAGTAAGTCAATTGGCTTTGAAATTTCTAGATAATGAAGGACAGAGTTTGTATATGCTGGACAACTTTTTTAGTTAATGTTAATGTCCAAGAACCAAGGACTTTTTATATTGCACAAGCGAATGTAATTGATGTTTTCACCAGAAATTAAACTGCCATCATTGCTATATAAAAATATGTATTTGTATGAAGAAGGCTTATTCTTCTGCTGTTTCTGTCAATATGCTATAAGCTATTATAAGTTGATTCCCTAGAAGATGAATTAAAATACTGTTTTCACCAAGAGGTTATTCTTCATTTAATTCTGTAAGTTTTTTTTAAATAAATTACTGACAGTTCAATAAAACAATTCTGTTGTTTGAGCTGTGTTAATGAGCCCAAATAAATACCTAATCTTCAGAATTATGAGTAGCACAAACACATTCACATACAAATGAGGTAAAGAAGTACATAGTGAATTATTAAAGGATCAGTCTTTTAGTAATTTTTAAGACTATTTCCATTAATCATGGTACCATAATAGTTAACTTGGGACCTCAAATATAAGTGTTTAATGGACTATAAGGTAATATTGTCCCCTTTTACAATTAGACTTACAAAGAAAATTTAAGAGGTAGTCCTCAAATACTTGGTTCAATAACATAGCCCATGTCAGAAAAAAAAAAGAATCCATCGGGTGGATGGGATGAAATGCAGTAAACTGAGTTTTATTCAGAGGCTAACAGAACTGCTGCATGCAACTAAATCAGCAGGGAGAATGCAACTATGCACAATGACCAGCAGAAACCCCAAGGACAATACTGTTATCCTTAATAAGGATTTGTCTTTAGTAAGAAGCCAGGGCAGACTCAGGGCCATACATTAATAGCGTAAACATACTGTGTTCTGGCTACCATGCACCAGTTCCCTGTGTATTCTTAGCTATTTCTTACTAGCACAAAATGTACACTAACATTTCATAGATAACTGAACCCACTAAGGGCATATTTACAACTCAGACTGCAATGTAATGTAGGAATACTCCATCTAGTTTGTAATGAGCTACCCTAATTACAGGAAGCATTGGAGCCAGAATAACACAAGCCGATTGCACTGTTTCCTGGATAGGGAAAAATGAGTAGTCTGTGGACACCATGCTGGGAGGTATATTTTTACAAGTATGAGGCAGGCGTGGTTTGTGCACACCAAAAGAGTGTACAGTGGGTCCTTGGGAGCAATAGTGAACTAATTCACACTCTGTTTCACCCGTTCCTAGCTTCCTGTGTGGGTAGATCCTAAAATTACTGGGTAGGTGGAGGGCTGCTGTTAAAAGTGGAAAGTCCAAGGTACTTAACTTTTTTTTAAATTCTCAAAGAAACAAGAAAATAAAAATTGGTCTAGGAACTGAATAGGAAGTGTTCGTGGCACTCTTCGCTTTTCCATAGAGTTTGTGAGTCACACGGCGATAAAGCTCCTTTAGGGGCCTAAGTAAGTGGCATATGGAGAAAAGAGTTGGCAGAAGTTTCCTGGAGTAGAGGATAAAGCATAATAAATCTGTTCTAAGCAAGCGCCCAGCAATTCCATAGTGATGAGGCAGGCCGAAAGTCAAACCAGAAAGTCAAGTCAGCAGGTTGCAGGTCTGGATCAAGGAGATACGAGATGGGATGCGGATGCAGTGGCAATGCGGCCACAGCCTAGCTCAGGTCGGGGCCAAGCACAAGAGCATCAGATCTTAGTGACTGCTCCAAGCAGAAGCCGGGAGAGCCACTGCTGAGGTTTCTTTCAGCTTTTTTCCCGGTAAGTTCTGAAGTTGGCCAAGGCCTGTGAAACTGATCACTCTTATGAAGAAGCTGGCCTTGGACGCAGCCTTTTAAAATTCTAGAAGGGAGGGAGTGCACTTTGGTTTACCTCACTGTGAATCTGGCTCACATGTTGCCTAAAGACGGATGCCAGGCATCTAAGTGGTATTATTTAACTATAATTGGTGGGTTTAAGTCTTCTGAAGGACATGTTCACCAGGACAGAGCTCCTAGTACTAGATGAGGGCTTTTGAGTCCAATTCAGAAGAAAGAGTACCTTCATGTAACCCACATCCTACAATTCCTTTGTATTTTGAAGAGATGTCTGAACTTACAAGGAGATCCAAACATTATTACACTGGAATCTGTGACAGCATCAAGTCCTGTTTTGTTCATGGTGCTGGAAAGCATCAGTAAGCTTCATTTGTCCCCAGATTTCTCTGGGCCTTCCCTTTTCATCTCTTGTAATTAATTTATATCTGCGAATTATAATTTTGGTTTTGTTATTGATATTTGACTTTGATGAACAGTTTTTACTTGCTATTTTTCCACTCTTTCTTTGTCGTGTTTTATAGCCTTAGAGATATCTGTTGATGGTTATATAAAATTCCTTTATCATTTCTAGTTACTATATAATATCAAATTTTCTCAAAATTTTTGGATACTTTCATATTACTTTTTAAATCCTTGCTATTGTCGTTCAAAGTTTGCATGACTATAAAAGAGAGGTTAGGTAGGATGTGAACTGAAATACGGACTTTGTCTGGAAAAAATAAAGAAAATGCATACAAATGTAAAGTAATTCTGATAATCCATATCTGCAATATTACTGTAACAAGTAAGTGATATTAAATGCAAGTATATTCCAGATCATTTTTTCTGTATTTGTATGTTTCTATATACATATGTGTTTTTTTCTAATGGGTCATTATTTTTTGTGGAATGAACTATTAATGACTATGGAGTAAGGGTGTAGGTGACTAGGTTTTGACAGTAAACTTTTATCAGTACTTGGTTCTGGTGGTTGAGGTGGTCATGCTCAAGAGCTCATGATTGAGGTAGGCTGAAATTGAAGTGGGCGTTTTCTCTTTTCCTTGTCTTTGCTCATCTTCTATCAGGTATCTTTTTTACTTCTTCTGCTTATTGTATGTGTTCAGCTTCATATCACAAATTTTACTACTTGCACACATTTTTCTGTACTTGTTTTTCCTGCAGCTCACTGCTTTGTAGTTTCACATTAATATTATGCTTATCTGTGATTAAAAAAATGTTGTTTGTGTAATTGTTATTGTTAAGGTATTACAACTTGTTTATACACTGTTGCCAGCACATATTTTTTTTGTAAAATGGCTTTCTCCCAGCCTACCTTTATCTTTCATTTTCAGGTTTACCACAGATATAAATTCAGCAATGGTCAAAACCTGAATGCAGAAAAGGCTTTAGAAGCTCAAACTGGACTTCAGAATATCCTGAAAAAAATATGGAAGATAATGCCTGTAATAAAAGATCAGACTAGCACTTAAGTGCTAATTTTGCACACACGTATAGTAAATGAGGCTCTCCATGTTGATTGAAAGCTGCTTCTATCATGTTAAATTGTTTTATTTTCCTATTCTTTGTATAACACCAGTGAAAATTCTTTGTGGGAACATATCCTATGGTTTCTACAGAGAAGCTGTACACATTTGGACATTGAGGTACAACTTTTCTTCTGTATAAACTGTGTGTAGATTTTTCAGTCAGGTCTATGTGGTTGATCAGTGGATGGAAACAACTGTGAAAGAGGGTCTGGAGTCTGCCAATAACTATTTTTCATGGCAAGGGAAAATAACAGGAGAAACTGAAAAAAGGCAAATCCATGCTACTTTTGATCAGTTAAGATAACAGCTTTCATTAACATGAGAATGTGGCCATGGTAACCAAACCCATTGGGCATACACTTGTCAGTCCAGTAACCTCACTGCTAAGGAGTGTTTAAAAAAGTGGAGATTAAAGTGGTTTTTGAAATGCTGGGCTTACAAACAGGAAGGCAGAGAGTTTTCTGAGAGGCAAGAAGAGACAGAATTAAGCTGTATCAGTGAAAGACTTGCACTTTCATATCAATTCAAACATTCCATTGTGAAGCTATTAAGGTAACACCACACCCATACGGTAATTAACCAAAATACAAAAGACTTACCTAAGAGGTAGGGCAATTGCTAACAGGGAGACTTGGATAGTAGTTAGGCTTGGAGTGGTAGTCAGGTTAACTAGGGAACAGTCAGCAGGGGGACAGGTTTCTAAAGATGTAGTGCATTTTTTTCTCGTAGACTACACAAAAAGAAATCTCATACAGATTAGTGAAGTAATCAGGTGAGACATCCTGGGTAATATATTTTATACCATTTGTTTCCTTTTCTCTTAAGAATGTGGCTGATATTTCATCCAGGCAACCCAGACACAGGACTTCCACTTCACAGAAAGGTTCTAAAGTGTTACTTTCTGACTTGTAGTTTTCTATGTATGGTGTTAGTGAAGAATGGAGAGAATTGTCCTCTGGCATTGACCTGCAGGTAGTTCACAATGACCAAATGTGGGAGAGAAGCCTAAAAACACAGGTAGAGATTATGGTTAGTGGGGATGGGACAACTGTAATTTATACAGCTAAAATTATAGTCACAGCTTTGGACTAATGAAGGTAGGGAACATGCCAAAACTGTAGGAGCTCAGCAGAGTTCCAAGGCTTGGCTGTGCATGGTGCCTTTTCTCGTTGATGCTTCCACAAGAAGATCGAGGTGCACACCACTGCCTCCAAGTCTGCTTTTCTTCTGTCCTACGTGCTTTTGTATGCTGAAGAAAATCAGGATACCCAATTAGTGAAGGTGTCACATTGTGCTCCAGCAGATTTGCCAATCTGGATGTTGAAGCAGCTCCCTGCACAATTCAGACACAAAACCACAATCATCAGGATGGAAAGGACTGCAGAAGGACATTGAGTTACTTATCTTGTTCAAGAAATGAACTAGTATATCTTTTATTTCTCTCATAAGGAGAAGAGGAATGAAAGGAATTCTTGTGTGTTCAAAAGCTCATCTGTTTTTGTTTTGTTTTGTTTTGTTATGTTTTGCTTTCTTCACTTCATTATTTACTGTTTCTAACAGATGTTTCTTGGGGTCATCTCACCAACAGCAGAAATTCCAGAACATTTCCAGCCAGATTATTCCACAGCATTCCACTCTCACCATTATCATTTTTTTCCCTAATATCTAGACAGAAACTAGCCCTTTTTTTTTTTCCCTGTTATTGCTGTTCTTGACATTTGACACAACTGGCTCTTATTCTTCGTCAAGTGTGTCGTCTTAACCTAGAGACTGCATTTCAGATGGATTCTGACCAGTGCCGAGAAAAGTAATTTCCAACATCTGATATCCACACTCATGTTATACATCCCATATAATATCTACTTTTTTTCAGCGTTAGCTGAAATTCAGTTGGTGACTCCCTGGAAAGCTTGCATTCTTTTTATGTTACCCACTCCATATTTGCGAACTTGACCATTCCTGTTTAAGTGTAATAACTTTTCCCTCAGTTTCATTTGATATACCTTCACTTGTGACCTTATTATCCTTATTTTGTTTACTTGGTGCTGAAAGTGGCTTTTTTAACTTGAATTCAGGTGGATGTAGCTGCATCCTCTTTATGACAATACATGAGCTAATTTTAATTAGGAGACACTATCTCCTGCTGTTTCATAGGTTTCAGCTTCCCTGAAAAACCTGTTTTTTGTCCCTGTGATTGATACTACTTCCACCATGTGACAAAAATCTCATTTTCATCCCCAAAAACAAAAAAATCAATTCAATTTACTTTTGCATACTCTTCCCATTTTCAAATCATTTTGAATTCTAATAGTCCTTTGATAGCGTTGTCTTCTATTGCTTCTATTGCTAGCAATAATAATAAACTTTCTCTGAACAATGGAATTAATTATTTCACTGATACTATGTGAGCAAATAATTCACTTGAAACATCAAAAAACACAATACATTAACATCTGGGTTGTATTAACAGAAGCAGAGCTGATAGATTGGGAGAAGTTTTAGTGCCCTTTTTTTGCGCTTTTTAGACTGCTTCTGGAATATCGTGTCCCATTTCAGGCACCTCAAAAGAAGAAAAATGTTAATAAACCAGAGTAAGTTCAGCGAGGGACCTGTGAGCTGGTGGGGAGCTGGAGCACTTGCCTTGTGAGGAGAGCCTGAGGGACCAGGACTTGTTTGGCCTGGAGGAGAGATGGTTTCAGGGAAAGTTTTTGAAAAAACAGATCTAAGCTTTCTACTGCAGGAAAAAGAGAGACAACAGACATAAATTTAAAGCAGTAAGTTCAGACTGGACATAATATCAGATTGGATATATTTTCCTGATTATTAGACTGGATTGGCTATTTTGGAACTTTTGGAGGATGCAGCACCTAGCACCTTCCAGGTTTCCTCATCTTCTTTGCCCTTCAGAGCTGCTCCTGTATGATCCCAACTGCCTGCTCCCCGAACAAGCTGCAGGCTGCTTGCTTGATGCCTGAGGTCTGGGCTCTGCGACTCTACTCCTTCTCTCCCTTTGGGATCTTCATCTCCAATCTTCGTGTTCGCTATGGCCAAGGATGTTACAGATTGCTGCATCCTCACTGTATCATTATTTAGCCTCAAATTGAAGCTCATTGATGTCAATGACCTTTGTGCTTTTAAAATTTGGACTTGAAATGGAAGGAATAACCTGGAGAGTATCTTCTGCACAACTTAATATTAATGTCGCATTAAGGAATGGTTATTCAATTGTAGAAAATAGGACAAAGTAAGAAGGTGACTAGCATCTAGATGTACCCCTGGGGTTTTATTCTTGTTTGATTGTTTTGTATGTTATTTTATTGATGGAGAATACTGGATGAATCCTTCTAGTAACTATTGCAAATTTCCCCATGTGTGACAGCTTTTAAAGCAATGCAGTGGGTAATACTCAGAACTGTATGGCCTGTGCTGTGTCATGTACCGGCCCTCTGGTTTCTACGGTCCTGCATCATTTTTAATTCAAGCCTCCCTGAGACTGTGTGATGTGTCTCTCAAGCAAATTGATATGCATGGCATGTACACCATGCTTAACATTGTTCATAATACATAGGAAGGCCACCTAAAAGGATAAGCGATAACTTTTAAATGGACTCACAAATGGGTTAGGTTCATCCCTCACTCAAATTTTATTAACTTATTTGTCAAAAAAGCAAACAATCTCCAATATAAAACAATGGCTGAGATGGCGATTATGAATCGCTCTCTTTTCTGTGATGAAAAAAATATAAACATAAAATTACCAAATAGAAAGGTCTGGGAAATCATTCTGTTCTTGAGTATAATGGGATCTGAGAATAGTATGCAACTGAACCAACTTCATGACAACTTGAAGACTGGTAAGTATTTTCTTTCTTGCATGCAAATGTTAATTTCAAAAGCAAGAATAATAAAGAGTTGAGCTTTCTGCTGTATTTTTAATCTCTCCCTTGTCCTGAAGAAGACCTTTATTCAAATAATCTTATTCCATTCTGATTACATTTCTTATCATTAATCAGTAGAATACTTTCAAAATAAATCTTTAACTCTGATGAAGGCAGAGTTTGGCTTTGCTACCCTGGGTTTCATGATTTCTGTATACAGTCTCCATGCTCTTTCTGTCTATTGGTCCTTTGGGTCTCAACAACATGGAAGGAAATTTCCTGCTATGAATTAGTTTCATTATTGAATGCTATTTCTAAGTTGAGTAGAGAGATGCTTCCGCAGACAGATACAGAGAGACCTTCGTGAATTGTCTCTTATCTATAGACTATATAGCCACATTAACAAGGTTCTGGGCTTGATTTTAGTATACCTTAAAGGTAATCTGAGCATTTGTAGAGCCATTTAAAATGATATAAAGTAACATTCTTACTGATAATATCCGTGTTTTCATTAAGAGGATTTCCAAACATAACTCTGTCAGTGCATGTTGGTGTGTGTTCTACAAAGCTGGTAAACTTAACAAGTATGTCCAAGAAAAGAGACAATTCCACAGAAGAAAATTTGAATTATGCAATTTCTTCAGGTTTGCCATTAGTTTCTTCACACTCTGCCGTTCCTTTCTTGCCCGTCCTTTGTCTTAGTTTTTGTCAGGGAAGATGAGAAAGAAAAAGTCTTGTGAAATTGAACCAGTTCAATACTTCTCAGCAATTGAGGGGAAAGTCAAGTTTCTTTCTGCAATGTTAGCTTATACCTGAGCCATAACAGTTTCTCTCTTAAATATTGAAGATAACTGTTGTAGGTTGGAGAAATTGTAAATCATTAATTTCCTACAAAAACAAGGTTCTAGATGACTTTTGCTAATTAGTCAGACTTTTATTACAAAGTCACACTGAATACCCAGCTGACTTAGGTTCTTTCATGGTACCAAAATATCTGAGCATTCCTCATAATAGTAACTCCTTCAAAACCCTCAAAATAAATCAGAGCTATTATTCTCATTTTACAAGAGACGTTCTGACTGACAGAGAAGTAAAGGAACTTACCACAGTTTATATTAACAGGTCATGGATGAATAAGCAGCTGAACCCAGTTTTCTAAGGAATACCAGTGCTCAACAGAAAAAAAGAACAACAGTTCTTTGAACCATGAATGAGTCCTTTGCAGTAAGATGGCATGTTACAGTAACTCATCATGTTGGAGCTGTGCTGATGAGCAGTCTTTTACTGATGGAGAAGAGACAGGCTGTTTCTCTCGTCAGCGTGCTGCACCACCCGCAGAGGCTCAAAGGTCAGACTGCGATCTACATTTCCCATTCCTAGCCTGAACAGGGGCAGAGTGTGTTATGAAAGGGAAATTCAGCCTCTAGAGGAAGTCAACCTTTCAGGTCACTGTCCAACAACTCCTTTATTCTGAATAAAGAATGATATGGGTTCCTGTAAGGATAATATCTATGATACTGTTAAAAAGGATAATTCAACATGACTGAGAGACTTCATAATGAGAGAAAGTAGGTCATTCTTTTCATCTCAGAGAATTTATGGTTTTCTTATTTTCTACTTGGATACACCTTGTAGCTGCAAAATATTACTGGCACTGTTGTAGTCACGTCTGTTGTTTCATTTATTTGCAGAAAATATCTCCCTGACTTTCAGATTCTTTATCATGACAGTGTTTTTATTATCTCAGCTCCCTTAAAGTAGTTGTATAGCAGCTAATGGTTATCGGTATCTAGTGGAGAATTACAACAAAATGAGAATTACAATAAGGAACTGGAAGTCCCCAGGGCCTACTATATCCACTTGCTTACTTTCTGACTGCAGAGATAACTTTACATTTACTCTAAGTCAGAGGGCAGAACAAATATTTTGCAGGTATATTGACCTAGATTTTCTGCATTTTTCTAGGACTACTCATTGCCACTTTCTGCTACTGCACATACATACCTAGTGGTTAAACTAAATATTTGCCTGTTATAGGAACGCATTCAGCTAGCATAAAGGAATTGTACTGGTTTTAGTTGTAATGTCCCCCACAACCAACTCTTGGGGCATGAAAGAATATGACTTCTTTTGTGACAAAACACTCGCACATCCTCCAGCTTGCCCTGAGTGCACTTCTGCAGAACGTAATGTGGACCAGCATAACTAAATCCTTTCCTGAGAATAGTGAATATTAAAATATTCTGTGCAAATTGACTTCCTCCATGGTGAGTCATTTGTGAACAGATGCTAAGTTATTCATGGGCAGCATTTTTCCCTTCGGGTATTTCCTGATGGTTTATGTATATTTCCCAGGACAATGCCACCTGGTTTCCTTGTATCCAGAGGGTACCTATGGGTACACAGACCTCTAACTCTCCCCTCCACTCCAACAAGAATAATTATACTTTAAATATTTGGTATTACTTTGTACCTGTGTCCCTCCTTAAAGTTACCACACATGATGCAATAAAAGGCAGCTTGATGTTTAGGAAAGGATTCATTAAACTGAATGTGAAATATCTCATTTATGCACATTTATGTGTTTTGCCTTGGTATGGCCAAAGAGAATAAGCGGAAGTAATTTTTAGATGTTTTCACATCATGGAGTCAATGGGAGTAGATTTACCAACCACTTTACAATAGCAGTTCCCAATTCCTGTGTGCTGTTTTCCATTGCAGAATAAGATGTGGAGGTGTGAACAGGAATTAGGTATGTCATATTTCAAATATGGTGGCAGAGGGTCATTAGAGGAAGTGACAGTGTGGTTTTGGTTTTGTTTTGGAGTTTTTTTCAGGAGGGCAGGGTGGAAGAATCGCTCCCAGAGAACAGTAAGACTGCCAGTTATGGATCATGTGCTAACAACAACTATTAGGCTGGAATATAAGTACACTTCCATTGATGATACATATGTATTTTCATTCTAATGCTCAGAAGTTACATGAATCTGCTGAGTTGCATTTTGCACTTCCATCATCCAAATAAGCGTTGTTCAGAAAGCAGATGGCTACACTGGGCCTTGGCTTTGCAGTTTTCCTGTAAGTTAAGCAAGTTTAACCTTTCGGTTGGGAAGGACAAAATCAGGGGGATTTAGGCTCATTACACACCATTAAAGGAATAAAATAACAAAAAAAGGAAATATCAGACAGCTAAGAATCTAGGGCTTGAATTTTAGAAGATTCAGTGATCTTAAGCAGGAAAAAAAGCTGCTAGCTAACAGTCATAGTAAGACCAATTTTTTTTTTTTTATAGATGACAAGGAGTAATTTTATTACTTTACTTTGATCCTTTACTTGGACAGTGAAGGTGGGCAGCCACAGTTTATTTGTTTACATAGCTTATTTTGTGTATCAAGATAATAATTTTCCATTGTGTAATAATGTAGTTTCTGCTTCTGCTTCTGTAGTTTCAGCTTTGAACATCCTGTCCCCAAAGGTCCTGAGAGTTTCCCTTCTTTGATAGACTATATACTGACAGAGTTCTCCTTATTATTTTATTATATATTCTCTGTTTTTAATCTTAACTTTACGGAGGATGGGACGTGAAGTCCAAAGAAAAAGGAACTACTGAATCCATTATAAAGACAATATCTGCTATGTCAGAAGTCTTTTACTCTGCCTTTAGCCTACATCTCACATGTGCTTTGCTTACATAGATTAGTCAAAGAAATGTTGCTGCAGTTGCTGACTTTTTTTTAAGTTGTAAGATATTTCTTGTCTCTATTTCCATATAGTGTTATGCTTTTTAATGTTAGAACATGAAAATATCCTTCTAATAATACTATCTGTAGCTACCCTAAAAGCTGCTGTCTTTAGCTAGGAAAATCACCGTCTCTGTAAATATTTCATGGCAGGGAGTGTAGGACTATCCAAATACAAATTGGAATTATCCATCACTTGGTTGGACCCTTGTTATCTTAATAAAACATCATCCGTACAAGCTGGTTCCCTTATCTGTGAACTTTAATGAGCAAAAGGTTTTAGGCAAACCGCTTCTTGGGACCTAATCAGTTGTGAATGGAACTTTCCAAATTTCATGTGTGTCCTCCATTTTCTTCATGCTAATTTAACTGTGGAAATTGACTGTAGTAGAGAGCTTATAAGGACTCGTAAGTCCTTTTTCTTATTACTTCTCTTTCTCATTTATTATTTCATTAACCAAGTTATTTCCCCCTGCCTCCTCTGCTGCAGCTTTGTTCATCTGTTTTTCCTGGTCTTAAGTCTCTGAGAAGTGCATGTGTCAGCACTTTAAAAAATCAAGCCTATAGTGGTTTACCCATCTTTCAGAGGAGCACAATGTCTACCAGAAGAATCTCAGAGACTAGCTGCTTATTTGTGAAATCACACATCACTCTACATTTGAAGATAACTGAAATTTCTATCATTGAATACTATCTCATTAGTTGATTGCTTTACAACTGGTAATTTCTTCAACAAACATCAGAAATGACAGATGAGAGGACGAAGTGTCAGTAGATTTTTTCTTCAAAGGAAAACTAGAAACTGAGATAAACTGTGACTGGATAAACTAGTCAATGCCCCTTATCCTTTTCCACTTAACTCAAGATTAAAGCACTTTTCATATCTTTTGCTGTTGCTTTCAAAGCAGAGTATTCTCCCTCCTCTTGTGAATTTTGGTGTTATTCAAAAGTGAGAAAGCAAAGCGCAAGAAATGAACAC
The DNA here is from genome assembly GCA_008711295.1 of Anarhynchus alexandrinus. NCBI lineage: Eukaryota > Metazoa > Chordata > Aves > Charadriiformes > Charadriidae > Anarhynchus > Anarhynchus alexandrinus. Next base: position 1,421,234 of record VUYV01000003.1, read on the forward strand.
TGCTCTCCCTTTAGCTCTTACTGTTATAAAACGTTGTATTGGTTCTTTTTTAATGTGTCGTGTTAAAGGATTTTAAACAAGGGAGAATGTCTCAGTGACTACAGTATAGTCATCTCTGTGAGGGGGAGAAATCACACTTCATCAAATACTTTCTCATGGATTTAGGGTACCTCTCACATTCTTGTCCCTTCAACCTCTTCAGCTGGTGGTGAAATGATACATCTAGAAAGGTGGAGTAGCTGAAGATGTTTGTTTCTAAGCTTTTCTACAATTGTAACCCATTAAACATGAAAACAGAGAGGGAAAAAGATTTGAAAACTGCTTTGTGTTTCTGTTGCCTTTGACACAAAGGTCTGTATCCCCTTTCTCCCCACCTCATTTGTTTCCCACACAGAGGAAAAACTATTAAAAAGCTGGAGACACATCACTGTTCTTCCTGAAATATGTTTACGTGGTGTGTCTGACAAATGTATTCAAATTTTCCGTTCCCTATGTAACATTCTGCTGTGTTTATCCTGTTTCTAACTAAAACTTAATAATCTTTATTTTTTTCTGAAAATAGAGTGAAAATTGTAGGAGGTAAATTAAGAAACATGATTACTATTTATAATTTCATGTTGTTCAAGCATAAGCTAATTAGATCTTACTGTGTTTAATCCATCCATTAACATGAGAACATCCGCTGTTGATTAATTGCATCTCATAAACATTCAGTTGCTGTACATTTGAGTTAAAATGTCAATGAACACAGTAAACATTTGTGAGTTTTCTTTTTTTGAACATGTATGCGATCCTTCTATAAAAGCAGCCAGCAGGTCCACCCCCCGCAAAAAAACGTATATGAAATATGTTTAGAAATCATTTGGAATATTCTTCTATTCATATTCTTGTTGATTAGACCATTGAAAGTATAGTACTTTTGAAACATCTTCCAATCGTGTGATCTACAAATTACTGACTAAAGCTAGTCTCATTTTCGTGTTTTAATGAAGTTTTAGAGTGAGAGTGGTAGCAGATTGACACGGACGTTCCCTCTTTCACTTTAGGTTAGCATATGAAATTGCTCAGATAGACTTCCTCGTTGTGCTGCTGTGAATCTAATCCTTCGTGAACACCTCCAAGGGTGACAGAATAGTGATTTACATATACATTCAGTTCTTAAGACAAACAACCTCTCCCAAGATAATGGATTTTAGTGTATGAATACCATAATGTCTGAATTTAGCTGAAATGACTGAAAGTTCATTGATTAGTGGGCATAAGAAACAAGAATCACTTTGACTGATTATTAACAAGGACTACTCAAAACAAAGTTGTTTGCTTAACAAAGAAATGCCTTTCCCCCCCCCTTTTTAATTACTGTGTAGTATTTCTAACCCTTTCAGTCCAGTGTCTGCCAATAAAAGTAAGGTTTATTACCTAGCTATAAATGATGGCTAGCACCCTACCACTCCATTTTACTTGTTCTGGTAAAAAAAAATACTATCCTTCTGATTGTGTTGCACATGAATGAATGACCACTCAGTGATACGGCTATAGTGACGAAAATCCCTCTGTGGTACTCTTTTCTTTACATACATTGAATCACAAAATGTGTGTTGTTAGAATTCATAGATATTGGCACAGATTCTGGTGATATGATAAGAAAGAATGAAGAAGCTGTAGCAGTCCTCCTTGTATTTGTGACTTTTTGTCACAATACAAAAATGTGTGAAACAGTGGTTAAAGGTCTGATTCCTTATTTATTTAAGGCAATGCTTTATTCTGCTAAATGCTAATGTATTTTTTATTCTCAAATAACACCTTTACACTCTGATTGCTTTCAGAGATTAAAAGTTCAGAAAAAAATATTTGGCAAATAAAAATTGAATTTACAAAATAGGAAATTTAATTATCTTAAAGAATGCACTTTCTTGGAAACAGGTATGAATAGCTATTGGGATTTGCACTTTTATATACATGCTTACAATAAAGTTTTCAAGAGAATTGGATATTAAGACAAATTAAATTCATGTGTGGATGAAAAAAATCAAATGTTTTATAAGAGTGAAAATTCAATTGTCTGAGTGCATAACAGTTTCTCTAGAAAAAGCTCTAATGCTTCTGACACTTTCTCTGTCATTCACTGGTAGTGATTTGTTTTTTGTGTATTATTAGATTTAGTCCTAAAAAGAGAATGAAATTACTATAACTCTAAATCAGAAAAAAAATATATTTAATATTAATGTGGCTTTCCTATTCCCTTTAATTACAGGAAACATGGAAGGCCACAGTAAAAGTTTTTTAATTACTATTACTGACATTTTGGATCAGAACTTTCATCACAAAGAGGCTCTGATATCACAGCTCACAATGACATGCACTACCATAATTTCATTGTGACTTTGACTTACACAAGAGTTAACCCTCTGTTCCTAAGCAGAGGCTTCTTGTACTAAAGCAAAACTTCCCCAGCCAAAGAATTAACACACTGATCACCCTGGAAAGTGCACTGTAGGTGTCATGATTAAGACAGGTTATTTACTAAACATTGTTACTTGAATATTCCTGAAAAAGGAATGTCTGGAATCATGCATGCTTTCAGAAGACAGAGCAGATGTCAAAATGTCTGGCATGTTATTACTGTATTTTGGAGCATAAGAGATACAATGGGCATAAAGCACGTGTCTCTATATTCAGGCTGAAGTCCAGGGCATGTTCTCCAGACAAAAGCTTCACATTTGTGCTAAATATTTTACTGCCTGGTTTCCAAGAAAGCTTTGTAAAGAGGGGTGTAAATCCCTATTCAATCTGTAGGTTGCTGTCAAATTGTGAACCATTGATGTAAAATAGTTTATGATAAGCTATTTTTTTTGTTTGTTTTCTAAGTAAATGGCTGAAATACTTTAAGTGAGTGAATGACAAATGGTGTAAAAATATAACCTGGCTGAGGTTCAACTTTCAATGTGGATGCTCAAAGTGTTCATGAGAATGAAAGTCTATTCATGCAAGCTTCTAGAACAGAGAATGGGAGTGAGTAGGAGTATATCTGTCTGAGAAAATCTTCGTGAGCTTTGACTTTGTTTTATGTGGAAGTTTCAGACTTTCCAACTTTTCAGTTGCAGAATGGCATAAGAAATATCACAAAACTAATGGTACCTGGCAAAGTATGACCTTTATTGACAGTGCTGCTGTTCCTGAAATATATTGCTACATCAAGAATTTTATGCAGTAAAACACTCTTTTCTGTTGGTCTGAGTAATAGAGTTTGAATCTGGTACTGAACACAAACATTTCCTAAAAGACGGCAAAGATCTTACTGGTGTTTAGATCAAATGAGGAAGAGTATAAGACAAAACCATTTAACTCTGATTTCCTTTAACTAATGTGGACAGGTGGAAAAGAGAAAAAAAAAAGAAATGTCAGTGTCACCCTTATTTCAGCATGGCAAAAGCTTCCCAGAAATCTGTCTCTGCCTTTCCCTTGAGAAACTGAGCAGGCTCAGCTTGGAGGGTTTTGGGAATGCAGAGTCGGACAGATGGATGAACAGACTGACGTGGACCTGACAGGGAGAGTTAGGGAAATGATTTTGCAGCAGGCAAAACATTATCTGTGGTAACCAGAGGGAGTGTGCTGCAAGCAGAGAGGACTGGATAAAAGACCTACCCTGCAAGGACACAGTGATCAAAGGATAGAGTTGATTTCCACTTTTTCTGTTCAGTCTGCCTCACTCTCATTAAGAATCTGATAGTCTCAGTTTTAGCTGTTTAATTACATACTCTGGTAAGCCATTATCTTCTAAAATTATCATACCCTCTAAAAAAACACTACCTGCAGCAAGAGTGAAGTGGAAGCTTTTGATACACTGCTTAAAAGAAAAGATAGGGCAACTCCACCTCAGGTCCTGAAGCCGGGAGTCTGTTGCTACACTTGTTAGTCAAATCTGCAACAGTCATCCAGAATGGTTCAGAGCAAGTTCATCAAATCTCTTTAAATCAGCAGAGGAATACTTTCACTTATGTTGCTATTTGCAAACTTCTTTAAAAGAATTGTTCAGTTTTTATCACTGACAACAGCAAGGACTTTAGAAGAGTAGAAGAAAGATTAGTGTCATCTTCAGCTTGGAGACAATTCCACAGAAAACTGCAGAAAGTCCTTCTTTGCCTCTTCATAAAGGAAGCAGATCTTTATAACTTTACTTTTTCTTGGCTAATCAGTGTTTTCATACACACAGTGGTTTTTTTGGTTAACTGACTGATTTGCTCAGTCTGGCTTCTCTTGAGGAAATTTTTTTTTAATTATAATTTGTCTTATTTCTGTTTTCATTTACAACAATGAAAATTTACAAAATTTACAAAATTTTGTAACAAATTTACAAAAAAGTTGGACCATAATATCTTGGTTGTCTTTAGTAATGTTAAAAAATATTGTTTACCACTTCTTAGTTGTTTAAAAAGTCATTATACTTAAAATAAGCATCAAGTTGTTAAAAACAATGGAGAAGTGGCTAAGCAAATAATAAGATATTGAACTCCACAGTGTTTACTTTGAAACCAATCTAGATTTTTTTACCATATAGGCTGATGGTAAACTAGATTTGGGAAAAGTGTCAGCAGTTTCCCTCACATGCTTTTCATTTGGTAGGACTTACCATCATTTCCAGCAACCAGGGTACCTCTGTCTTACCATCTGGAGTAACAGGAGTCTTTTCTGGCATTATATTTCCTTTGACTTCCTAGCTTGGTTATTTTCTTCTAAAAATCTCACGGTGCTGTTGTATGTAGGAAATCATTATGCTCTTTAGCATGTTCATCTTCCTTCTGTTGGCCTTTTGTATAAAGAGCTAAGGACTTTCAATGGGCAAGCTTTCCTCCTTCTGACTATTGCACTGGTCATTGCAGACTACATAGTTACTCTGATGAGGTGGTTGAGCCATCAAAAGGAGTGGCTCTGCAAAACTCAGGCATCTTGCTGGTGGGCTTTTGGGGCTTACTCATAGATTTCTAGTCCTCAGACATTGTAATGCCATTGGTCATTTCCACAACTGGAGCAGCTGAATGCTAGATAAAATGGACCTATGGACACCCAGCTTCTGGTGGATACCTATCTCAGGGGAAAAAACAAAGTACACAAATGACTTAAATTTTGGCTAGCTTGATCAGATTTTGAACTTTGTGAAGTTTTTTTAAGTTCAGCAAAAGAAAAAGAGAACTATAACTTAACATATAGCAGTATTAAAATACAATGGATTAAAGCTCCAAACTCTTTGAGGTATAGTTAAGCATTATCTTTGTTTTTTCTGATGGTGACAGCTGAAGTTCAGCCTTGAAAGAAAGAATATGTCATGCACTACCAAGGCAAGTTTTGTTCATTACCGCAGCATGAGTTCATGTCTGGATTTTAAAGAAACCAATACTGAATCAGATGAAGAAATGGGTAGAATACACTTCATACTTACAAGGTATCTGTTCTCTTATTTTTAACTTTGATTTTACTAAGATATGCTTTCGAGCTGTAACCTGTCCCTATGTATTTGCAAGTTTTGGCTTTTGCTCTGCTTTTATATTAGCCCTTGTTAATGTAAAATTTCAGAAATGCTGTAACATTATAGTTTCAGCTTCAACTCCTCAGCATGGCTGCAGTTTTACTGGTATATTTAATAGATGCATGGAAATACTGGTAGAAGGATATAACAGATGTGTCATTTGGAGGAGGTCTGTACCTCTTCAACTACATCTGAGGTAAGCATGGAAACTGTGCATAAGTCAACTGCTTTGTATACAATAGATTATTTTTATGTATTATCAAAATATAGGTTTCCCATTTTGGTCTTCCTCGCACAATTTTCTAAAGCCACAGAAATTTGCTGGCTTACCAATAGCCCTTTTCAATATATCTGAAGTACAGTAAAACCTTAAATAATGGGCTAAAAAATAGTCTGCATTTTACTGGCCTGTGCATAATAAAATGTGTGCAAAGAAGTGAGGATCTCTACTGTTAAGTAAAGGTTTAGTAGCATGGACTTAAACGTTGCAAAGCTACACTGGCTCTGGCGCCTCAGCCAGCTTACTTCAAGTTGCTTGGGTATTTCTCTGCAGGGACATGTTGTTGGTTGGAGTGTCTTATGCTCACGTTTCATTGAAAAACCATGACAGACACCTAGTAGGTAACCAATGCAAGACAGTGGGCTGAAAACAAGTAGTTAAAACAAATTTAGTAAGAAGTGGTACTGTTTTGTTGTTACCATGTAAGGCCCAGTCCTGCTCCAGCTCATGTCTGTGTCTCACTCGGGAGTTCTGCTGCTCACCTAGGAACTCTGCATACGACCCCGTGCAGTGCTACAGGCTTGGGGCAGAGTGGCTCGAAAGCTGCTCAGTGGAAAATGACCTAGGGGTATTGGTGGATGGCCAGCTGAATATGAGCCAGTAGTGTGCCCAGGTCGCCAAAAAGGCCAATGGCACCCTAGCCTGTATCAGGAATAGTGTGGTGAGCAGGACTAGGGAAATGATCATCCCCCTGTACTCGGCACTGGTGAGACCCCACCTTGAGTACTGTGTTCAGTTTTGGGCTCCTCACTACAGGAAGGATGTTGAGGTGTTGGAGCATGTCAAGAGAAGGGCTACAAAGCTGGTGAGGGGTCTGGAGGACAAACCTTATGAGGAACGACTGAGGGAACTGGAGTTGTTTAGCCTGGAGAAGAGGAGCTTATCACCTTATCACCCTCTACAACTACCTGAAAGGAGGTTGTGGAGAGGTGGGGGCTGACCTCTTCTCCCTGGTGACAAGTGATAGAACAAGAGGAAATGGGTTCAAGTTATGCCAGGGGAGGTTCAGATTGGATATTAGGAAACATTTTTTCACAGAAAGGGTTATTAAACATTGGAATAGGCTGCCCAGAGAGGTGGTGGATTCACCATCCCTGGAGGTGTTTAGAAAAAGAGTAGATGTGGTACTTGAGGACATGGTCTAGAAGTGGTTTTGTCAGGGTAGGTTAATGGTTGGACTTGATCTTAAAGGTCCCTTCCAACCTCAGCGATTCTATGATTCTATGATTAAGTGTGATTTCATATAATTTTGCTCCTTGGTTAATGAACTAGACCACTAGACTAGTCTACAAACGAAATATGTTTTCTCAGCCATGCCTCTCACCTGCTGGCTGAGCTGGAACATTTTACTTTCTGCATCCCACTCCATTTTTAGAAAGTAATGGTAACATTACTTTATAAAATGTTTTACCACCCTTATTGAAAACTGCTAGGATCAATGAAAAGTGTGTGAAGATCCAAGTGCTAATACTGGTCTATAAATATCAGAAGATAATTTTGGTTTAATTGTTGGTTTCGTGACACATACTGAAGAAGTTGTGAAGTAGGGCATGGTTTTATCCCTATACGGCTGAAAAATTACAAAGAATTTTGAGCCTGGGTGGTTGTTTTGGTTGTTTGTTTGTTTTTACTTTAGGCCACTAAGAAAGTGTTAAAGGATTTTATTGAGTTAACTTCTATTACATTTCTAAAACAATCATCAGTTAATTTACATACCGATTAAACATATTCCATGCCTTTCTAAATCATTCTTAATTACAAAGACTGTTTCCATAGTTACAATTTATATCTTAATTTCATAGTGGATTTCTTTCCACTTATTCAGCTCATTCCATTTATCTACCTTATTTGTTATTTGAGCTAAACATAAACTTCAGGCACGCTTATCTCTTACAGCTTTTGGGAAGGAAAAAACGGTATTAAGACAGAGATAAAAGTGTTTAGTATGCAGCTAGTTCAATTACCAGGGAATATAATTTAGACTTCTCTCTTTAATAGAGATACAGGCCTTTGAAGACTCTATAAGAAAATAAGCCAAAGAATCAATTAGATTCTCCTAGAATTGAATAAAGTACAATAAGCACCATTTAAAATGTGTAATAATTTTTAACTAACAGCCATAATTTTTACTAGGTTCATGAAATACAGATAAGTCATGGAGGCATTTAAAACACTTCTAAACAATTGTAATGCTTAAAGAAGTCCATTAATATTTTCATTAAAGTTGAAAATTATTATTCATTTCTCTTTATTATGCTTATTTCTTCACAGAGGGCAGACTTCGTGGCTGTTACTTTTTTCTGTGTATCACTTCAGATCTATTTCATGCCTCAGCTGTGTAATTAAGTCACTTTTGCTAGCCTTCCCTGAAATACTTAACTACACTTATCATGGTTTTGTTTTGCTTCTTTGTAGCAGTGATAAACTAATAGACGTTTTAAAATCGTAGACTAAATTATGTGAAGGATATTCGGATCCTTGCAATTCCATACACACACATGGATAGATCCATTATACAGTGCATTATACATATATTTTGTTATATGCTTTTGGAAATACCACTCCAGTTCTTACCATTAAGTGATTATCTTTAGCAGTAGCATTTAAAAACCAAGCATTTCCCCTTCAGAGTTCTCACACAGAGAATTTTCCCTTTCAGTGCAAATGTACTTCTTCCTTTTTTTTTTTACCTGAGCTGAAATGTAAGGTAAACAATGTGTAATGGCAGACAAAATTATGTTAACATGTTATAATTTTTTTTTTTTTGTTGTTAAACCTATAGTCCTGTTAGTTCATATGTCCAGTGCTACACCAACGTTTATTTCAGGGCTAATGCTCAAGATGTGGGTTTAGATGTCAATAAATAACATCCATAAATATGCTTTTCCCTTGACCAGTTGAAGGTGAAGAGATGCAAAGGCTTTGGGGATGTTCTGGGTATGTCACAGGAGCCAGTCTCTGCCCTGTTACTTTCTTCCAGCTTAACACTTTCATGTCTTTTAATGGCTTATCTATATCAGTAACAGATACAAATGCTCTGTGGGAGGTTTTGGTATTATATGCTCTAGAAATAAGGGATGTCAGTCCTTTCTGTGCTGGCAGATAATAGGGTAAATCTCTAGTGTTGTGACCTAAGGTCTTTTCAGATGATAGTCTCACGACTAATTCTCATTCTCATGCTCATGCTCATGCTCATGCTCATGCTCATGCTCATTCTCATTGTAAACAAACATCCATATCTAGAAGAATGTTGGATATGAGAATAAACTGTATACATGCAATAGTTTCAACATGATGAGAACACATCAGATTTACTGGGGAGGTATAAATTAGTCTATATGTTTGCAGTAAGTAAATGCTTGAAATGCATCAGAGTTGATGATAGGAATGTACAGAACAATAACCTATATGCACTATATTCGGTGCATTCCTTGAATATGCTGCATATACAGTGTGGCTAGGATGTCTTTGCACTGTCATTATGTGTAGGTTTTTTGTGCGTGGTGAATTTACCAGAAACGTTATACCTTTGAAAAATTTTAGCAGAGTAAAAACCACAACTGGCAAATTAACAGGAAAAAAACCCAAAACTCACACACTCCTAGAATAGAGTGGTGACCTTGATAAATTAGCTTTAGAAGTTTGTAAAAAATTCTTTTTCCTGATCCATTTTTAACATTCACACAGTTGGTCTTACATTATTAAGCCTAGCTTTTTAGAAGACTGTTGTGTAAAACTATGCTAGCAAAGTTACAAAAATTGTACAGTAACACTTATTAAAAAAAAATAAAAAAATCTCTGAAAAATGGGCTGTAGATGTCAAATTCTTTAAGTTGTCCTGAAGTGTGAAGTCTATTGACACTTACTAGAAATGACCTGGCAGCTCACTTGTGAATAACACGTTTATTCTAAGGCTGTGTACAAAACCTTTACAGCCTACCTTGTTCTTATTGTTACACAGTCATAGCAAACCAGCTTTAAGGTTATTTATTTGCTGGGTTTGTATACATTAAATTCAGCTTTTGGCAGTCCCTGGTGTTTGATAGTGCAATGCTGAATTAGTCACAAATGCTGGAAAAAAAAAAAAGAGATGCCAAAATTCTAATAGAGCTCAGTCATTGTTAAATGCTAGTTTATGACCAATCTCATACTTGACTAAAAAGTACACTTTCAAAACAATTTTGCACCATCAACCTTAGTTTGAAAGTGGAATTGTTAATAGCTTTTCTTGTCTCCTGAATACTAATACCAGCTGGGGCTACCCTTTTATCTATTTGTTACTTAGATAGCAGTGCTGAAATGAGTTATATCCTCCAATATATTTGCAGAATGGTACTAAGGAAGTCTCCAGTTGCACAGCTTAAGATGTGAATTCTACATTTTCCCCTTACTGCTCAGCCATTCAGAGATGAGCTCCTGTGCCTTGAGGCTTAGTCTTTAGGGAAGGTATAGACTGAGTCTTCACTGTGATCACCAAACTGGCAAAACTGTGTAGTTCTAGAGGCCAAATCAATCTAGCCATAGCTAGAATGTGTTCAAGCTGGATCTAGAAATGAGAGGCTAGGTATTTTTTTCATAGCATGAAGTGACTGCCTGAGGTCAAAATGGTTTTGCTGCACATTGTTTGTAGACATAGCCATTATGATATTGTTTAAACTGCTTTAGTTTCCAGCATAGCAACAATATTTACTGGCTTCTGTCTTCATTTTCTTCTTTATTCAGACAGTGATTCTACGACACATTTATGAGATCTTTCCCTCTTCAAAGTACGTGGGTTTTGCTTTAGGGTATACCCAAGTCAGAAAATAAAGCAGTCTGATCTCTAAACTACTTTCTAGCCAGCAGGGAGTAAAGGGGAGACAATAAATTTTACCCAAGGTTGGCCAAAGGCAATGAACAAAACCAATGCATGCATATTTTGTTGTCAGAGCATCCATGGCATTCTCAGAATTGCATGCTTGCTACCATATTGTGGTTTTGTGTCAACAGTGATGTGTGGTCTGAAAATTTTTGAAGACAAGAGGAATTCTCATTGAATATGATGGCTTTTAAATTACTTGCATTTCCAGTTACATTTGTGACTACATCATAAAAAGGCCATGTCCCTTCTCCTGAGCCCTGAAAAGGAAAGTGGAGCAGGTTTCTCTAAGGTAAAATACTACAACTGGTAACTTTCCAGAGTAAAGTTTTGCAGCTGATACCTTTCTCCTTTTTAGAGCTTCATATGACCTTTGAGAGTATATAGGTTATAGGTGAGGTTCAATTCTGTTTCATTTCTTCCTCCTTGAGCTTTTACTTCCAAATTAATTTTTCCTATATTGGCAGGGTTTGAAAGACATCATATTGAATAAGCTGTAGCTAGAAATTTAAACAACACCCCATACTCTTTACGTCCGTTAAATCTAGGTGACTTTGTACAATGAAGAGGCACTCTAAATCACCCTTCTTCGCATTTCTTTTCTCTGTGTGTTCATGGAATGCCCTGCACAGGTTCATATAAGAGTGATATACTGGCCGTGGAGTATAACAGTGGACCAAACCCTATTTATTTTGCCTAAGTCATGGTTGAACATTCCTTTTATTGACTTGCAGTGAGATTCTTTAATTGAAAAAATGAATGCTATATGATCCAAACATCTTAGGCTCCTTAAATGTAGATAACCCAAGGAAGGACAATCTATCAAATAGAGTATTTGCTTTAAATCCTCCAGGACTTGATCGCTTTTCTTTTGGTCTTAATTTCACATAAGAAAACCATCAGAAAAGTAGTATGCTTAAATTGACTGTAGTACTGTTTTCAAAAACCTAGGATTTCGTGCTGATTTCCATGCACCATAATTAATTATAGTTGTTTTAATTACTTTTTTCCCCATGCCAAGTCAAAAACTTGAATGTTACATGTACAATATACATTTATTAAGGTAAGATCTAACATCTTGAAATACTTAGATTAGATTTATAAGCTATTAGGTTCCTAACTTCCCTTTCACTACTGCTTTTACTGTCCTGGCAAGATTGTAGAGCAGATCCTCCTGGAAACTATACTAAGGCCCATGGAAAATAAGTAGGTGATCGGTGACAGCCAACATGTCTTCACTAAGGGCAAATCATGCCTGACAAATTTGGTGGCCCTCTAGGATGGGGTTACAGCGTTGGTGGACAAAGGAAGAGCAACTGACATCATCTACCTGGACTTGAGCAAGGTCCCATACGACATCCTTGTCTCTAAGTTGGAGCGACAGGTATTTGATGGATGGACCACTCAGTGGATAAGGAACTGGATGGATGGTTGCACTCAAAGACTTTCAGTCAACAGCTAGATATTGCAGTGGCAACCAGTGATGAGTGGCATTCGTCAGGGGTCAGTATTGACACCAGTGCTGTTCAGCATCTTTGCTGGTAGCATAGATCGTGGTATTGGTGCACCCTCAGCAAGTTTACCGGTGACACTAAGCTGTGTGGAGTGGTCAACACGCTGGAGTGAAGGGATGCCACCCAGAGTGATCTTGACAGGCTTAAGAGGTAGGCCCATGCAAACCTCATGGAAGTGTTCAAGGCCAGGTTGGATGGGGCTTTGAGCAGCCTAGTCNATCTTTTCTGCCTCTTTTCTGTGGCTGATTGTATCAGGACAAGGAAAAAAAAGAATGTATAGCACTTGTGAAAATTTTAGCCAGGAAGTCTGTTCCGTGTGCCACCAAAGTCAATGGCAGGTTTTCTAATGATTTAACCAAGCTTTGGGTGAGCTTTTATTCAGACAGTCATGAAGATGGACTATCTATCTTTCAAGAAAGTTGCATCTACCTGTTTTCACATACATTACATTTCTTCAGGAAAAGTCACCTCTCTTCCACCCCCTGGCTCCTTCTCATCACCATCTCATGCGTTGTCCTCTCTCTTCTGCCACCCACTATCCCCCTTCCTGAGGCATTTCTCTCTAGGCTCCCAGACAGACTCCTTGCTGGTCCTGGCTTCTGACCCATCTATCTCTGTAAGAGTTCACTAATTTCAGCATTTGTCTCCCTAGTCATTTAAATCAGTTTCCTCTAAAACAACCTGAGTTCTGATTAATGGACGTTAAAGCAAAGGTGAGTCTGCCTCCTGCATGTCAGTTTCAGCTCCTCAGCTCCCGAACAGCCATTGCAACTGTTGTCCAGTATGCCTACTTCTTCCCACTGCCTGAGACTGGAGCGTGTGGGGCTACATGGTTAATTCATAAACCACTTGGTCTGTACTATCAGCTGGAAAAGCAGAACACACTCAGCAAAGAGAGAGTTTTCAGTAATTCTTAGTTTCTCAACTCAGGGAAGTCTCTACAGTTTAGAGATCTATGTGTTTTTAATACTGTGTCTGATTTCAGATGAGGTGAACTCAAGTTCAAAGGCTAACCTGCAGTCCCTATACCAAAGAACAGATTCTTTCAAACGGAGGTCTTTCAGCATTTATCAGTCTTCCCTTTTATCCTCCTACCCCAATCTTGTTCTTGAAAACAAACTTGAATTCTGACAGACTGCTAAGGAAGATGAATGCGTCCCTTTTCTTCCCAGACCTGTGCCCCACCCCACGATCCTTCCCCCACAGAATTACCTTAGACAATATGAACAGAATAACTAAAACCTGTCAAAGTCATTAGCAAATTCAAATAAAACCCTGTAATTAAAAACATTAAACAACACTAATAGAGGGAATTCAATGATCCAGCTGTGAAAATATGAGAACTGTTTTGCTGCTTTTGGAAATCTACTTGAATTCTTCTATTTGAAAATCTTTATGATAACTGCTGGCTTGTAGCCACATCAGATTCTCTATCCTTCTCTTATGACTTATTTTTTTCCCACAAGAACAAAAGTGCTTAATTCTTTGTACAATTCTGTCAGTTCAAGTTACTTAAAAAAGTAATTCATGTCAATAAGTTAGATATTTCAAAATACCAGGCTTATGCCTGAGATCATAAACGCTTTTTTGGTCACAGACACTCAACAGTCTTATTATGCCACTTGTTAAGAAAAAAAATGGCAGATTGATCCAAGTTTCTGTGATTGAAGTTGAAATAATATTTTAAAAGACTAAGGGATTAGTATGTCCTTAATGAGTTGCAAATAGTAATTATGAACTGTCTGTCTTTGTTTCAGTAGAATATAGGATAAGGAGCAAAACTAAGACTTTCCCTCAAAGCAGTTATCATTGAAGTTCACTTCAAGGAAACAAACTTTCTCTGTTATCTGCTTCAGAGTGATGGTTGTAGCCTTCGTTGCATTTAACAGCAGGTCTTTCAAATTCAGTTGACAAAACTGACATCAAATTGACAAAGAGAGTACTTTATCTATTTTGAGATGGAAGTAGGTAGGGTTTTTTTCTTGGTCTTATAGGAAAGACATACTTCATGCTAAACCATCTCATAAATTCACTTTGCCCTATTCATCTTTTGCTATAATATTTTAAGGAAAGTGACATTTAAGGAGTCATATCTTATCTGCCAGCACAGATGAATTAGTTCAGAATGTACATTGAGCAGTTAATTTATAAAGGACTGCCTGTATCACTGAATAAAGTTGACTATCATCCAGTGAAGCTATGTTCTTAGTATTAACCAGTATATGATGAAGTGTCTCATATTCTTAGCACATTAAGTTTCAGGTATCATTCAACTTAATTCTCTTTTTTCCCTAATGGTTATCAGGATGTGTACAGGCCTTCAAGGTATAGCTGACAATTTTCTTAGATGTACAATCTATGGAAGAAAGAAATGGGAATGTATGACTTGACTGAGGTTTTCAGTCACTTGTGCCATTTAGAGAACGGATGCTGTGGCAGCTGATGGGTCTAAGTCACAAAGAACAGTAAGAACAAACCATGAATTTTGCATACATACATGGGAAGAGCTATTATATGTCTGGTTTTTTATTCTACATTGCAGAATTGAAATGGGACACTATTTTTACTTAAGTGGTTTCTACTGCAATTTGTGTGCTATTTCATAATCTAAACCCTGGAAGTTGAAATAAACTGAGATCGTGCCTGAAGTTTTGCCTACTCAAGTGTATGTGAGAGTTAAAGTATAATCTTGTCCGTGTTCTACATATATTATATATATATACGCATTAGAACTGAGAAAAATAGTCACATTAATCTCAAAGTATTTGATAAGTCTTTCAAATATGGAGTGATAGCTACATGGCACCATTCATTTACATTGTTTTGGCTCACACACTAATCAAGCTGTGTTCATTGTTTATGTGGTCCTCACCCACACAAAATAAAACATGTTTATTTAAACCACCAAGGCTCAGCTGAGTAGTGGAAACTTATTAAGATGTCTGGAACATAATCCTTCATGAATATAGATGTGAAAAATCTGTTACTTGATGGGATGGGTTTTTGGTTTTTGGCGGGGGTGAATGTTAAACTTCCTGGTCGACTTCGTCATCCTTACAAACTGACCTTTTTTTCCTGCTAAAATAAAATAAAATCCTGATTCCCAACACACTGTTGCATGACTTGAAAATTTGTTATTGAGAACTAAATACAGCCTGAAAGTGATCACTTCATAACTGGCTCTTGCTTGCTGCCTCTCTCTTTCAATAAATGTTTTGAAATTATGTTAAAGTTTCCTCCTTTTTTAATGGGAATGGCGGTTTTCACATATTATTAAAGAGAAAATTATTTTTGGAGAAGAATTATTGTTTAAGATTCTGAACAGTCAAAGAATGGCACAAATGCAAGAGTAAGAAGTTAATGAGGCTAATACTGAAACGAGTTCCATCAGAAATCCATGCTAAGGTTGCTTGATGTTACTTATCAACAGAATAGGTGCACACCTTTGCCATAAACCAAATAACAGTTGTATTGTTTTTCATGATGTCTCTGACATATATCTGTCTTCAAGGAAACACTGCCATGTGGGGGAGGATTTTAATCAGTTTTTGCTTAAACTGTTGAAGTTAGAGGACTAGATACTCTACAGTGTGGAGTATTCATTTCATGGCAGCTGTTTAAGAGTGTTTATTTAGCATGCCAGGACCAATAAGGCAAGTAACTAGTCTACTAATTATAAGAAGGTTTTATTAAATGGCAAAGTCCCTTTAAATGCTATCTCTGGTAGCTTTTTGGGACCTGCATTGTCTTATTGGCTAATTATTTCCCATCGCCTCCTGCAGTCTTCCCCACTCATTCATGCACTTTGTGTTATTTAGGGTTTGCTCACAACATGCAGCATTATTAAAAGCCAGAATGTATAACTGGAGAATAAGCAGAAGTGCAAGAGATACAAAATCATTTAATAACTGATGCTATATTTTTCCACTTAGCTGTTCTGATTTCCATGCAGGAAAAAAAAAATATTATTACGTTCTGTAACTGAATACAATTCATTGTTGGCCAACAGGAAACTTATATACTGTAGAACAACATTTTTTTTTATTTTATTGTATTTTTTAGCTGAACTATTTAATGACAAAATCAGACTGGTTTTGGGATAGTATCATGCAATGCTTGTACTGAGTAGTCCATAGTAATGAATTTTTAGACAGTGAAAACATTTTGAATGCCCCAATAGAAGCAACATTGTTGGGTCTCAGAATAAATAAAAACGAGCACACTACCCTAATCAATCTACTTCAATATTGACCTTCAACATAGTAACATTAAGTGATCACATTATTAAGACTGTAGGTTACTTGTGCAGTCTAAATGAAGGGAAATAAATATTTCCAGTGCAAGGTGCCATCCTTGTTTCGGTCTCTGGATACTGCAGAGAACTTTGGGAATGTGCTTACCAATGTTAAATAATTTATGCCAATCTGAACCTACACTGGGCAAATATGTGCCAAGGTCCAAATATGTGCCAAGGTCCTTTCTGTCATTAAGAAATTCTCCATGCAACTGTTGTCAGTGCAGTGTTTGAGGTACCTCCCCTAACTTCGAAGAAGGCAGCTCAGAAATGAGAAGCACTGTAGCTATAGTGCAGAGAGTCTGTGGCTAAATTACTACTTCTGGTATTCAAGCCAGCTGGTTTACAGCAAACTCTGGTATCTCTCTGCTACAATTAAAATTGCCATGTGAGGCCATTGAGCTGAGACAAGCTGATCATTAAGGCAGTAATTTGCATCAAAGACTGTTGAATTTTCATGACCTTTTTTTTGCATGATACTACTTGGAAGCAGCTGAAAATAAAGCCTAAACTATGCGAAATTTTTAAGGAAAAAAATGAAAAAACAAAACCATTGTGTTTTACAAAATTATACGAATATATAATGCTACTTGTAAATGATCCTTTTTTTTTACAGGTCTTCTGAGAGGCTTTACAGGCATGCATTCACATTGAATTGAATATATCACTAACATCTGATTGAGTCATTTCCAATTTCCATTACTTGACAGTTTCTCCTTTGCTGTGGAAGATATTTTTTCTGAGTAGTCCATAGCCATACTGATGAAAAACTGATTAGATTTCAAGGTGTGTAAAGGTTGGTTTGTAGATGCTTGGAAAGATAGAATGGGTGTTGACTTTTTAAAGGTGGGTTGAAGACAAATGGAGATGTATTTCTTTTGACACTGACCTTATAATCTGTTTACTATATCATTTTTCTTACTGTAACATTTTGTGTATTATCTGCATGTGCCTTTTAATTCCTTGACCATATTTTCTAGTGTTGAATGGCTGCTTTTTAATTACGTTTGTTTCAGAAAAATAAAATAGCTTGAAGATAGTTATAGACTTTAATTTTAAAACTGAAGTGCTAGAAAGTAATTATGCTCATTGTAGCCCTGATGCTATGTATCACTTTTCAGTATTGGAAGTGATTTTTCTTATGTTAGTAATGTTTTCTTTATGATTTTTTGAGGTTATTTAGTTGTTTTACATTTGCATCCAATGCTGTTAAAATTTTCTGTGTTTGCAGAGAAATTTCCACTTTTTTTTAATGCTTATTTAGCAGATGTCTTTGCATTATCTGGGTGTGGAAATAACTTAGTATACTACCTTTTTTTATTAACTGCTGTCCAGCTTCATATGTGGATTACCAGGCTGATTCCATTGGTGATAGCCACAGTGACCATTTGTTACTTTGTTGTGCTGATGTCTGTTGTATTTAGAAAGATTAAGGACTTCTTCTTTAGATAGATCTAAAACATCTTTCTGCTAGTGGTTCAGTTACTGTAGTTCTGCTATTGATTCCTGATATAGTGTACATGAAGGGAGGGACAGGTTTTATTTTCCCTATGTTTCTGTTTTTTCTCTTAAACTGCAAACACCTGCGCCTAAGGAAGATTTTGTAAACTCAGGGAAAGGGTGATGTAATTTTGTGATAGTTATTACCGGAATGAACCTTGTTGCTGAATTTTTTAATTTTTTATTTTTATGCTGCATGGACTATAACAGGATTTATTTCACAGTTCTACAGAATTATAGCTTTTGTTTTCTTTAAAAAAAATGAGAGAGAATTATCTGCTTTAGCCATCAGGTTAGAAAAACTAAAGCCCTGATAGAATTCAAGCCAGTCAGGGACATCAAGGGCAACAAGAAAAGCTTCTACAAGTATGTCAGTGGTAAAAGTGAGACCAGGGAAAATGTGGGCCCTCTTTGGAAGGAAGTGGGAGAGGTGGTCACCCAGCATCTGGAGAAGACTGAGGTACTCAACAACTTTTTTGTCTCAGTCTTCACTGGCAAGTGTTCTAGCTACACTGCCCAAGTCACAGAAGACAAAGGCAGGGACTGGGATAATGAAGAACCACCCACTGTAGGAGAAGATCAGGTTCGAGACCATCTAAGGCACCTGAAGGTACACAAGTCCACGGAACCTGATGAGATTCATCTGTGGGTCCTGAGGGAACTGGCAAATGCAAGTGCCAAGCCACTATTCATCATATTTGAGAAGTTGTGGCAGTCCAGTGAAGTTCCCACTAACTGAAAAAGGGGAAACATAACCCCCATTTTTAAAAAGGGAAAAATAGGAAGGCCTAGGGAACTACACACTGGTGAGTCAGTCTCACCTCTGTGCCTGGCAACGTTATGGAGCAGATTCTTCTGGAAACCCTGCTAAGGCACATGGAAAATAAGGAGGTGATTTGTGACAACGAACATGGCTTCACTAAAGGCAAATCATGCCACAGACAAATCTGGTGGCCTTCTACGATGGGGTTACAGCTTTGGTGGAAAGGGGAAGAGCAACTGACATCATCTACATGGACCTGTGCAAAGCAATAGACATTGTCCCACATGACGTCCTTGTCTCTAAATTGGAGAGACAAGTAATTGATGGATGGACCACTCGGTGGATAAGCAATTGGCTGGATGGTTGCACTCAAAGACTTACAGTCAATGGCTCCATGTCCAAGTGGTGACTAGCAAGGAGTGGCGTTCCTCTGGGGTTGGTACCAGGGCCAATGCTGTTAAACATCTTTGTTGGTGACATGGACAGTGGAATTGAATGCACCCTCAGCAAGTTAGCTGATGACACCAAGCTGGGTGGAACAGTCAACATGCTGGAGGGGAGAGCTGCCATCCAGAGGGACCTGGACAGGCTTGACAAGTGGGTCCATGCAAACCTCATGAAGTTTAAAAAAACGAAGTGCAAGGTCCTGCACGTGAGTCAAGGCAATCCCAAGCACAAATACAGGCTGGGCAGAGAATGGATTGAGATCAGCCCCGAGGAGAAGGACTTGGAGGTGTTGGTTTATGAGAAGCTCAACATGAACCACCAATGTGCGCTTGCAGCCCAGAAGACCAACCACATCCTGGACTGTATCAAAAGAAATGTGGCCAGCAGGTCGAGGGAGGTGATTCTTCCCCTCTATTCTGCTCTCCTGAGACCCCACCTGGAGTACTGCGTCCAACTCCGGAGCTCCCAACATAAGACGGACATAGACATATTGGATCGAGTCCAGAGGAGGACTGTGAAAATGATGAGAGGGTTGGATCACCTCCCCTGTGAGGACAGGCTAAGACACTTGGGGTTGTTCAGCCTGGAGAAGAGAAGGGTCCAGGGAGACCTTATAGCAGCCTTCCAGTATCTGAAGGGGGCCTATAGGAAAGGTGGGGAGAGACTCTTTATCAGGGAGTGTAGCGATAGGACGAGGGGTAATGGTTCTAAACTGGAAGATGGTTGATTTAGATTAGATATTATGAAGAGACTCTTCACTCTTAGGGTGGTGAGACACTGTAACAGGTTGCCCAGAGAAGCTGTGAATGTGAATGCCCCATTCCTGGAAGTGTTCCAGGCCTGGTTGGATGGGGCTTTGAGCAATCTGGTCTAGTGGGAGGTGTTCACGGCAGGGGGGGTGGAGCTAGATGATCTTTAAGGTCGCTTCCAACCTGAACCATTCTATGATTCCATAATTCTATGACATCTGTAACAGAGAATTCAGACTAGTAATTGTCCAGCCAGGTAACCTAATTTTAAGCCAGTGATCTATTATAAGTTGTTCATTGATGTATTTACCAATTGTGAGTTCACAGACTAACATTTTATATTTGACGGTGACCACAATTAACAAGAAAGAGTGCTTTTCCATACAAGTGTTGTTTGAATGTACTTCTTAAAGATCTGTTCATATTTTAGCAAGAGCTACGTTTAAATATTTGGCAGTGACATTAGGGTACAGTTGAGTAAATGATGTGAGAAGCAATTAAACTATAGTGTCTGAATGTAAATATCTGTCCTATCTCTTCTCAGTCATCTATATTTTCAAGGCTAAAGAGGTGTCTACCATTTCATTGTTGGTTGTACAGAATCTCTTCCACCTTTGGCCATATTTTTTCACTCTTCTCTAAGCTTTGTCCACACTCCTACATCCTTTTGAAGGTGGGGGAGAGAATATTGAAACTGCACACAGTTTAAGCGTGGCCAAGAGGAACTTAAGAAAGTCTGTAATGATGTTATATCTCTTACAAAGTTCCTTCCTTATTATCCCTAAATACTGATTGGCTTCTAAGACTACTGCTAGACTCTGAATTGATGTTTCTTTATCTGTTGTAACCCTTAAGTCTTTTCCCTGAATCTCAAGGGCTAGCTCATCACTGCCTTCACATTTATCTATGCTATATTTAGTCTTCTACTGAATCCTGCAAAGTCCTCTGCAGTTCTTCACAGATGTCTTTTATTTTTACTGTTCTCAACTATTTTGTATTATCAGCAAATATTGTGATCTCATTCTTCTCCATTCTGTTTGTTTACCAGTCTATTTGATGGCACTGAACCTAGCACAAATCCCCACATAATTCCACTGGTGACCACCTTCACTGTGAAAACAGATAGTTTGCTCTCACTTTCTGTCTTTTCACCAATTATTTATCCATGCAAGATCCTTTCTTCCTATCCCATAGGTACTTTATCTCCTAAAGAACCCTCAGTGAAAGATTTCAACTAAAGCCTTTTATAAATTCAGACTGCCTCAGTTATTTTGATCTCCATTATTCTTAGGCTTACTGAAATTTTCCAATAATTCAATTGATTCTGTGACACATGATTTTCCTTTTCAAAAAAAACGTGTGGTCTCTTCCCTAGCATAACATATTTAATCAGGTGACAAGATTTCTGTAATTATTTATGCCTTTTATTGTTAGTTGTCCACTGTGAATATCAGGCTTAGAAACATATATTTTCTTGAATCTCTTTGGCTATTTTCCAGTCCACTACAAAAACAGTTTCAAGGAAGAGGTTAATAGTTTAGCAATTTCATTTTTTGGATCTCTGGATGATTACCACCCGGCCTTGGCAGTTTGTTTCCTTTCTTTTTATTGATTTCTTCCATAACCTCTCCTGCCACCACTTCATCTCCTATTCTGCCCCTGCATATAAGGAAAAGTTCAACAAGAACAAATACAGAAAACTCTGTCTTTCTGGTATGTCTTCTCTTCTTAGACACCAGCTTTTATATTGGGAGCTTTTACTCTTCTTCCAGACTCTCTGGCATGTTTCCTTCATGATTAGACATCATTAGACTCATCTGGAAACTAGAAAATGTGTGAGCCTCCCCAGTAATAGAGGAAACTTTTAAAGGCCTCTGATATTTCATTCTGGGAGTCTGTAAGCACCCAGTTAGGCTTCATCAACAACACATACCTTTAATCTCTCCACTGTAACATAGTTACTTTAGTGTTACTGATTTAAGTGAGAAAAAAAAGATTCTATATAGAGATGTAAGAAGCTTATTTTGCATGTCAGAACTCAAAAGCTGAAAATTTTCTAGTTGTGTCAACTACTAGGAACATATACTGCATAAGAAAAAAATCTGCTAATGAACTTGTTAAAATTGGCCATCTTTTTACTTATCAGGAAGAATGCCTTGCAGGTTGCATACTATCGGATGTCACTGTTTTTATAAAGAGAATTTTCTCTCAGGGAAGCCTGATCTACTGTTAATCCGTATAATTTTTTTTTTTACGGTTGAGAAAATTTGTCATCCTCTCCTTTTTTTTTGGTGGCTTAAGACCTTATGCAGCTTATGTGGCATACTAAAGAGCAATTATAAATAGTGTTTTTATTGAGGCCCTGCGGTTAATGTTAAGTATGTGTTTAACAATAAAAATAATTTGTTCTTTGTGTATGACTTGGAGTACGTTTGTGCAGGGAACTGTTTGAAAAAGCACTTTAAGTTAAAAAAAATAAAATAGGAGACTAACAGAGGTGACAGCACTAACTAACAGAGAAGCTTTGTCATCCTGATCAGTTGACTATTATCTCTGGTTACTTTTTCATCTGGATACAAAGGATATGGCCACAGGAGACCCGGAGCATATCAAGAGTGGCTACATGTCTTTGGGATCATGCCCAAGTGCATGGAGACACAGGTGGTGTATTTTCAATCCTGTTGGCACAGGGGAAATGTTTGAGGCAGAGTGGATGGATCATGCATATCAATGTCTGGCATAAATAACAGGAATTTAGTTTTTATGACCATGGGGACCTTTTTGAAGATGGAAGACTGGGTGAAAGAGACAGGATCCACCTGACAACGTGGAGCTAAATCATCTTTGCAATAGGACAACTAACTTACTGAGGAGAGCTTTAAACTGGGAATGATAGGGAAGGGAGATGACAATCCGTGGTCAAGTGAGAAAGTGGTAGACCAGGTTGGCAAAAAAAAATGTACTGGGTGATGTGGACAAGAGACGCCTCATAATTGCTAAGACAGGACTGAAGGAAGCCCATGTTAAATATATGCATATACATAGGGAAGTGTCCACAGGACAGTATTATGGAGGAAACTCTCATTCTGGGAAATCAGCATGACTGGATGCCTCTCTGAAGTGCCTGTAAACTCACACATGCAGTATAGGGGGAGAAAAAGGAGAAATTAGAAGTCTGTGTGCAGTTACATGGCTGAGATCTCACGGGGATTACAAAGACATGATAGGATAGCTCACAGTACTGGAGTATTGCAAGCAGGATCACTAGGAAAGGCAGTCTCGGAAGCCAAGGAGGAGTTGCCATTTAGGTGAGAAAGCAGCAAGAGTGCATGGAGCTCTGCCTAAGGGCAGGTGATGAATCAGCAAAGGGCTGCTTAGTCAAGATTAGAGGGCAGACTAATGTGGATTATGTTGTGGTGGGGCTCTTCTACAGACTAGCTGATCAAGACATAGACGAGGGCTTCTTCAGACAACTCAAAGAAGCCTCATTTGAAGGCCCTGGACCTCATTGGGGACATGAATAACTCTAAATATTTGCTGGAAGGGCAAGCATGCAGAGCAACCCATGAGATTTCTGGAGTTCACTGATAATAACTTCCTGACACAGGTGATTAAGAAGATGATGAGTGAAGACAATCTGCTGGACCTGACACTTGCAAAGAAGGAAGGACTGGTTAAAGATGAGAAGGTCAGGGGCAGCCTCAGCTGCGCTGACCATGAGATGGTCACACCCAAGGACATGGTGGTCCTCATGTACAAGAAGCTGAACATGAGCCAGCAATGTGCTTTTGCAGCAAAGAAGGTCAACTTCCTCCTGAGCTACATTAGGAAGAACATTTCCAGCACATCAAGGGAGGTGATCCTCTCTACTTACACTGGTGAGCCACACCTGGAGTGCTGGATTTATATCCAGGTACTCCAGTACAAGAGACACATGGACTTACTGGAATGAGTCCAGTGAAGGACCATGAAGGTGATAAATAGACTAACGAACAATGAGAATTTGTGAAAGCTGGGTCTGTTTAGCCTGGAAAAGAGAAGGCTCAGGTGGAATCTTCTAAAATGTGTACTAAGACAGAGCCATGCTTTTCTCAGTGCTGCCCCGTGACAGGTGAAGAGGCAATGGGCACAAATTGAAATACAGGTAATTCTATTCAAACATAAGGAAAAAAAAAAAAGAAAAACAACAAACCCCGGTCAAACACTGACACGCTTGTTCAGGAAGGTTTTGAAATCTCTGTCCTTGGAAATATTCAGAACCCAAGTGGACATGGTGCTGGGCAACCTGGTCTAGGTGATCATCCACTCAGTAGCGGGATTGGACTTGATGATCTCTAGAGGTCCATTCCAACCTCAGCCACTCTGTATTTCTCCAGGCATATTGCATTAGTTGCTACAGGGACTTTAGTTTCAAAATTAATTATGAAGGGAAAATATAATCAAATTTCTTATCAGAAGGGGATATTTTTGGAAAATGAGAAGACTAACTGAGGGAGATTCCAGCAGATGAATTATTAAACAAATTTTAAACCTATATTTTAATTGGCTATATGAAATGCAATCTCATTTTGACCTAAATCATGGAGGAGTCATGTCTGATACTGTAATTCAAATGTTGTAAGCAGTGTTATAGTTGTGGGCAAAAACTTTCAACCTAGCATTTTCATGCATGTAGTTTATTCTGGTGGGGGAAGAACAGCTTCTAATGTTACTTTCCGCCTTTGGGAAATCTGAAATTTATATTTGAAGATTTATTTAAGATTTTTTAATCAACTGAGACTTAAATTATTTTTCCCTTCCTTTTTGCTACTCTGTAAATCATGATGGACAGTCTATGCTTCATTTTGCCTTTTTTTCCAAATCTAGAAAATTTTTTAAGAGAAGGAAGGGAGAAAAGTGCCTCTGAGAAGGAAGGCTAGAAGTGGATTAGTGATGACAAATGGTAGTTTCTCCTTAATTGTTGTGCTTTACTTGAAAGTAAAAGTAAAAGGAACTAGTCAAGGATACTAACATGAAGTGGAAATAAAATAAAAGCATAAGATAAAACCTGTGGAAAAAAATGAGATTTTTCATTTTTTTAGATGTGCAGACTTCATTATTTTTACCAGTTTTTGTCATAAGTGATGTTGGTTTTGGTTTTGTTTTTTTTTTTTCTCCTTAGTTGCAGTGCACTTTACTATGTAATAGATGTTTTATGTGTGCTCTGTGCCCATTTCACAAAGTAGTTGTATTCAAACCTTCAGGTACTGACAAGTTCGACTGGCATGACAAGAAATGTTTGATTCTTTTGCAATCATGCCACTTTTGTTACAGTGATATAGAATGAACACAACTTGTGAGAGATGTCCAAAATTCACATCAGAACAAGATTGTGCAATCTTCAGTCATTTATATTTTAAAACACTCTGACCATAATATGAATTGAGGACTATAATCTTAAACACTTTATATTCCAATCAGATTATGAATTTTCATTTGTTTACCTTCGTAAGTAGGGTGTATTTGTTTTCTTTCTATAGCTTTTTTAAAATACTGGTGATATGCTAAACTTATTTCCCCATGCAACGGAAACTTTTTGAACTCCTTAGTTAGCTGATTAGGTGATAAAATCCTAGGTGTTAAGTGTATGTTAAATCTATAAAGATTGGTGTGTAGGAGTGAAGTAGATTAAAATATGAACTGTTCAGTGCTCTGATGTGCAAATCTCATTCATCTGTATTAAAAAATTCTATTTAACGCCAAAATAATATAGAGAAAACTCCATGTGATTTGTTTTAAAAATAAAGATCAGGAAGTGTTAAAGTGTTTGGAGTCGAGTTCTAATACTGTCCCCATTTGTCTTTTCTCTCCTCTAGACAGATTCCTCTGGGCAGATTCATCTCTGCTGCATGATAGTGGGAATGATGTGAAACAGAAGGAGGAGAGAAGGCATCAGTGAGTCTTCTCTTGGCTCAGGAAGCAGGTGAGAGTGTGTCTGGTATCCAGGGGAATACTTCCTATATACTTCCTGAATACTTCCTATGTATGTCCCGTTTGAGAAGCAAACTCTCTTGTTTCGAGCACTTCTGGCCAAGGGTACAAACCCATAAATCAAAGTGATCTTCCCTTCCTTATGGCAAGCTAGCAGTTAATTTCTCAAAGTTAAAGTATTCAGATGGATGGGCTGTTGGCTTGGCTGTTATAGTTCAGGACCAATAGATTTTTATTTTTAAAAAAGCCTTAGAAGGTGTTTGCTGTCACATACACAACACGTTATTTTTCAAGAGTATTTCTTTACAGTTTCAATTCTAAGATGAGTTTTATCCTAATTCTTGAATTGGATGCCCTTGAGATGTCTTGTAAAAGCTCTGCCAATTTCAATTTGAGAACCAAATTCAATTTGAGAATGACACAATTGTTTGAGAAAAAGTAAGGAAAACCAAAGAACAAACAAAAAGAACAAAAAAAGTAAACAAAATATTTATTCTGAAAGATTTTCAAAGTTTAAACTGCCACGAGTGTGTACAGCTTTCTGTGATAGTGAAGAAGTTTGCAGAAGCAAACGCAGACATGACAGTACTTTGTACACAACAAAATCCCAGGCATTTGGTATTTTTTGTTAGTTTCAGGTATAAAAGTACTTCGTTTAAGTATCCATTTAATCCTTTAGAAGTCAATATTTTTCCCTGTATTGGGTCCAGCTGTCCAGGTTTTGATAGCAAGGGTGGGCTGCCGGGTGGCCCCTGTGTGTCGGGGCCGGGGCTGCCCCGTGCCGGACACAGCCGGTTCCCGCCGGCTCCAACGGTCCCACCGCAGGGCACAGCTGAGCCCCTCAGCCACAGGCGGGGGCCGCGGGGAAAGCCTGTGTCAGAACGGGCAAAATGCTGCCCGGCAGCCAGGGCTGAGGGAAACCGGGGGAGAAACAGCCCTGCGAGCCCCGAGGGGAGAGCAGGAGGAGGGCAGGAGGTGCTCCAGGTGCCCCTGCAGAGGTGCCCCGGCAGCCCCGGCAGGGAGAGACCCCGGCAGGGCGGGTGTTTCCCTGCAGCCTCTGGGAGAGGACGATGCCGGCTGTTAAAGCTTCTGTTGACAGCCCTATTGGGAGAATTCTTTTAAAATGTTTTTTAATTGGAAACAATGTTTTCACATATTTGAGATCCTGAAAATATGGTGATATTTGTGATGAACTTTGATTGTTTACAAAGAACTTCACAAAGTTCTGTTGGCCTAAACTCAGTGAACAGAAAAGACTTTTCTTCAGAAATACAGGTCTTTTTAAGAAGGGAAAATGAAGGAGAACTAATGAATGGAAAGAACAAGCAAGGAAATATCAAAATAACATCTTGGGGTGTTTGATGAACATTTCATCAGTGGCTGTATCCGACTCCCTATTTCAAGGCAACTTGCTCCCAGTATCTGTATCCCATTCTGTAATGCTATTCTCTTGCATATTGCACTGGTTAAAAATGAAAAAGAATGGTTTTTTACTTATTATGTCAACTGGACCAGTTGCCTTACTATCTCTAATGAAAGGTGATTGTGGCTAGTGGTGAATTAATGGAACCTTTTCAAATTAGCCAGCTGTTTGAGAAATGATTAAATGGCAACATCCACCTGAGAAGAGGGATACTTTTTATATGGAAGAAAAGGCATTCTTTCATAACACTATCAGATGTGGCTTTCCCTAAAGGCAAACACACCAAGAAAGTCAGACAGCTTCAAAGAAGCTGGAATCCGAGAGAAACAGGGTGACATATCTTGAGTTTTATGGGGGTAAAAAAAAAACCCAGTGCAACAAAAAAAACCCCAACAAAACGAGACTCATGCTTTTGAGGTATGCTGGGAAAATTACCATTTAAGCTGATTCTCTTGTACTTCTTTTTGGTCTATAAGAAGACTGTTTGCTTCTCCATTCCTCAAAAGCAGAAATTCTGTCACTGAATGTGGGACACAGTTCTGGTGGAGGAGTCTTCGGCCAGCAAATGTGTACTTTGGCAGGAGAAGCAATCCTAGCCAGGTCAATGTATGAATCACAGGGAAAGCCAACCCTTTGCATGTGGTACTTGTGTAGTTTTTGTACCTGAGACAGATGGCTGACAAGATTTTTAGGGAAAGTCTGTCAAAACAGCTAAAGATTTGGAAAATTTATCTTATAATTAAGTATTTAAAAGTTAAGCTGGAGGGTTTATTAAAAGATAAGGACATGACTTGATGATAATCTGTCAGTACTTCCATGGAGGAAAAAAAAAAAATTCTATCAGGCAAGAACATAAAAGAACCATTAACAGAAGCTAAAGCTAGTTAAAATTTGACATCAACATACAATGCAAAAATTTAAAGATAAGAGGAATGAAGAAAACAGGGGTCATTTGGTGATGTGTGCTTTTGACTAGCAGCTGGTTTGGAGGAGAGTACTAAAAAGACACTGTTACAGTGTAACACTAATGCATTACAGATGGTAGAATGGCAACAAATCATAATTCCTCAGGTAGAAGTTTGTTTTGGAACAATCCAAAACTTCTCAAAGAGTTAAAATGATGTAGAGAAATGGTTGAAGTACAGCTGAGAACAATACCAAAACAGTCAGACTTTAATGATCAGTCTGGTCCAGTTGTTTTTTTTTATTTTATTTTTTTTTTATTTTGACAGATCTTGTTTGTGAATACTCATTTAAAAAGAAAAAAAAAAAGGAAAAAATGATTTCAGGTATTTGTGCTGAAGATAATATATTTCCATTTTCAATTATAATTAAAACAACACAGCAAAAATAAAGTAGTCAGAGAGAGATCTTAGGTCACTTTCAAAGATAATCTTTCTTAAGTTTAAATTTTATTTTACATCAATAATTTAGTCAAAGTCTATTAAAAGTAATGAGCATTCAACATGAATTTTGTTTTATAGTTCGATCAGGTTTTTATGAACATTGATTTGGACTATTGTAGCAAGGAATAATCTCTCAAAGGTATTAATAATGTAGCAATGGTTTTTCAAACTCTTTTCATATGTACGTTTCCCAAAAGCAGACATGCTCTATAAAGCATAGTTGTCTACAGTCCTACAAAAAGTCACATAGCTAGTTGCATCTTAAAGACTTCATGTAAATAAATGTATGCATGGAAGTTAGCCATGCCAGGGATATTTTATGTTGCTTAATACCCAGACTTTGGCAAGAAAACTTGGACTTCAGGAAGGGAAAGGAAATTTGACCTTCCTTAGCTGCCATTTGAAACCTGCATTCCCTGATGCATGTTGTGTCCTCAGCATCAAAGTTTTCCTCAAGTTTTTCAGTCCATGGTAACACGTCAGATACGTAATGTGTTGACAAATTGCAATTGCAAAAGGTCCTGCAAAGTCACTGTTACTGGTATGAGTGGGCTCTGCAGTGCCTTTACTGTGTGATCCATACAGCTTGTTGAGGTGCATGAAGAGAACAATGGACAGCACTGTGAAAACTGAGAAAACCATAAACTGAAAGTACTCCTTTGCTGACAGTATTGTGCTGTGTTCTCCTAATCACAAGAGTAATTAGCAGAAGGTCAAAATCTTGGCAGTGAAAGTGCTTTCAATACAAAGGAAGAACTGGCAGGGATTAAGAATCAATTAGTCTAGAAAAACAAAACCAAAAGATGACATCACATGTCTGCAAAAGAATGAGCCTTTGATAAAAATATCATGCCCAGTATGACTTTCTGTGTCCAGGCAAGGAATTTGGAGCTTATAAAGCCAGAAAGAACAATATTAGGGATCTGATTTTACCTCCCACATAGTGCATGATGTAAAGTCTACATATACTAATTCCTGTTTGAAGTTGAGCATATTTGAAAAGTGTAGAATTCTAGACTTACTTTAAAAGTCTGCAGCAATGGAAAATTTGTGACAATCACTGCCAAATTCAGGACTGTATTGGAAGAGGTCAGCATAACTTTAAATCTGGCTTTGGTACCCTTTGATTCATTTGGTAGATCCCTCTATTGGAAACGTGCCTCCCTCCATAACTTTGGCTTACATCTGAAGTTCCTTACTGGCTCTATGTCTTGGTAAGCAGATTTTCTTTTTCCTCTTCTTTTCTATTTGGCCTCAAACTGAAAGTTGTGGGGTTTTTTTTTGTTTTTTTTTTTTTTTTTTTCACTACCTTTTCTTGCAAAAGAAGTCAGTAAAATGACACATTCTTTATAGTTAATACCATATAAAATTTTCTTTGATAACATAAACATAGCTAGTCATCTATCCATTAATGTTGGAAATCAAGTTTGAATGTCAAATGAACCATCTGTTTTCTACTAATTAAAAATTTCTAGAGAAATGTTAACAAACAACTTAAGTGCAGTTTTCTTTACCTGGAATTAGAAAGAATTGCACCAAATGTTGTTTGAAAGTATTTTTACTTCAGAGTATAATCAGTAGATTTTAGAGATAGGCTTTTATGTAGAGTACAATGAGTACCAAAATATTGTAAACATAATTGCCTTTAATTTATTTTTCAAATACTGCATCAGCAGACAAATTTATACATATTTGTCAGAAACTGAAGAACAAAGAAATTACAGATTTTTAAAGAATGACAGTGAATTGGCATCCTTTGAATTTATTAGACATTAATAATAGAAAACATGAAGTTGTCATAAGCAAGGTATGTAATTTTTCTGAAAAATGATAAAGCTTTCAGCTTTAAAATATGGTTTGGTTTTCTGTGATGAAAATAGATTTACTTCCTCTATAATCTTAAGTTATTCAATGTTTCTAGGCCCTTGTATGCTGTTTACAAAAAAGATCTCATGATTTTTAGGTTTTTTAAACTATTATTTCACTCTATCTTCCTCACAGTTCAGAATAGGGTTTATTAGAACATGCGAAGTAGAAGGGATCTTCAGATTCTAGTTTCCAGGCAATATGTC
Source organism: Anarhynchus alexandrinus (assembly GCA_008711295.1). Lineage (NCBI taxonomy): Eukaryota > Metazoa > Chordata > Aves > Charadriiformes > Charadriidae > Anarhynchus > Anarhynchus alexandrinus. The sequence continues at coordinate 1,452,034 of VUYV01000003.1, forward strand.
ATATAACCCACTTCCCAAATATAGCAAGTTCCAAAGAGCACTTAAGCTTTCTGCGTGTGTCCGCCTCCTGCCTTGCTGTTCATGTTTCAGAATTTTATTGCTCTACTGGGTAGGAGTATTCTCATTTCCAGCCTGAAATTCCTTATGGACAGCTGTGAATTCATTCAGTCCTAGTTCCTATTTTGCTTTTGCATATATATTGTTATCTTACCTCTTCTATGCTCAGACCTTTTTCTAGTGTATTTCCATATAACATTTATTCCATTTCACTCTGTTTCTCCAGGTGAAAACAGTCTTATTCTTCTAGTCTTCACTGACAGGGTAAGATTTCCATTCTCCATATTTGTCTTTGAACATGCATACCCAGAATTGTGCTCAGTGTTCCAAATAAAACCTTCTGAGACCTTCAACAGTTATGCTAGTGCTTCTCAGTCTCTACTGAAAATAATTATCCTGATATTGGGATTACATTTGTCTTCTTTGCAGCTACACCAGATTGCCAATTTACAGTCATCCAGTGGCCATTTGCTATGTTCAATACTTCTCTGTCATTTTTAACTCAGGAGTTTGTAAATGAAATTTGGTTGTTAATCAAAAAGTGAGTTTAAAATTATTGTAGTAGCTTTTTTTTTTTTTTTCCCCCAGTCCCCATAGAAGGGGACACAAGACATTTTTTGGATTAGCATTTTTCCCAACAGAGACCCAAGCAAATCTAAGAATGTATAGCATAAAGTCTGAATATTGTTGGTTGTTACTATTGAAGTAACATGGAGTTTTACATGGAGTTTTGCAGTTAACACTGTTAATTAATAGACCAATAAGCACAATAACCATATACAATTAGAGCAGAAGATATACAGACTGAAAAATACTGATATATTATTACATATTTCTATATGGATATATATGTAGAATCAAATGACCCAATAATGCTGAAGACTGCAGTTTGAGTGCTTGTTTGGACATGAGTAGGGTAAGTAATCAATGAGAGATTACCTGGTGCTGGCAAAAAGTTTCCTTTGGGAAACTGCCTTAAAATCTTTGGGTTCAAGCTGCTGGACAGACCCAGCTCTGTCCCCTTTGATCACTGACAGTTTTATGCTCTAGATCTAACATGGTTCCCTGAATAAAGAAACCTGAGTGACAAATCCACTACTAAGATTAAGAAGAGACACTTGAACTGTAAACAATATCCCACGGGTGAACAACTTGGCTTAGTTATGCCCATAGAGTTAACAGTAACCAGGTTATTGACAGTGACCTACGGGTGGGCTCGAGTGGACCATGGAGGGGTGGTCCTTAGGCAGTACATATAACTCGAGAAACTGCTCTCCTCATTGGGCTTTTCTAGCTGCCATCAACTCCTCCTCACTGAGGCTCTGTGGATTTGCAGCCCATTTTCCAGTGTAACAATGATGTGAAAATGGCTTGTTTGCCTCTGTTTCACACTTTCTCTAATTACATCCTTTGTTTTACATTTTTTAATTTTTTGTATGAGGGTTCTTCAGGGTTTTTTTGTGTCCTGCCATGCTCTGATGCTGCCTTTCAGCTTTGTGTCAGCAGCATGAACAAAATGTTCATGCCAACACCACTTCCAAAAGTTTTGACCACGGTAGATAATGTATCTGATCTCTGAGAATCTTCCTGTGTAATCTCCTTGCAGTTTATCTCCTTCTATTTCCATGCTGCCTGTGTATCTCCTTATCCACATTTTAGTTTGCTTATCTTGATATTTTCGATTGTAATAATTTAGGTTTAAATGGGGTTTTATGTAAGATGCAAATGGTACAGAAATCCAGTTTTAGATTTGTTGTATTTCTTTTGTTAAGGCAATAATTTATGCAAAAGACTTAAGAGATTAGTGTAGCATGTTTTATGTAAAGCCTTCATGCATTATTTTATGTTGTTTTCTATGCATTTGCATATTATTTTTTTCAGAGTTACTTTGAAACTACGCAATGTCTTATGTTTTTCCCTGCTCCCCTTAATTTGTTTTTCTCCACTCACCTGGTGATGACAAGCTGCATTCTTTCCAAATTAATTTTTTAATATTTGCTCCTGAAGCCTAAGTTCTATGCAACAGACACAAAGTGATAACTTGATATTAATAGTTATATTAATACAATTAAGGTTTTATTAGTTGGTAATTGAAATATTCTTCAACAACCAGCTTCGGTGGTCTCCTCTTAACATTTCTGAATTATTATATTCTAAACCTCAATTCTACATCCTATTAAAGCATCCACGTGTATTGTTACTGGACTATACTAAATGGGTTCTTTTTAGAAATAAGGCTGATAAAAGATGGAGTGAAGTGTCCTGTCTTTTGACTATTTAGAAAGGAATGATCTGTGGAGGAGAAAGAAGAAACAAATGAATATGTCCATCAGTTTTTCCTTTGAGTTAAGATTCTCTTTTAATCTTCTGTAACACCTGAAAACATGGCTATTTCATCTGATTTAAAATTTAATGTCAATATAAGATTCCTAAATGTCAAGTCATTTTCACTGAATTTACGTTACTGTAACCAGGTCTGCTTGGCCAGCCATACTTAACAACTGGCAACTAGAAGATATCCATATTTCAACTCGTTCTGCATAAACATTCATCTGCACATCATAAACCAGTATCTCAGCAGGAAACAAAATGCACATGAATACAGATGTATCCTTGGAATATTTCTGAGTGAGTAACAGCTCAGTGCGACAGGAGCATGGAGTACTTTCAGGACTTAAGTATATGGTGTGTGTTGTAACTGATTCTGTGTGTGTGTATGGATTTATATGGGGGAATTAGGGATTGCCTTGATGGGAGTGCTTAAAATACTGACAAATCATAGAATCATAGAATCATAGAATGGTTTAGGTTGGAAAGGACCTTGAAGATCATCGAGTTCCAACCCCCCTGCCATAGACAGGGACACCTCCCACTAGACCAGGTTGCCCAAGGCCACGTCCAGCCTGGCCTTGAACACCTCCAGGGATGGGGACTCAACAACCTCTCTGGGCAACCTGTTCCAGTGCCTCACCACCCTCAAAGTGAAAAACTTCTTCCTAATGTTCAATCTAAACCTGCCCTCTTCCAGTTTGAAGCCATTCCCCCTTGTCCTGTCACTACATGCCCTAGTAAAAAGTCCTTCCCCAGCTCTCCTGTAGGCCCCCTTTAGGTACTGGAAGGCCGCAATAAGATCTCCGCGGAGCCTTCTCTTCTCCAGGCTGAACAGCCCCAACTCCTTCAGCCTCTCCTCATAGGAGAGGTGCTCCAGCCCTCGGATCATCCTCGTGGCCCTCCTCTGGACACGCTCCAACAGGTCCATGTCCTTCTTATGTTGGGGACTCCAGAGCTGGACGCAGTACTCCAGGTGGGGTCTCACGAGAGTGGAGTAGAGGGGCAGAATCACCTCCCTCGCCCTGCTGGCCACACTTCTTTTGATGCAGCCCAGGATGCGGTTGGCCTTCTGGGCTGCGATCGCACATTGCTGGCTCATGTTGAGCTTCTCGTCGATCAGCACACCCAGGTCCTTCTCCTCAGTGCTGCTCTCCAGCCATTCCCCGCCCAACCTGTAATTGTGCTTGGGATTGCCCCGACCTAGATGTAAGACCTTGCATTTGGCCTTATTGAACTGCATGAGGTTGGCTTGGGCCCACCTCTCCAGCCTGTCCAGGTCCCTCTGGATGGCATCCCTCCCTTCCAGCGTGTCTACCTCGCCAAACAGCTTGGTATCATCGGCAAACTTGCTGAGGGTGCTCTCGACCCCACTGTCCATATCTCCTACAAAGATGTTGAACAGTACAGGTCCCAGCACCGACCCCTGAGGAACGCCACTTGTCACTGGTCTCCACTTGGACATCGAGCCGTTGACCGCAACTCTTTGAGTGCGACCGTCCAGCCAGTTCTTTATCCATCGAATGGTCCATTTGTCAAATCCATGTCTCTCCAATTTAGAGACCAGGATATCGTGTGGGACAGTGTCAAATGCCTTGCACAAGTCCAAGTAGATGACATCAGTCGATCTTCCTTTGTCCACCGCCGTTGTGACCCCTTCGTAGAAGGCCACCAAATTAGTCAGGCATGATCTGCCCTTGGTGAAGCCATGCTGGCTGTCACCAATCACCTCTTTGATTTCTGTGTGCCTCAGCAGAGTTTCCAGGAGGATCTGCTCCATGATCTTGCCAGGCACAGAGGTGAGACTGACTGGCCTGTAGTTCCCCGGGTCTTCCTTATTTCCCTTTTTGAAAATGGGGGTTATGTTTCCCCTTTTCCAGTCATCAGGAACCTCGCCAGACTGCCACGACTTCTCAAATATGATGGCTAGTGGCTTAGCGACTTCATCTGCCAGTTCCCTCAGGACCCGCGGATGTATCTCATCAGGTCCCATGGACTTGTGCACCTTCAGGTTCCTCAGGTGGTCCCGCACTTGATCTTCTTCTACAGTGGGCGGTTCTCCATTTTCCCAATCCTGGCTTTTGCATTCTGCATCACGGGCAGTGTGGCTGCAGTCCTTGCCAGTGAAGACTGAGGCAAAAAAGTCATTGAGTACCTCAGCCTTGTCTCTATCCCGGGTAACCAGTTCTTGTGTTACCTTCCGGAGAGGGCCCACAGTTTCCCTAGTGTTTCTTTTCTCGCTGACGTATTTAAAGAAAGATTTCTTGTTTGTCTTAATATCCCTTGCCAGATCCAGTTCCATCTGGGCTTTGGCTTGTCTAACCCGATCCCTGGCTGCTCGGACCATTCCCCTGTATTCCTCCCAGGCTACCTGCCCCTGTTTCCACTCCCTGTAGGCCTCCTTTTTCCTTTTAAATCAAACCAGTTAAACCTTTTTTTAAATCAAACCAGTTAAAAACGTTAATGCTTTACTGGATTGACATTCATTAAGAGCACACGTGGGCAGTGGTTAGATTTTAACGCCTATCAATCTCTACATAGTCAAACAATTAGCCCTTAACTAGCTTGTCTTTGATTAGTGGTGAGTGTACAACACCAGGAGGCTGATGCTGGCTATAAGTGCTGACTGATGGCCTCAGTCCTCAGTGGTCTTAGTCATGGAGCTTGATGTCATCAGGCCTGAGAGAGAAAAGAGGAAGTTCCACCTGTTTCAGGCCTGGTTAATTTATTTTTCTGCTTTCAACAGATGTCTTTCTTGCTTCTTCTAAATCCTTAGTTCTTGAATTGCACATTTACTGCATACACGTTTTTATGCACTCTGACTGTGCAGCTATACCATAAGTCCTTTTACCATGAGCAAGTAGTAATTATAGCTTTACAGGTGCTCCAGCCCCTTGCTGTGGCTACACATGTGTTATGGAGCTCCTTCTCTGGGCTTAAGGGCAGCCAGGGACTCCTGGGATGTCCAGACTGCTGTGCCAACCTTGTCCCAGCTCTCCCAGGTCATCGCTGCTCTGAATGTTGAAACAGGGGAAGCTTTCATTCCATAATGAAATGAATATACTCCAAATCACATGCAGATTTAGAAACCAACAACTGGTCAAGAATTTCTCCTACATAATTTCACTAGAAGAAAAGATTGCTCTGCCTTCACATCCACCCCTGCTTCTATACTTTTTCTTCTCAATTTGCGTCTATATTTTTGTATCCCCTGTTTTTTAATGCCTTCTGTAGCATTTGAAGACAGTTGCAAATAGATGAAAAGACATTCATTTGTACTTATATAAGATATTCCCCCAAAATAAGACATGGTAGATTTGAAATTGAGTGGGCTGAACTTTTTAGGTCATAAATTTAAGAAATGTTTTATCTGCAGAAGTTAGCCTGTTCCTACTGGTGCTACTACTACCTGTGTTTCCTGTCTTTTTTTTTCTTCTTTTCTTCTGGCCTATCTCTGATTAGTATCTAAGAAACTTTATAGAATGGCTTAGGCATGAATACACTACAGTAAAGCGCCTTTTACAGTAGTGACTTTTAAATATACACTAAATAATGATCTTATTTTAAGTGTTCTTGACTTTAAGGAACATTAGACTGATTTAATCCTGGTGTTGTTTTCTTCACTCAGGAAAGTATTTCACCTTTTACTTTTAATGATTCTATTGTGGGTATATTATCCAAAAAACTATAATAGGTTTTTTATGTAAGATTAACTTTATGAAAGCCTGCTTGAATTTCTCCCAATGTTTTATAACTTAGTCCTTTGGAAATGTCTGACTCCTACAAAGAGGAATGTATGTTGGATAATCTTTGCTGTCTTCCATGATTCCATTTCCTCTGTAAGATGGGAGTGTTGCTGCTCCAGTATAATTTTATCAGCAACTTGCTTTTCTAAGTTTTTAATTTTCTAAAGTGCTACTCACTGCCAGAACTTTGCAGTCGATTTTTAAAGACCATCAGTGTCATTTGTTTCTAGTAGCTCACCTATTGATTTCATGAGGGAGCAGTAGAGAAAATGTCTTGGGTGACTCAGCATTTAGAATCCAGTGTTGTTGGCATGCATACTGTGGTGACTTTCATTAAAGGTTATCCTAAAATTCTTCAGAAACCGTATGGATATAGATAGCAGATTGGGTAATGGGAAGGAGTGTTATGATTTACAGTACTCTGGATAAGCAGAAAGCAGAAACGACTCTTTTCAACGTATACTCAGATTACTTCCAGGGCTTTTTCTGGTATGTTATACACAGCAAATGCTAAGTCAGAAGCCTGAAGAATTCTGTGGATCTTGCCAGCGATAGGAACCTATCACACACAGAAGATTTTTTGCGAGGAGTCATACTGCTGTAATCACATTAGCTGACAGTGTCATGTTTTGATTTGCCCCAAGCTGCGAAGAGGACAGTTTTAGCCCATCAGTGTCTTATGGCATTCCTGCTTTTCTTCTGTTTTCACTAACAATTTTACAGTCCCATAATGCATCAGACATGTCCAGTCATTTGGATGAAAATTTACACAAGAAAAGAAAAAAAAACCCACAAAACCAACAAAACAACAACAACAACAACAAAAAACAGACTAGGTTGCCAGCTGGAAACTGTTCATGACTGGCTTGGACAGATTGTGAAATTAAATGTCAGTGTGATCTGAATTACAGGGGTATTCTAACTTTAAATTCAAAAAATCTCTAAGAGTTTCACTTTTAAAACTGACACACACCAGTCCGAAATTATTTTATGAAACATCTGAGAGTATGAATGAACTAAATTGAAAATTTGAATATACTTAAATTGACATTTTTCCACATTGTTTGGAATTTCTTTTTCTGTTTTATGAGAATACAGAGATTCCAGAAATGAGCAATAAGGTCTGATAAAGGTAAATTTATTAAAAAAAAAAAAAAGAAGGTTTAATAAATGAAAATCTAACTGATTAAGGGCTAAAGACTATGGATAAAATCCCAGAGAGATTTTTGCCCCTTACATAGAACTCTAAAAGGTTGCATGGAGAAATTTCTTTACAAAGTAACTTTTAAAGATTGACCGTACAGTCCTTAAGTTACCATTGCAACTGATTGTATACAAATACAATATTGCTATTCTTCCTCATTTTTGCTGGTCTTATTCTTGTCTTCTGTCTACTGTTTCTTGTTACCCAGTGTAGTTATTGTCTCTTTCCTATAAAAAGAGGCTTTTTAGATGGAATGATAATCATAATTATTGTATGTTATCATAATCTATTATGCATCTCTTAAGGAAACAGAATTGGAGCTAACATTGTTGAAGAGGTGATGGCTGTGTATTCCTAAACATAACATCACAATGTATATACTTTAAAAATATTTATGTCTTTAATTATCTACAAGACTAATCCACAAAAATATGGATTCTTCTCTCCGTCTGTCTGTTTGTTTAGAAAAGTGTTCTCATGTGAAATGACTATAGAAATATCATAAACAAAGTAAAGAGGAAGGCACCTCCAGAGACTGGATTCTTTTCATCCCAAAAGTATGCGCTTTCTACTGTTATCTTCCTCAGTGCAGTCCAGTGTGCATTTCATTGGGTTTGCAATGAGACGTGTTGTTCAACGTTGAAACAGGATAAAGACTTAAACTATCAGTTTTAATTACAACAGTACAGATTTGTTCCAGGCCTCTCGTGAGATGTCACTGCTCATAGTTATCTTCTGCTGCTGCTACTACTACACTGCAAATGCAAAACAGTATAACAAGCAATAGAAACATAGGCAGCATATACTTAAATGCTCTTTTTGTATGACATGAAAATGTAAAAGAGGAATAATTAATCTCTTATAAAGTCCACATATTCTGAATGAAGTTCTTCTTTAATTCTTATTAAATTAAAAATTAGGATAATTTAGCCATACAGAATTCTATGGTACCTTTAGATCTTAAACTAAGCAGCAGTCTCTGGAAGTCCATCTTTTTAAGGAAGCAGAGCACTGCAGAACTGTTACGTCCAGATGTAATTCCAGGTATATTTTCTTCCTCAAATATAATTGCATGTAACATGTAGTTTACATTATGCACAATCCCAAGGAAGAGAGGTAAGGTTTTGTGTATGGCAAGATTTTAAATCATGAAAAATGTAGCTACCAAAATTTGTAATGTTAGATGAGATATAATAGTAAAATAAAGAAGTCATTATTGACAAGTCAGAAAAACATCCCGGGACAAGTAGATAACCATGTTTTTGTTGAAATATATATCATACTGTTTAATTAAGAAGGCAGGCCTCTTACTATAGTCTGTCTATAGTGCTTTTTCCCCCCTTTTAATAAATAAACATCAAAAAGTACACATTGTAATTTGTTGCAGCTAGTATTGCTTCATGTATTTTTTTTCAAAATGGGGAGGTGATCTTTCAGAAATAATTTTACACAGAAAAAGTGATGAGTTTTCAAGCAAATTGCTTCCTATGTTTGCTTCTTTTTTTCTTATGTATTTTATTGCTGACAAATGACATTAACAAATTTCTTGCTAACACATTTGATATAATCTTATTATTTGCTCGGTTCATTTGACTTTTGCTTGTGTAAATTAGTTTATAAATCAGTATTCTATTGTTCTGTAGAGCAGCAAACTCTGTGAAAAGCCTGAATCTGTTAGGTTTGTATGTTTTTTAGTTTTAAATGCTACCAAAACTAATACTTTTCATCTTAAAAGAGATTTCTCAATTCTACATGGAATTACTTAGGTATATTTCAGTAACATTTTCAGTCTTACTCAGTTGATTTAATTTGCAGTTTCTTTATAAGGTAATGCCTGTAAGGTAAAAAAAGTATTTGGATAAAAACTTCATTCTTACTCTGTGCGTAAGGATATTGCATTAATTATTTTCTTTGATATTTGTATTACACTTATACTCCAGTTTCAGTACTGTTTATAGCGACAACATCTAACATAAAAAATAGTGCAATAATTTAGATTAACTTTGAATACTTGTAGGTCTTTGTTTTTTATAATAGCTCTACCTGCCAACTGTTGTCTGACTTAGAAATCAGCATAGTTTGAACTTTATTCTATATGTTGAATAGCTGTCTCAGCAAAAAAATGATTCAAGAGTGATTCTATTTGCCTCAGAATCAGTAATCTGGTTTTGCACAAACGTAACAGATACTGTTAATAATGTATGTTTCTTAATGTAGATTTCTGGCTCAGCATGTTCAGGTATTTATTAGACTTTTGCAATGAACTATGTGTATCTGAAATTATACCAGTCAAATAGAAGGCTGGTGTGAATTTGCATGCATCAATATTGGATGGATGAAAGTTTGGTAGCCATGTAAATCTCGATTTCAAACAGTGACCCAGTATACTACCCTTACTGTCTATAAAAAATCCTTACTATCTATAGAAACAGCAATGTGCCATTGTACACATCTCCAAGGCAAATCATAATGACAGACAGGGAAGAGTGATATGGAAATTAAGATGCTCAACATTTGAAAGAAGTTACCGTGGTGACACTGAATCTGCCACGGTAACAGAGAAGAAAGCAAGGGACAAGGGTTATCTCATGATCAAGCCCCTATCCTCTCACTCTGTGCTCCTCATGTTGTTTAAAACAGCCATTGCTGTGGCAGCACCTGAATGCTGTCACTGGTGAGACAGGTTTCGGTGGGGAAGGACTGATGTCCCAAGCAGATGTTGCTGCTCTAAACAGCACCATTCATCCTTTCACAGTGCTGTTACTTTTGTCCAAAAGCAGTGTTGCAGGTACCTCTCATCCCACACCTTGGGTTGCTTTATTCTGCTTGCTTTCTGATGCCACGCAATTATAAGAATATTGAGTAAAATGCATGTTAAATGCATGCAAAGTATTTTAGTTTTGTTACAAGCATCATTCTTTCTGAACCAATAGCAGCTCAATGGAAAAGATATAATTACAAAAAGTGTTGCCGTTTTCCACTGCAGGCCAAAAGACAATTGTAAAGATATTGTCTGCCTTTAAACTGAGATTAAAATTAACAGAAAAATGTTACAACTGTTCATAAAAGAACCTTGGATAAGTGCTTTTTAGTGGAAACCATCACTGCTCCTTTTACTCTTTTTATTTTGTTTGTCTTGAGGAACATAGACTCATAGAATGGTGAGAGTTAGAGAGGACCTTAAAGATCATCTGGTTCCACCTCCCCTGCCACAGCCAGGGGCACCTCCCACTACACTAGGTTGCTCAAAGCCCCATCCAACCTGGCCTTGAACACTTCCAGGAATGGGGCATCTACAACCTCTCTGTGCAGCCTGTTCTAGTGTCTCACCACCCTACAGGCAAGAATTTGTTCTTAATATGTAATCTAAATCTACTCTCTTTCAGTTTAAAACTGTTACTCTTCATCCTATCACTACAATCCCTGCTAAAAAGTCTCTCCCCATCTTCCTGTCAGGCCCCCTTTAGGTACTGGAAGGCTGCTATAAGGTCTCCCCAGAGCCTTCTCTTCTCCAGGCTGAACAACCTCAACTCTTTCAGCCTCTCCTCATAGGAGAGGTGCTCCAGCCTTTTGATCATCTTTGTGGCCCTCCTCTGCAATCGCTCCAACAGGTCTATGTCCTTCTTATGTTGGGGGATCCAGAGCTGGATGCAGTACTCCAGGTGGGGTCTCACCAGAGTACAGGAACAGAATCATATCCCTTGATGTGCTACCCACGCTTCTGTTGAGGCAGCCCATGATGCAGTTGACCTTCTGGGCTGCAAGCACACATATTGCCTGCCCATGTTGAGCTTCTCATCAATCAACACCCCCAAGTCCTTCTCCTCAGGGCTGCTCTCAATCTGTTCTCTGCCCAGCCTGTATTTGTTCTTGGGATTGCCTCGACTCATGTGCAGGACCTTGCACTTGGTTATGTTAAACTTCATGAGGTTTGCATGGGCCCACCTCTCAAGCCTGTCCAGGTCCCTCTGCATGACATGCTTTCTCTCCAGAGTGTCGACTACTCCACACGGCTTGGTATCATCGGCAAACTTGTTGAGGGTGCACTCAATCCCACTGTCCATGTCACCAACAAAGATGTTTAACAGGACTTGTCTCCGTACCGAACTCCTGAGGAATGCCACTCGTGATTGGTTACCACTTGGACATGGAGCTGTTGAACGCAAGTCTTAGAGTGCAGTCATTCAGCCAATTCCTTATCCACCAAGTGGTCCATCCATCAAATACCCGTCAGTCCAAGTGAGAGACAAAGATGACATGTGAGGCAGTGGCTATTGTTTTGCACAAGTCCATGTAGATGATGTCAGTTGCTCCTCCTTATTTTCCATGTGCCGTAGCAGAGTTTCCAGGAGGATCTGTTCCATGATCTTGCCAGGCACAGAAGTGAGACTGACTGGCCAGCCTGTAGTTCCCCGTGTCTTCCTTTATTTCCCTTTTTAAAAATGTGTGTTATGTTTCCCCTTTTCAGTCAGTGGGAACTTCACCAGACTACCATGAATTCTCAAACATGATGGATAGTGGCTTGGCATCTTCATCTACCAGTTCCCTCAGGACCCACGGATGAATCTCATCAGGTCCAACGGACTTGTGTACATTCAGGTTCCTTAGATGATCTCGAATCTGATCTTTGCCTACAGTGGGCAGTTCCTTGTTCTCCCAGTCCCTGCCTTTGCCTTCTGCAACTTGGGTGGTGTGGCTAGGGCCCTTGCTGGTGAAGACCAAGGCAAAAAATTTGTTGAGTACCTCAGCTTTCTCCATATCCTGGGTGACCAGGTCTCTTGTTTCCTTCCAGAGAGGGTCCACATTTTCCCTAGTCTTCCTTTTATCACTGACATACCTATAGAAGTTTTTCTTGTTGCCCATGACATACCTGGCCAGATTTAACTCTGGGCTTTAGCTTGCCTAACCTGATCCCTGGCTGCTCGGACAATTTCTCTGTATTCCTCCCAGGTTACCTGTCCTGTCGTCCACACTCTGTAGGATTTCTTTTTCTGCTGGAGTTTCTCCAGGAGCTCCTTTTTCATCCATGCAGGCTTCCTGGTGTTTTTGCCTGACTGCTTCTTTGTTGGGATGCATTGCTCCTGAGCTTGGAGGAGGTGATCCTTAAATATTAACCAGCTCTCTTGGGCCCCTCTTCCCTCCAGGGCTTTATGCCACAGTATTCTACCAAGTAGAACTGGCCAAGGGGCCAAAGTCTGCTCTCCTTACATCCAGCATAGTGAGCTTACTGTGCACCCCGCTTGGCACCCTAATGATCTTGAAGTCTACCATCTCATGGTCACTGCAGCCAGGGCTGCCCCACAGCTTCACGTTCCCCACCAGCCCCTCCTTGTTGGTGAGAACAAGGTCCAGCATAGCACTTATCCTCTCTGGCTCCTCTATCAGTTGGAGAAGGAAGCTGTCATTGATGCATTCTGGGAAACTCCTGGGGTGCTTAATGCCCTGCTGTGTTGTCTGTCCAACAGATATCTGTCTGCAGTCTCCCATGATGACCAGAGCTTGTGAACTGCAGGCTACTCCTATCTGTTTGTAACAGACCTCATCCGCTCAGTCTTCCTGGTCAGGCGGCCTGTAACACTGTAACATCACCTGCCCCTGCCCTCCCTTTAATCCTGACCCATAAGCTCTTGGTGGGCTCCTCATCCATCCCCAGGTGGAGCTCTATGCACTCCAGCTGGTCATTGGTATAGAGGGCAACATTCCCTCCTTGTCTTCCCTCCCTGTCTTTCCTAAAGAGCGTGTATCCTTCCATACCAACACTCCAGTCATAGGAGCCATCCCACCACGTCTCCATGATGCTAATAAGATCATAGCCCACAGGCATGCGTACTTTTCTAACTCATCTTGTTTATTATCCATGTTATGTGCATTTGTATAGAGGCCTTTAAGTTGGGCCCCCAATGAAGCTGACTTACTGGCTGGAGTGGCTGGTATTCCTTTATGCTCTCCTGCTGACCTGTGATCCTTCTCCAGGCTCTGGGCATCTATTACTGGCATTGGCATCATACTGGTAGGAGTGGGATGGACTGAGGTTCCCCTCCCCCAACAATTCTAGTTTAAATACCTATTCACGAGGTTGGCAAACCTCTGACTGAAGATACTCTTCCCCTTCTCTGACAAGTGGACCCCATCAGGCCCCAGAAGCCCAGGTTTCCCAAAGTGAGTGCCATGATCTAAGCATCCAAACCCCTGGCTGTGGCACCATTCCTGTAGCCATTTGTTGATTTGTCAGATTCGACTGGCCCTATCAACCCCCTTGCCTTTGACAGGGAGAACTGATGAAGAAACTACCTGCAAGCCAGAGTCCTTGACCGCTGCTCCCAAGTCTCTATAATACTTCTTGATACTCCTCAGGCTGCTCCTTGCTGTATCATTGGTGCCCATGTGAAACAATGGTAGAGGATAATAGTCAGGGGACTGTATAAGGCTTGGTTGTCTCTCTATGACATCCCTGATACGAGCACACTTCCCTAGAGAGTGCAGCAGGTTGGCAAATAGGTACCTCTGTACCTCTCAGAAGAGAGTTGCCTACAACTATCACCCGCCACCTTTTCTTAGTTGCACTGGTTGTTATAAGGGGATCCTTGCTCAGCTTCAGCACCTCTCCTGACACAATGGGTCTTTCCTCTTCACTCTGCAGAGTTGTGAACCAATTCTTCAAGGACACCACAGGCTTCAGGGGAAGTCTCTTCCTCCTGCTGGTCCTTGCAGTCAAAAGCTTCCATTCTTCTGTGTTACTGGCTCCTGTCCCTTTTGTGTGTGCTGGTGTGGGAGTTTTTGGCTGTTTGTCCATGGGCTGTTGGTCCACTGCAGACTGCACTTGGAACCAGCTGTCTATCTCCTTCTCAGTGTCCCTGATTTTACTCAGCCTCCTCTCCAACTCCTGCAGCTCAGCCACCTGCTGTAGGTCCTCCATCTGGGCACACCTTTTGCAGGCAGGTGTGCTGCCTATCCCTACACCAGGAGAAAGGTCCAGGAACCTCCTGCAGTCTAAGGTCTGCACCGCAGCCTCTCCCTTCAGCAGCTTCATCTGGGTGGAGGCATCAGCCACTGTGGTGTAGATGGTGCAGGGCCCCGAGCCAGAGCTGCAGCCTTTGCTCTCAGATGAGTGCCCAACATTCTGCCTTGAGGGTCAGGTAGGATGAGTGGCCTTGACCCATGCAGATGGTCACAGAATGGTGCCCAGTACTCCATCAGTGGAAGGTTCCTCCTTCAAAGAGTCCCTTCTCACGTGCCCTTCCTGTGTGAACTGCTACGCAAACTGCCACCTGGACAATGTGCCATGCTTTGTTTGCCCATTCTGTTGGCTGTAGTCATTGTCGCTCGTGCTCCCTGGGCTGCTTGTTATAGGTGTGGGGGTGATTGTGGTTGCTCTGGACATGCCCAGGCCTTGTCAGGGTCTCCTGCGAGACCTGCCAACTGCTGCCCTGGTGCCCCTTACCTCAGGAAAACCCCCTGTGCGCCGAGCTCTGCTGCTCCACTGCTGGTTGGCCCGGCTCTGGAGCAGCTCCCGTTGGCAACTGACGTCCTTTATAGTTTATTTATGTTTCATTTTTAGTGTGTTTTGGGAAAGCCTCACAAGGCTGGTTTCTTTGTGTGTGGTTGTTATCTAAACGTTTTCTATTTGGTGACTGAAAACCCAGAGAAAAAGTCAAATCTTTTGGAAGGGTAGTAGAAATAAATTACACATGGAGCAGCTTGCTCTTTCCTAAAGATTTCAATGGAGGTTTTGCATCTAGCCAGAAATAGTTGCTTGGAAATGGCTCCCAATATCATACTCCTATTAATGTTAACTATTCCAACCTTAATAACTCAGTCATTATTGCTTGTGGCCTTTACACTATTTACTGCCTAATATGACTGTTCATAATTCTCTTGGCTTTAAAGAACTCCAGGGAATCCTAATGTCTTTGCAATTTGGAAGAAAATAATGAATTCCTGAAATGACAGCCAGACTCAAGTTGCATGCATCTACCATTTTGTGAAAAATGTTGGTTAGACGTAAATTTTTATTATGCCTCATGCTTTGGAAATTCATAGGTAACATCTACATCTACGATTCACACAAAGTCTATATATGTGATTCTTTTAAAAGGCAAATTGGTCCTAAAATTTCATATAAGATCATGTCTCTTATGTTTGCTAATTGGAATATCTATGAAAATATAAGAATATCTGAATGATGAGAGAATTAACAAGCACGCATCTTATCCTCTAGTTAACAATACAGAGTTTTATTCTAACAGTCTTCTCCTGAACAAGACATATTATATGGCCATAAAAGTCATTCTTAATCTTATTTGGATCCAGGTGATGTCTGACAAAAATAGGATTTGTTCCACATGCAAGGTGTATTGTGTACCATTGGAGACCGCAATATCCTGGTTCTGTAAAGGTTTCATCTTGTCTCTCTGAGAAAGGGTTTTCTGTTCATTTTCACACTTGCTGTATTTTGTTCTCTTCACTCCAGTGTTTTTCTTTTGGTTTTGTTTTTGCATCTTCTCTTTTAAAAGTGTAAAGGGTATTTTGGAAAAGACAGTAACTGTGTAATGAAAGCCCGGTTTGGCTACTGTTTTGCGGTACTATGCCTGACTCTCAGAATAATTTGACTAGAGTTCAAATAAGGAAAATTAACATTAATAAATTTTAGGGAAAAATCATACGTCTCCTAAGAGTGCTTTCTTCTCCAGATTTGAATATTCATGGAATAATTCTGTAGGAATTTTATATTAGGACTCCAATATTATATTAGGACTCCAAAATTTAAATATTTTGGTTGTATTGGGTTTTTTAAATGAAAATGGGGGGGTGGGGGGGAGAGAGGAATTTTTAAAATTCAAATCCTAAAAGATAAAGAAAAGTGGCCACTTATTCTTGCAATTGAACCAAAAGAATAGAGTTATGAGTCTGTGCATTTTTTGTTGAGATTTAGGGATTTCTTGTCTTTTGTGTTTAAGCACTGCAATATCTAACAAATTGAGAAGCAAAGCTTAAAGAGGTAAAGAGGTACTAAAGAGGTAGTAGGAAGCAAAAATTGTTTGCTAAAACAAGTGTATTTGCAGTGCTTGCAAAGGAAATGTGAAAGCAAGACAATCTGGGGCCTGGCTCCATTGCCCTTTTACTATAGCTGTTATTCCAAGGCAAAAGTTGTAGTGAAACAATATTATATTCTAATTAGCTAAACTATTTCTTTGTGCTGCAATCAGGACCTCACCATTCTCAATTGTTTGCTCCGTATACAGTCATAAGGCTTCACAATAAGTACAACCAGAGATCTCTTCAAACATGGGAACTTACATTTTCTGTCACCTTATATGAGGAATTCAGGTTCAGGGAGTCTGAAAGGTTTGTTGTAGGGTTTTGCTTTTTTTGAACTCCTCATTAAAAGAATCAATGAGAATTAGGCATAAATGTAAATCCTAATTGGAGAAAATAACACTCTTTTGTATAAACAAAGGTTTGTTAGAAGTCACGCCCTCTTTCTTAGCTGTATCCATGTATTCTATGCTACTGTTGGGTCTGCAGTATCTCTTTTTCACAGATGCTTACTGATGCATGTATAAATCTGTTTGAACACATGAACACACTATCTTTCATTGTATTTACCTTAGTAGCTTTAGCATCTTGACTAAAGTGAGGAAGCTTTCAGAATGTTTTATGGAGGAGAAAAGTTGTTAGGAAGACCATTTACTAAAAAGGAAGCAAGGTAATCATATTGAATCTGGGCATTTAATATTAAATAAAATTATTCTTATCTATAGTGATGTGGACAACATTTATATGAAAACAAAATGTAATGGTTTTGCTTCTTGACATGTTGGATGAGGTAACAACTTTGGTGCTTCTTTTAGCTGTAGCTGTCTATTAATGAATATACTGAGAATTGCCAATCTGATATACAATTTCAGTCAAGAAGAGGCAGGGAAAGAAAAACCTGCCTTGTTTAAAGTCTCTTTTTCTTTCTTTCCTTGCTGAAAAAAAAAAAAAAAAGGAACATAAATGTCAGTATAATCTCAGACAGCTGAAGATATCTAGATGAAACACTCAGGAAATGCAGTTTCGTTTTGGCAATCCATTCATGCAAATTGACACAGATAAATAATTTTTCATATAAAAGAGAAACCCTGTGAGCACAGAAAATGTATTATTTTAATTTAGCATAAGAATAAGGTTCTCAGATCACTCCCTTTAACATATGCAGTTTCAGTTTTTCAAGGGAAGACACTAACTTCTGATTCGTAGTACAGAGTGGTAACATTGCATGTGGTCTACTGTAAGATAAGCTACTGCTCAGATTTGGCTTGTCATAAAACAAGTTCAGTTGTTTTAAATGATCAAAAACGAGTAAATTGTCGTCTGTTTAAAGTTGTCTTGTGTGCATTTGCAGCACTTACACAACATTGTATATAATGATTTCCTTTTGGCATTTTGCCACTGTAGGCTATTTAGTAATTCTCCCTCCTAACCGTTTGCCAATGGCAGCTGTCATGCTATTTTACTGTAGAAGGAAGCTCCTAAAAAGTAATTCTGAAAGGTAAGTAGGTTCACCTCCTTCGACCAGGACCTATTGAACGATTATGGAAAAATTTTCCCTTTCGACAACTTTGGTTCAGGTTCTGCACCCTCTTCCTGGAGTGGTAACTATCAGCACCCACCTCTTCACTTTAAAACTTTTGTGTCTGCTTCTGGCTTAAATAAAATCAGCTTGTGATTATTGCTTACATTCTTCCACTTTCCTGTGCTTTCTGTTTAAATCTTAAAGTAATTTGCAGTTTATTAGTTGAGGATTTTCAGCTGGAGTGGAGAGAAAGACATGAGGGAAAGGCAGAAAGAGCTCAACTCTGTTGCTGAATCACAGCAGCATCAAGTGGTAGTTGAAACAGTCTAAAGTAGACAAGACCAAAGGAGAAAACCAGGAATGCTCAGACATCTTGATATGCTGCTATGTTTTTTTAAAATTTCCCCCAGTCTACAGAATCTGTCAGTTTTTAGAGTTGTAATCTACGTTTTTTAACAGTGGACTCTTTATTGATCAATGTTCAAATGGCAACCTGACTCTCCTGTCCCTCCTTTTAACAATAATGACATAGAAGAGGTAGAGGAAAAAGTGTTGAGGGAATAGTTTGGGCAGATGTTTTATAACTGTTTTAGGGTATAACCTTAAACTAACACCTTCTCAGACTATCAGCTTGGCACTTTTCATAAGCACCACGAACTGCTACAGCACATTAAGTGCTGGTTATATTTGGAATGTATTAAGGCTTGATTACTAGAAGACATTACACTAATACAAGTGGAAATGTTTTAGGTTGTAAATGTTGGAGTCTTTGATAGTAAGTAATTTCCTTGTAGGATAAAATACTTTGCATCTCCATTGCTCCACTGCTCAGCCTAATCTTTTCTGCCTATCTCAAGAGCCTTTTCTGATTTTCCTACATCTAGGATTACTTGGAATATTTCGGTAATGCTTCTACAGGTATTTAAAGAGGGCAATATATTTAACACAATATGCTCCTTGTTGATCATTTTTCCCTAGTATTCAGTAACACTCAATGAAGCTTGGATAAACAAGGTAGTTACAATTTGATGGGAAGTCTCCAACCAAATTTGTTTGTCAGATTTTCACATATGTTCCAAAGAAACACAGGGTTTAAGGAGGTGTCAGCAAGTAGTAGAAGTCAGGTGCTGGTGATGTCAATATGGACACTAAGAGCTGTGTTTAGTGAAATGTTTTTTCTTAGATTAATACAGTAGACTAGAAAACTTTAGATCTCTTATCCAAAGGCTAACATACCATGGAGGAGGAATCTTCAGACTGTAAGAATATAAACTGTCTTGCCACTGTGCAGCTACTACAAATTTCAGTGAAGTCAAGGAGAATTTTCTTGGTCTGCCTTATGATTTTCTTAAGCTAGGAGCCGTGAATATTTGGGTTTTTTTATCTGCGTTCTGTAGTAACAGAGAAATCTTTTTGTTTGTTTCACTGAGACCAAAAACCGGAATAAAGCAACCAAACAGAATAAAACCAAACATGTTAGCAGTGATGTAGAAACCAGAACAGCAGATAATAAAATAAAGCTACCAGCACCTATAAAAGTGGAAGAAATGTGTACATTTTTCAGTTATTCACAGATTATACCAGGCTCAAGGGAACAATAAGAGAAATAAAGTAGTTATTAGCCTATCATGCAAATCATATAGAGGTGGAAAAAATGCAGTAAGGTTTTGACATTTCTGTTCAGCCTAGAGCTGGAGCAGGCTTTGATTTTGTTGGTAAGAGTCAAAGAAATGTACAGCAGAAGCTGATGAGAAAGCAGAGTACTGGAAAAGTTCAAATATTTCTGCAGTTGACAGTCTACAATATGGTGTAACAGTAAGAAAAATGTGCTTGTTATGTTGCTGGACCTTTATCTTAGCATCCTCACTCCTTTGGTGACCCAGATGAAGTGTTAACAGAACATATAGATCAGCTGGTAAATGTGTGAGAACCAACACTGCATCTATCACTGTCACTGAGAGCGAGTGCAGGAGGAAACGGGGTGGGGGTGAGGACTAGCCTTGCAGGCTGGCGCTGAGCAATGAGCGAGGCAGCCTTGCCACACCATTGGCAGTTTGGGATGTTTGTTCCTCGCCTTCAGACAGCTTTTCCAATCAAAGTAGTGACAGCTAGCTGACTCAGGATACAGAACTTACTGAGCTGATATCTGCCAGTTTGCCAAAAGCTTGTCCCAAAATGCAGTGACTAGTTATAAAAGAGCTGGGAAGAAATTGTTAGAAGAAAGATTGCTCCTGACTCTACAGCAGGTATCAGAATGAGACGTTTTCAAAGAGTCTGTGTGTGCCTCAGGATCACACATCTGACTGTAATGAACCTGTTGTTAGTAGTTGCACCTGCTTCTGCATTCAAAAAAACCAAGGATATTCAGTTTCTTAATAATTGTATTTTCTGCACTATTGGAATACATTTTTTTTCTGTAATTGTCAACAGTAGAAATAGGTTCAGTTTTATTAATTTTATTAATTATTTATAATATAAACATTACTGCTGTTACAAAAGATTTGTTTAGTGCATGATATTATAAAAATATTGTATGATATACAAGTTTATAACAAAATTTTAGTTGCAAATCTTATAAAAATATAATAATCTTTTATTTCCTTGGCCATAGTAAAAATTATCATTATCTCATAAAATAATAGAATGGTTTAGGTTGGAAGGGATCTTAAAGATCATCTAGTGCTAGCCCCCTCTGCCATGGGCAGGAACACCTCCCACTAGACCAGGTTGCTCAAAGCCCCATCAAACCTGGCCTTGAACACGCCCAGGGATGGAGCTTCCACAACTTCCCCGGGCAATATATTCCAGTGCCTCACAACCCTCAAATTAGGGAATTTTTTTTCCTAATATCTATTCTAAATCTACTTTCTTCCAGTTTGAAACCATAACCCCTTGTCCTATTACTTCATACCCTTGTAAAAAGTCCCTTTCTAGTTTTCTTGTAGGCACCCTTCAGATTCTGGAAAGCTGCTATAAGGTCTCCCCAGAGTCTTCTCTTCTCCAGGCTGAACAACCCCAACTCTCCCAGCCCATCTTAGTAAGAAAGGTGCTCCAGCCCTCTGATCATCTTTATGGCCCTCCTCTGGACCCGCTCCAACAGGTCCATGTCTTTCTTATGTTGAGGGTTCCAGAACTGGATGCAATACTCCAGGTGAGGTCTCAGGAGAGTGGAGTAGAGGGGCAGAATCACCTCCCTCGATCTGCTGGCAGTGCTGCTTTTGATGCAGCCCAGGATGCAGTTGTCCTTCTGGGCTGTGAGCACACATTGCTGGGTCATTGCTGGGAGGAGTGCACATTACTCCTCTAGAACTAATTCTGATTCTGGCTATGAAAACTGTATCATCAAAAACATTTATTCTGAAGAATCCCTTACACTCAGATAAAACTCTTTTAAACTGAGATTTTTAAACAAATCTCCAGGAATGCTGGCATCATAAGAGACTTTAATAGTTGTCAATCCTTATTAAATTGAACTGCTTCTGAAGCTGATGTAAACGTGAGCTTACTCCTACACAAAAAGATAATAATTGTTACCATAGGATTTTGTCCCATAAGGTCTGCCTGATTGTAAAATACCTGGGGGAAGAATACATACATATAAAGAAGTTTGAATCTGACATGTTTACTATGGAGCTCCTCTGCATGCCCACAGCTAAGAGAGGATACTCAGAAAAGCAGTCCCAGGGGATTGCTCCATATAATTTTATAGATAAGACTAATCTTTTTTACTATGTAGGCAGCCTGCAAAATCTAGCTGGTTCAATGAGGTGCATAAAATTGAGTGATATGAAACTCCTGGTTCAAAAAAAAAAAAAAGAAAATGTGAAAATGCAATTAAACCAATGCAGAGACAACAGGTCTCATTATGGAAGTCACAGATAGCAGCTGTTATATTTTCAAGATACCTAAATAATATTGTAGAATTTTTATGATTCTTCAGTTCAACAAGTGAAAATTCTAAATAGATTTATTTCTTACAGTACACCACAGACATCTCCAAGTGTTTGATATAGCAAGAAAAAAAGGAAAGGTCACTAAAATAAGTTGGTAAATTTGAATGGTCGTTTAAAATTCTGAGTTATGCTCATGAATGGTTTTCAAAATATTCAACCATAATTCCTTA
Organism: Anarhynchus alexandrinus; assembly: GCA_008711295.1. Taxonomy (NCBI): domain Eukaryota; kingdom Metazoa; phylum Chordata; class Aves; order Charadriiformes; family Charadriidae; genus Anarhynchus; species Anarhynchus alexandrinus. The sequence goes on from VUYV01000003.1 coordinate 1,474,050, forward strand.
TTCTTCAGTCCTGTGGTGAATTGATATTTTTAAGCTTCCTTCCCCAAAAGGAAGAATTCTCTCTTAAAATATTACATATAGCTAGCAAATTAAAGTTAAATAAATTGTATATTTTCATGTAGTAAATAATTATTAGTTTGCATTACTGGATCTGCAGGTATTCCTGCAGAAAGCTATTTTATTTACATGTCAAAAAACAGTGTTTCAATTTTTCTTGTGTGTTCCGATTGCTTGTCATAGCTAACCCTGGCAGAGTTATGATGTATTTGCACTTAGTCCTAGAAGAAATGTTTTCTAATCTTACAGACAGTACTGAAGAACCCTACTGCACTTTCATTGCTTTTATTTCTTCATTGTAGCTAATACTTTTTGTCTTTCCCCTTACTGAAAAGTGTATTGATCTGACAAGGGCAGTAAAAACAGACATTGGTGTATCACTGTTGTGAATGTGTACACTGTCTCTTCAGCTCCAACACAATTCTTAACATTTTTGCTGTCATTTAATTTACATGCCCTTAACGTAACCTGGGTAAGGAGGCTGAATTCTTTACACCTCACGGACAGGGCGCACAAAACAGTGGGTGCCATCAATGCACTGAAGTCAATGGTGAAGGCAGAGAAAATGGAGTTGAGACATAATGCGACCCTGACCCAAATCACAAGCCAAACACAGCTACACTAACATCATAATTTGTGCCACTGAAGGTCAATAGCAAATTTACTGTCTGCCCAGAGCAAAAGAAAATCAGAAAAGAAATTTCAGAGACACAATTCTTTCCCTGCGTTGCTTTCAGGACAGGACAGCTACATGCAGACAATTTATAGAAGGTTTGCTGCCATAGCCTGAGACAGGTCATGTTAGGAGGAGAAGGAAAAAAGAAAGAAAATTCGTCACCTTCCATTTCAGAAAGAAGTTGCCAAATTAATATGAAGAAAAATATTGATATGTTAACTGGGTTTTTTTGGTACTTCGACCCTCACTATGCAACTTGGATAATCTGGAAGTGTAACAGGAAAATTGTTTTAAGGACAGCTTTCTTCATATCTTTATAACAGTTCTAATTTAGCATCATTTTGACTTTTAACTTTCTTTGACTTTGCTATAATCAAATGTGATCAGATTGTTTCTCTGTAATATTGGGGTTTGATTATTATGGAAATCTCATGCAAAATAGGACCAATCGATAAAAATAAATGAGTTTTCCATTAAAGGTAAAACTTTAAGTTCACTTGTTTCTCTTCCTTTGTTTTCTCTCATCCCTCCATTAGGGTCTGCACTAAATTAATAAAATGTTTTCAGTTAATAGAAGCTCAGTATTTGAAAACTAACTTCATTTTTCTTCTGCATCACAAAATGGTCTGGGATGGAGTTGGTTAACACTCTGTATCAACTGCATACAAAAACTTTAATGTCAGCAAAACTCACAAGGCACAAACATCATACCTTGAGAAGAAGAGAGTAAATGTTTCAGTTGAGCTAAATTCTGTGGTGACCTACCAACAAAACCAGGGCAGTTCTTGAATTTGCCTTACTTGATCTTAAGGTCATGGATTTAGACAGGTCTGAGTAGTCTGCAGCACCACAGACCCATCACTGGACAAATGAAAGAACCCTAGTATGGGAGCTCTGCTTAGGTCTGCTTATCAGCTCTAGCTCCTATATGGGACATTAAGTTCGGTTTTCTTCAGCTTTTTTTTTTTTTAATATTAAGTCTTAGTAAACACTTCTTGGCTGCCTCACCCTTGATTGCTAAATGTGCGTCTCTCTTATTTCTGCCCCATACCAAACAGATTTTAACTGTCAGATGAAAACCAGAAGAAAAATCCCACATATTGGAAATATGGTGCACAAATATGTGATCAATAAGCAGAATAACTCATCTGACTTGACAAACTCAGTGTCTGCATTTTATAAAGTTTAGACTTCAAAGAAAATTTTATGCCTTTGGGGAAACTAACTAAAGTCTAGAATTTCCCCTTTTTCTCTAATTGTTAACTAACTTTTCTTTTTCCATTGGTTGATATTTTGGGACAAGTAAAAATTATTTAAAATACACATTATAATATCAAACAGAATGTCCTTAGGCTAATGTTATATAGCTTCAAGTTTTGCCATTCCCATGTGCCCATCAAGACATACAGTATTCAGCTTTTTCTTCATTAGCTTCTGGTTCTTTCAAGTTTCACTTTGCAGGACACTGAAAATATCTTAATGTGATAATCCTTATTATGTTCACAAAGGTGGAACTTTTTCATCCCTGATATATGGCAGATCTAGTAAACTGTTGATTACATTGGCAACCCAAAGAGAAATTTTTGCTTGTTTCTACAGAAAAAAGTTATGAGAGCACCAGGCTAGAATAAGTTTCCTTATTTACATGCTTATTTCTAGTACATCAACGTTAACCAAATAATTGTGTATAGTACCTATAAACATAACTATATCATATTGACATGTACCTATTATTTCTCTTGTCTATTGAACATCATGCAATGAGATGTGAACTTCATTTGAGAGATGTTCCTCACAATTACTATCAATGCAAACCTGTAATGATTTCTGAATAAGGTTAACATCCTCTAGGCTTTTTCAGTGTTCCTTTCAACTGGCTAGCATACTAAATTGTAAGCTATCTAAATTTTTCTTATTTGGTGAGTTGTGTGTTGTTGTGCAGCAGATGTTTTCAACACTTGGAATTATAGTTGTACTTACCATAAGGCGTGTAGCAGAGTATATATTGCGCAAAAATGTGTTTTTTTTGGTGAATTTGCTTAAAAGAAATGTTACTTTAGTATCTTCTCCCTCTGATGGATTCAACGCAGAATAAAAGCTCTGGGTAACTAAACAGTAAACCACATATACACACATGCACTCACTTACATGTCCCTCTATTTTGAACCTGCTGGGTGTTTACAAAGCATTCTGATGTTGGAGTCTAAGACATGAATTGTTCTTGTAGAGCTGTGTATTTGCTTTTAGGGTAATTTCAATATTGTAATTAAATTTTTAATAGATATGACATGTTTTAAGAACTGACAGTCATCTTTGTATGAAGACTGAGAAGTTCCATGTAGTTTTACAGGGAAAACATTATTCAGAGAAATATCATTCATTCATCACAGGTTCCTCCCTTCAATTATGGCAATGGCATTATCTAACTTCCCAACATGAAATGTGTTCAAGGTTCAGACCCCTGAGCTAGAAGACAGGGATGGGGAGCAGAATGAAGCCCCTGTAATCCAAAAGGAAATGGTGAGGGACCTGCTTCAGCACCTGGAGGTGCACAAATCTATGGGGCCGGATGGGATCCACTCAAAGGTACTGAAGGAGCTGGCGGAAGTGCTCACCAGGCCGCTCTGCATCATTTATGAGCAGTCCTGGATAACTGGGGAGGTCCCAGCTGACTGGAGGTTAGCAAAAGTGACACCCATCCACAAGAAGGGCCGGAAGGAGGATCCAGGGAACTACAGGCCAGTCAGTCTGACCTCAGTACCTGGGAAGGTTATGGAACAGGTCATCCTCAGTGCCATTACACGGTACATGCAGGAGAACAGGGTGATCGGGCCCAGTCAGCATGGGTTTGTGAAAGGCAGGTCATGCCTGACAAACCTGATCTCCTTCTATGATAAGGTGACCCGATTAGTGGATGAGGGAAAAGCTGTGGCTGTTATCTACTTGGATTTTTGCAAAGCTTTTGACGCCGTTTCCCACAGCATTCTCCTGGGGAAACTGGCTGCTCATGGCCTGGACAGGCGTACTCTTTGCTGGGTAAAAAACTGGCTGGATGGCCATGCCCAGAGAGTGGTGGCAAATGGAGTTAAATCCAGTTGGTGTCCGGTCACAAGTGGTGTCCCCCAGGGCTCGGTGCTGGGGCCAGTTCTCTTTGATATCTTTGTCAATGATCTGGATGAGGGGATCGAATGCACCCTCAGTAAGTTTGCAGATGACACTAAGCTAGGCGGCCATGTTGATCTGCTTGAGGGTAGGATGGCTCTGCAGAGGGATCTGGATAGGCTGGACCAATGGGCTGAGGCCAATGGTATGAGATTCAACAAGGCCAAGTGCTGGGTTCTGCACATGGGTCACAACAACCCTATGAAACGCTACAGGAAAGGGGCAGAGTGATTTGAAAGCTGCCTGGCAGAAAAGGACCTGGGGGTGTTGATAGACAGTCGGCTGAATATGAGCCGGCAGTGTGCCCAGGTGGCCAAGAAGTCCAACAGCATCCTGGTTTGTATCAGGAATAGTGTGGTGAGCAGGACTAGGGAAATGATCATCCCCCTGTACTCAGCACTGGTGAGGCCTCACCTCGAGTACTGTGTTCAGTTTTGGGCACCTCACTACAAGAAGGACATTGAGGTGTTGGAGCATGTCAAGAGAAGGGCTACACAGCTGGTGAGGGGTCTGGAGGACAAACCTTATGAGGAACGACTGAGGGATCTGGGGTTGTTTAGCCTGGAGAAGAGGAGGCTGAGGGGACACCTTATCACTCTCTACAACTACCTGAAAGGAGGTTGTAGAGAGGTGGGGGCTGACCTCTTCTCCCTGGTGACAAGTGATAGGACAAGAGGAAATGGGTTCAAGTTATGTCAGACAAGCTTTAGATTGGATATTCGGAAAAAAATTTTCACTGAAAGGGTTATTAAACATTGGAATAGGTTGCCCAGGGAGGTGGTGGATTTGCCATCACTGGAGGTGTTTAAAAAAAGGGTAGATGTGGTACTTGAGGACAAGGTTTAGAAGTGGTTTTGTCAGGGTAGGTTAATGGTTGGACTTGATGATCTCAAAGGTCCCATCCAACCTCAGCAATTCTATGATTCTATGATTAAGAAGTTTCATAAATGTCTGGTGAAGGGTTTAAAAGGGTTTGTGTCATAGGAGAATAAAAGCATTTCAGAGAAGAATGAAAGATTTTAAATAAAGGTGGAAATATTTGAAGTTAAGGATTACAGCAAGGCTTGCTGTTGGAGGTGGTCTTCAACCATACTTCATAGAGGGGACATGATGTGTTAAATATTGTTTTGCAGAGACTTGAGTTACAAATGAAATGTTAAACTGGTTGTGCACTTATGTTAGTTATTCATCAGATCAATTTAATATAGGTACATTTCCTAGATATAAACATGAATGACATTTAATAGAAAATTTATGTATGTTTGTGCTTATATGTATGTTCAGTGCAGACTGAAATGAGCTCTTGGTCCTGCTAAATACAACCAGTGTAATGACAGGAAAAAGTTCCTTTACAAGTTACCATCTAATTACCATTTTTAATTTCATGCTATGTTTTTCATAGAATTTTCTCATATAAAACATAATATTACCTGAAGAAATTTGCTAGCAAAATATTTTTCATTTCCCAATTGAAAAAATATTGCTGCTGCTTAAAAATGCATATTCACAAATGTTTTGTTGATTTCTCTGGGCATCAACATGTAGGAGTCACAACTTCTATTGTTTTTTTTGTTCTGTTTTGGTTTTTTTGTACAGATAATTGTATAAAGCTTCTTAAAGGTAGTGAGATTTCTGTCACCAGGGTTTGAGTATAATAAAACAAGCACCTGTTGGAAGTGATATAAGTATAATTGACACTGGCTTTGGCCAGGAGAAGGCTGTCTTTTAGAAAATGTCCTGTTTAAACCATGCAAAGGAAATCCGTGAAGAGATTTCTGACTGTGTGAGGGACAGTTTGTGCAACGCAGTGCTATAATGACTTTACAGTTCAGATTTTTAAGCAGAGTAGCCACATAACTAAATTGGGCTTGGCCACAATCTTTCAGAATATGTTGTTTCTAAACCTGATTTGAACAGCTCAATAATCTGTAGGCAAGATGTTACTTAAAGTAATTATTTTGGAAACTTGTTTACTTATTTAAGTACTTGGACTATGTCCCAAATGCAAGGTGCGAGCACCTTTTGAAAGGGTGGAGTGGAAGGACAAATATTGTTAATGTATGTTGCAATGTAAGAATGTCCCCTTTCTGAGTCCCTAATATGAGTTACATAAATTCTTATCTTCCCCCCCCCCTTTTTTTATTAAGTCCTTCAACAGTGCAGCAACAGGTTATGTATTAGGATCTTCCAAGTATGACAAAGATCTAAACGTAATCCAAAAGCAAAGAAAAAAGTGGAAATTTAAGGTTAACTATCTTGTACTGAAGCATGATTCTCAGCCTGCGCAGTTCATAGTTGCACGTACATTTTAGGCTGAAATACCTTTGTGAAAATTTGGTGGAAGTGTTTCTGAGTAAATATTTGGTACAGAGATCAGTATAGAATAATGAGCAATCTGCATAGAGTAAGTGGAAGTGTCCTTGACTACAGATGATAAATCTCCAACCCCATCATTAATCCTTTAGAACTGGATGTTGTCCATTCCCCTGTGCTTACCCTCTTATTTTTGAGGAGAAAAATAGCTGACCTCCTCAGAAAGGCAATTAAATAATTTTCTGGTCTGATAAAATGAGAATAACAAGAATTTTAAAGAAGGTTGAACATGGAGATGTAAAGTTCTGTTGCTTGTTCAAAATTTAGAATAGTATGTGGGCTGATACTGATTGACAGGTTTTCTGAGCCGTCTGATGGATTGTACATGTGTGCAACTTTTGAAACTGATAAAGCAAAAAGAAGAATGGAAATGCTTTCCTGAGGAAGTGTTAACAAGGGATGAATAAAGTAGACTTCATTCTCAGCAGCTATCTACATGTTGTTGCTTCTGAGCAAGTGAGTTTTTTGCAAGGAATTGTAGTTCATTCCAAAACACATATCTAGGTTTCTCCCTTCCACTTGCTTCTTTTCAACCCTTTTCTCAACATGTATGACCTATATATGCAAATGCTTCAGATGGACATGCACATATGTTGTTAAATTCACATCCACATTTCTGAGTTAGGGGTTCTTAAAGTAACTCTCACTGTATTAATAAACTGATCCAGACTGTTCCTAAACCCAGAAAAACAGTTAACACTCAAAAAGTCTTCTGCCCAGGAGTTCTATGGTTCATTCATGTGTTGCTTGAAGAATCACCTCCTTTTATTTCTCTTCAATTTGGATCTTACTGGGTTAATATAGTAAGTTCTACTATTAGATGATAGACATAAACCCAATTATTATCTGCCATCTGTTGTCTATTATGATTGCTGGTCACTCTACCCTCTGCCATGTCTTTTCCAGGCTGAAAAGAAGTGGTCACTTAGCGATTCCTGATGAGAAAATATTGATACCTTTGAGCATCCTTATTTCCTTGAACCTCTCTGAACTTCTCCTAGTTCTACTGCACAATTTTTGAGAGGGAACCAAGCTGCATGAAGCATTCAAGAGGCAGGTGAACCAGGGATTTTTATAAGGTGTAATTATATTCTATTTCCCCCTCTACCTTTTGAAATAATTCCTAGCATTTGATTTGGGTTTTTTTCATCGGTCCTGAACATTTCTCATAGAGCTCTGCATTATAGTCATAAAGTCACATTTCCAAGATGGTCCCAGAGTTGTCTTTTTGTGCATGAAGTAAACACTTTTTTTTCCCCACATGGACATTTCTCGTATATGATGACTTTTACTTGAGCTTTTACTGTCTGGTCATTCAGTTTGTAAGCCTTTCACCCTGAGTTGTTCACACCTCTTCTCACCCTTTCTATTCTGAAAAATTTAATTTTAGTAGAAAACTTTGTCACTCCACTCCTTACCCTGTTTTCCAATTGTTAAGCAGCGCAAACCCAAGTGAAAATTCCCCAGTGGCCCTTCTTCACTCCTGATCTTTGTTTCTCTGCCTCATAATCAATTATTTATCTGTGCAGTGACATTGCTTTTATCAGAGGGCTGTTTAGTTCCCTTCAAAACCTTTGGTGAGCAACTTGTGAAGGTTTTTTAGAAATCCAGGTAGATTGTGTGAAATGGATGATCCTTGTTCCTGCAGCTGTTGGCCTGTTCAGAGAATTGTAGTAGGTTTGTAAGTGTGACTTCTTTTTATAAAAGTCATGTTGAGTCTCCATTATGACCATTTTCATAACACCTCTTAAAGATGTTGAGCCAGATGTTACATGTCACTCAAAAGCAATTCTAGGGTTTCATCTGATCTCTTTAATATAAATTCTCCCTAAAAAAGTTATTGCTATTATTTAATAATTTGATCTTCTGGCTATGTTTGTCATGGTATTTGCTCAGTCTAAAGAGGATAACTAAGGTTTCTTCTTTCTTATTGCAGTCTCTTTGATCTCCCTGCAGTAAGAATTGCTGTCCTGTTCAGGTGGGCAGTTAAAGAAGAGTCGGTATTGTACTGTTCCCATTTAAGCTCAGAATTTCAATCCACATGGACTCTGAGTTGCTTGTTGAGTTGTTCAATTGATTTGATTCTAACCTCTGTTTTAAAATGTAGCAATCATGTTTAATGTACTTCTATTATCTATATAGACATATAATATAACCCACTAATACTTAGCTATGTCTTTAAGCAAGGTGTTGATTCAGACCACCAGGGTAAGGGTTTAGTGGGTGAAGAAGAAGATGATGGTCACAATGATTATTGCTGCTACCCACTTTATTATATGATAATTCAGTCGTTGTCACATTTATCCCAGAAAATTAGAAAACAAGTACTCCTTGCCATATAAAGTCCTTATCTTCCTATCACCTAACTAAAATCAAGTCTTGAAGCAAAGGTGGTCTTAATTTACTGCTGAAGCTGTGCTATTAAGAATATGAGACTGATGGACCTAAAGTAAAATTTTGTTACCAAGTAATGCTTTTTCAGGGCATTCACCCAGCAGAAGTCCTAGATTACGGTGCTTGGTTGCAGTACCTGCTTACTTATATTGCACTTTATCTAGTGACTGATAAGTACAAGATGTGTAAGCACTCCCTGAAACAAACAAATTTTCCCTTTTGCAGCAGAGATGCTGTCATCAGTGGGCCACAGAGTCATGTTCTCTGTTTTTGTTTATCTTCCTTTCCTGTGCTTTGAAATAATTGGGGCTGCTTTCCTTATGCATGATGCCAAAATCAATGTCGTCTTTATACACTAATTTTACTCTGAATACATTTTCTAAATAGGGCCCTGTGGGGGACTTAGAGAAGTGGAGGCCTGCTTTGTGCATTTTGAGTGAATTTACTTGTGCCTAATATGCTCAGAACAGCCAAAGTAACATCATCTTCAATATATCCAGTAGTGCAGCTTTAGTTGCTTACATAATTAACATAAATAGAGGCAGCAATGGCTTTTAAAGCACTTAAGTTTTAAGGTGGGGATTCTGTGGGTTGTTTTTTTTTTTCCTTTGGACTGTCTAAACTCCCTATTAATAAGTCTGTTGGAACTTGTTCCTATTCACCATCAATTAAATGTAAGATTATCCTCCAATTTCCTCTTGCATTTTCAGAAACCTAACTTTTGGGGCTTCGCTTCCTGTTGTGGTTTAACCCCAGCTAGCAACTAGGACCATGCAGCTGTTGCTCACTCCCCGCCTCGCTACAGGGGACTGCCTAGTAGGGAGAAGAGGGAGAAAGGGAAGGGGAAGAAAACCTCATGGGTTGAGATAAAGACAGTTTAATGGGTAGAGCAAATGCCATGCACACAAAAAAAGCAAAACATTCACTACTTCCTGTCAACATGCAGGTGCTCAGCCATCTCCGTGAAAGCAGGGCTCCATCACGCATAATGTTACTTGGGAAGACAAAACACCATTACTCTGAACGTCACCCCTTTCCTCCTTCTTCCCCCAGCTTTATATGATGAGCACGATGTCATATGGTATGGAATATTCCTTGGGTCAGTTGGGGCCAGCTGTCCCAGCTGTGTCTCCTCCCAACTTCTCGTGCACTCCCATCCTGCTCCTTGGTGGGGTGGTATGAGGAGCAGAAAAGGCCTTGACTGCTTAGCCATAACCAAAAACATCAGTGTGCCATCAACACCACTCCCATCTCAAATGGAAAATGTAGCACCACAGCAGCTGCCAGCAAGAAAGCCAACTCCATCCCAGCCGAAACCATGACACTTCCCCATCTAGAAAATTAATGTACCGTACGAATACAGAGACTCTGCATCTTCTTTTTGTACTACCAGAATATGATGCAAATAATAATGTCATTTGTTGTTTTACACAATAAAGCACTTTTTTACAGTTAAGAATTTTTAATGCATTGATTTTGCTGTTCAGAAAACAAAATAATTTAGGTTAAAATAAATGTGCTGTTCTATTAGTTCTGTCATAGAGGAACAAAACTGTCACGATATGATTTTGAGGTAGACTTTTTCTTGTCTCGCATCAATGATTTCATAGAAATATTTGATGTTACACAATATAGCACACTTGTTCCTGTCCAATATCTATGCCAGCCATCTCTCGTATTCTTCTGTACACAGATTTCTAGTGTTCTTTTCTGATCCACTTCTAATTTAAAGCTTTATTCATACTTATATCCTGAATGGTCCAATGATAATGTGTTGATGTTTATCAAATTCATTGTCTCTTACGTGACAATCTCTGCAGAAGAAATTGCTTCAGAAATTGCTTTTAGATGGTACTGATTTTCTTCATGTATCTCTCCCCTTGGGTGATCAAACATTATAGAAGCTGTGAATTAATTTAGTACTCTGTTGTGTATACAGCCACAGTGATACTGCAGCACTATTTTAACATTATATTTTCTTGATCACAGCATGAATGGAAAAATACAAATGATTTTAAAAGTCTCGGGAAGGGAACAGGAATAAAAATATGTATTAGATATGGGGAATCATGAGTTCTTACAAAGGTAATGGCCGAAGGTCATGGAAGTTAAAGTGAGGGACTTGAAAGATTTTTTTTTCCATGTAAAAGGCACTGAGTTAGTCTCTAGATTCTGTCTTCAGTTAAATATTTCTACACAATCTCGAAAACCGTGGAAAATAATAATATACAGAATTAAATGCCAGTAATGACAATTGAAGCAGGTCTGAATGAGCTGGGCTGTTTGCAAGCCCTTCATCTAGCACGTGTGTATTCTATGCTATGTAGTGCACAGTCTCATTTTGAATGAGTTTCTAGCTCTAGCCCCAGGATCAGGAATGCATGGTTATGGCAGCCATCCTGCTTCCACCACCTGCATGCTCACAACCACTGCTGGGTTATGTCTTCGTGATGCTGCATTGCTGAGTGGCTCCCTGGACTTTATGTTTTTTTCTTTGTGATAGAAATGCTGTCTACCAACCTCCTGACATTTCTCTGCCATTTTACAGAGAAATTCTGTTAGGTCTCTCTCCCCTTTTGCCTTCCTGCACTTCCTCCTCACACTACTGATGAGGGCTGGGGTCAGCCTCTGCATAATAAAGAGATGATAAGAAGCAATGAACCCCCCGAAGAGACTATCTTCACCCTTCCAAAGTGAAGATTTGTTTGCATTCAGGTCTTGTCTTTGGTTCCCATCTGTCCTACATTTAATGGAATCTTCTTCAGCTGATTATTTGTCTTTAAAGCTTGTATTTTTTTCTCAGAACGGCAAGTCATGTACTATGACCTCCTAAGGGCAAAGTTTCTCCAAATATTTACAGAGGCATAGACACCTAGATGTGTATATTCTTGCGCTTTCCAGACTAACTGCAGACAAAATAAATCTCCAGAGTACCTCAAATTACAATGTAAATGTAGAACGTAGATCATACCCACATCAAGATGGAACAGAATCCTTTTTTTATTTTGTGTCATCTTCTAGGGTTTCTATAATGAATTATCACCTTTATTATTCCAAAATCTTCTCAGACTTTTTGAAATGAACAATACATTTTGGTGCATTCAGCATTCACTGAACTACAGTGGTCCATTTAAAATCTCTGGGTTTCAAGGATTAAGGCATCTTTCTGTATTTTCCCATGCATCATAGCATTCTAAGTAAGTAAGAATACTTTCAACACACTATGATAAGACAGAGAAAAGAAATACATTCTCCAAAAGTACGAATGACTGAATCTGAGTACAGTCTTATTAAGAATAAACATGATCAGGAATATATTAGTGTGCTTGCCCTGAGGAAATACTCATTGCTAGTTATTTTTCAAGAAGATTTTCTTTTATGTATTTGAGAAGAACAAGATAAAACTATGGGATCCTTTTCAACAAGAACACACTCAAGAACCACACAGAAAATGGACAAGCTTATGCTTTAATGCTTTGCTAAACCAGTGTCAAAATTGGAGTCCCTCTTATATGCGCAATTCATCTTTCTTTGCTCCCAGGAAACAACAAATAAACAAAAGTCTCTATCAATTTTTTCCAGATCTTGCTTATCTGGAATAAAGCGGATTTGCAAAATCATGCCTTAACATCGGTAGGGTCTCAGGGCAGCACAGTTTCAAGTTTTCTGTAGGGCTCGACTTTTTCCAAAGTAGGTGAAATATCATCTAGCCTTAAATATAACAGGGAAATTTTTTCTTACTTCCTCCCTTCTTTTCTGTATCCCAAATGCTGAAGATCTCTTGCCACTTACCAGGCATGATAACATTTCAAACTAGTAAGAGATCACCCCTAGTCATTTGGTTCTGTTTTTCTTGTTTTCTGTTTGAGCTCAAAATATTTTTGAAGAGGTAGAGAAGTGATTAGGACCCTTAGGTCTGAAAAACATTTAGCTTCTTGTTTATTTCCACTGTTCATTACTAACAATTCACTGTGCTTCTCTGTTCATTTGTTCTTTAAGAGTATGAATTAATTGAAACATTGCTCCCTAAAGCATCCCAGAATTTCTTGTTATTTAAAGTAAGATAGAAAACCACTCTTTATCAAAAATTTTAATAACCTATTTTATTGTTTCTTTTTCATGTTTATAAGAAAAAATTCTTATAGATCAGGAAATTTTTAAATCTCTTTCTCTAATGTCTCATCATAGGTCCATACAAAAATATAGAAATAAATACAGTCCAAACTACCACTATAGAGCCTTGATTTTTGTAAGTTCCAATTTTGCAGAACTGAGAATAATTATGGCAAATCTCTAGAATCTGAAAATATGAGGAGTAATAGTAGCTTCTTAAAGAATATTGTCTTAGTAGATATGAAAAAATCTACAGTCTGAGACATAAAAATAAGAGTGGTTAACTCCCCCCACCCCCACAATCCCCCCCAAAACAGGAGAATTTGGAGGAAATTAAAAAAAGAAATCAAAATGAATGTGAAGAACTGTGCAACAGTGATAAAGGGATCAGAATAATACAGTGCACACTTAAAGTTGTTAAATTTGCTGTTAGCTTTTTGTTAAGTTAACTTTGTTGTTAGCTGTTAACCACATTGATAATAGAGTTGTTTGGAAAAAAAAAATCCTAACACTGCTGTAGATTCACTTCTTGAATGAGTTGAATAATACAGTCAAGACGGGGTAGGATTTTTCAATAAATTTTTATTTGGGGAAAACCAGATGACACAGTCTTAATGAGGGATGATGAAATGCTTTCTCTTTCAATAATATTTCAGAAAGTTCAACAGCACTGGTTATATATAAAGATTAAAAAAATAGGACACCAAGACAATGTCTATCCACAACCCTTTAAAGATTTTTATGATCATAAAAAGGTCTGTATTTTGTTAAGATTGATTTTTCATAACTTTTGAAACACTAAGTAGAGTCAAACAGAACGTTCTTTATTCCTGGTCGATGTCAAACCATGCAATCCAATTCTGATATTCACAGTTCAAATAGGACAGCCACAAGAATAACTGAAATAAGGGAAAACATGCTATGCAGTGAAGAGATCCAGTCATCTCAGCCAAATCAAACTCAATTGCTTAGTCTTAAGGCTTAAGAGCTAAGTTTGGATGGTAGGCTGGTCAAACTAGGAGGTAGAGAGCTTGTGTTGTTCTTGGATGCAAAAATATCACTTACTGGTCATCAAGGATAGAAACATGGTGCAGCTTTTCAATAATTTAATATTTGTCACAGCTTATCAATATTTAGACTGTGTTCTCAGCCACTGGCAGCTTGCCAATATGTTTCAGACAGTTTCTGCGAAGATTTGTTTGGTTCAGAGAGATGAGAGAATTATTTACCTCTTTTTTTTTTTTATATTTTCTTCCCAGACCTATATTTTTTTCTTATGCCACCTTTCCAACTGTTTCTTCTCCTCTCCTTTTACTCTACCGAAGCAGTACTAGATGCTGTTATGCATCAGTCCCAGTCCCAAACATTTCCATAGTTTTCATGTCTCAAAGAGATGTGATACTTCAACGTACTTCAGATGCAGTAAGAAAAATCAAAAGGAAAGTGATAGATTTGCAATATCTGTTCGTTATTCAGCATCTCTGAATGTCTGTTGTGATCTAATCAGCTTCACCTGCTTACTTGGTTTAGATTTAGTACCTAATCTTGCTTTCTTATACATCCTAGTAGTGTGACATCTCTCAAATTTTGAATGACAGCAGCACCAGAAATTAATGATTTGTAAACTTTCTTACAAAAGGAAATACAGATGATCTCTTGAAATTTTGACTGAATTCTCAGCCAACAGAGAGAGTTGAAGTCCTTATAATTGTATTTTCCCTGCATTATTCAATAGGCTTCTTGTGAGACAGCATAGGCTTTATGCATTAAATATTGCTGTGATTGCCACCTAAGACACCAGAGAAAAAATTAATATAACTTGTTAGTAGAAGTTGCCACTCGTAATGGCCAAATGAAGGGAGCATTGATAACTTTTAAACTGGGCCTTTGCCAGTTATCTACCTGCCACAATAAATTAGGTTATTACATGGGATGGACATACCATGTCAGACACACCACCATTTGTTTTGAAACTTGTGGAGAGAAGTCCTTGTTAATGGCTATAGATTAACTCATGTCAGCGCTTGTAAGGTCTAATGTAGCTATTTAACTGCCTTGTCCTCGTGAGGACTTTTAATCAAATCTCTATTACTCTCTACTTCTAATGGGGGACAATATCAGACTTTTTGGATCTGCACTTTGTTTCTTTGTTTTTGGTGTTGTTTTTTTTCCCCCAGAACTCTTTCTGGCAGTTTAAGTAGGTGATTTCTTTTCCTTTGAATACCCATGATTTATTTTCAGCTTGGATTGTTTGAGGTTTTCTTCCTTTTAGGTGAACAACAGAAAAAAATTACAGTTTGGAGTAGCTTTGATTTTTTAAAAAACTCTTTTGCACAACTAGTTCTATTTTTCTTTCATCATGTGTCATATTTTATCATAAAAAAATATATTGTGGATCAAAAACTAAAATCACATGCCAAAACAAAATTAAGTGGTTTTGGTCTCCTGTTTAATCCATTGTCCTGAAATATTGTAGATCTTATTGTGGAACTAATTTTGCTCTTGTGAAATCTTTGGAAAAAATGGATTTAGGAAAGTTTTTTAAGTAATTTCATATAAGTCATTCTCCAGACAGCAAAAATTTTATAAAAACTAGGGTTTTTTTCTTTTTCAAGGTTTATGGCTTCTTCTGAAAACTACTTTTGGGTGGAGGTATAAAGGTAGATTATCAGCTTGGCATTTATCTTACAGTGAATACACAAAACCATCTGTCTATAATCTTTAAAACAAGTAAATTAGTAAAGTTGAAGGTTCAACACCTATGCATTTCTTGGCATTTTATTTGAAGTTTCCTGATCCTTTGTGAGATCAGAATTAAAATATTTGTACTTGAAAAAAAATACTTTTGAGATATTGATGTCTTATTTTCTCACAGTATTCTCAAAAACTACTTTTTCTTACAAAATTAATTTACCAATTAAAGCAATTTTAAATACATCTTTAAATGCCATTTATTGTAGATTGTTTCCCCATCCCTCCCAACATGAATGGTCATTTTGGAAAAAAAAAAAAAGAACAAAACAACTTGTGCAGTTGAAAAAAATAAGCTGTACTATAGCTATAACAAGCCTCCTATAAGACTTTTTCAGTGTAACCATAGCTCACTACTTTATCTCTTTTTTCCCCCATACCTTGGCATTATGTGTGTGGCTGTAGCCTGCCAGTGGCCCTTACTTTATTCTTATGACTGTTCTGTGCAACAGCCCAGACCCAGTTTTGTAGCACACATAAATTAATGTGGCTGTACTGATTTCAGTGCCAGTTAAATAGCACACACATATTTTCTTTCACATGTCTGTTCATCTGTCCATTTGTTGGTGTTCTTCTTTGCTTTCTTATTTACACTCTGAATGTATTAAAAAAATCAAGAATGTGCCAGCTGGAAAAAAAGCCAAAAAAATGATGTATAAGTAATACTGACAGTAATTCTTTCATTACATCATAACCATCCTTGCTCATGTTTTATTTAGTTCTCAGAGAACCTCATCCATTCCCCAGTCAGAAAACATGTACACACTGAAATCCTATCTCTCTACATTTTATTTTCCCTGGTCTGGTCTCTATGACTAACCTATTTACATTTCATCTTGCCTTGCCATCACATTAGAGCAGAACAGCTAAGCTTGGTTCTTAAGATGTTCTCCTGAATTTTTGTATTTGTTCTTTCATTCTTAAAATGAGTGTTTTATTTTTTCTCCTATCTTAAAGCTTTAAGGTGACACTTGATTCTACCTTCCAGTCAATCTTTCAAGTGTTCAAGCTATGGACAAACACAAGGTATTAGGTGTTGCTGCATTAAAGTTTTCCTTTTATGTTAAAATAAGATGAATGGAAGGATATTTTTAGTAAATAATAGGGACAACCTCTGTTTAAAAAATGAGGGAAGTGAGCCAGTAAGTTATTTCTCCATAAGCTGCTTTTGTGCAGCCTCTAAAAATTTGTCAGTTCTTATTGTCTGTGTTGTTAATTATTGTCACGGTGTTACATCTTCAGCAACTGGAGAAAACTCAGTCTTTAATTTCTGCTTTTGTGCCTCCATCCTTCTTGAACAGCAGGTTACATTTCATCCTCTGGTATATTCAAAATGCTGGAAAAATCCCTCATTTGACTTAGACATCGACCTGGACAGGCTAGAGAGTTGGGTGGAGAGGAACCTAGTGAAGTTCAACAAGGGCAAGTGTAGGGTCCAGCATCTGGGGATGAATAACCCCATACCCTGGTACAGGTTAGGGGCTGACCTCCTGGAGAACAGCTCTGCAGAGAGAGACCTGGCAGTCCTGGTGGACAACAAGTTGATCATGAGGCAGCAATGTGCCCTTGTGACCAAGAAGGCCAATGGCATCCTGGGGTGCATTGAAAAGATCATGGCCAGCAGGTTGAGGGAGGTCATCCTCTCCCTCTACTCTGCCCTGGTGAGACTGCATCTGGAGTATTGTGTCCAGTTCTGGGCTCCCTGGTTCAAGAATGATAGGGAACTAGTGAAGAGAGTCCAGCAGAAGGCCACAAAGATGATCAAGAGAATGGAGTATATCTGTTATGAGGAAAGGCTGAGACACCTAGGTCTGTTTAGCCTGGGGAAGAGAAGACTGAGAGAGGTTCTCATCAATGCTTGTAGATACTTAAAGGGTGGGTGTCAAGAGGATGGGGCCAGACTCTTTTCAGCGGTGCCCAGCAACAGGACAAGCTCAAATTGGAACATGGGAAATTCCATCTCAACATGAGGAAAAACTTCTTTACTTTGAGGGTGGCAGAGCACTGGAACAGGCTGCCCAGAGAGTTTGTGGAGTCTCCTTCTCTGGAGATATTCAAAACCTGCCTGGATGCGTTCCTGTCTAACCTGTTGTAGGTGAACCTGCTTTGGCAGGGGGGTTCAACTACATGATCTCTGAAGGTCTCTTCCAACCCCTGCCATTCTGTGATTCTCTCTCTCTCAGTCTTTGCTATTGTTCACATTCATTTGCCTTCTTTTATTTGCTTTCTTTTGACCTTTAGAGAGTCCAACATATGTTTTTAACTATGTAAAGCATATATAGGAAAGTTTAATGTATAACCAATGAATTGAAAAGATCAACAAATTTCCATTAACCTGGGCATGACTTGTATGTGTTAGCTCAGACATCAGGAGCAGTACAGCTGCACCTGTAACATAGTATAGGCATCAAAATGTACCAAAAAAGTCATGAAATAGCCTAGTGGTTGACTTAAATTGAATTCCGTGGTTTCAGCTTGATTGCTACTAATACTTAATATGTTCAAGTTAGCTTCCATATTAATAATTCATATTAATAAAAGCTAGGGAGTGTAGTGCAGATGTTTTGTAGTTTGGTCTAGATAGTTTAGAGATACAGGTTAAAACTGAATATTTATTCTAAATTTGATCCACAGGTGCAAAGTTGGAAGTTGCTCTCAACTCATTTAGAAATACTGGGATAATACAGGCATGAAACACTTGTATGACACACTGACTTTCTTTAGTGTTCCTTTCAGATCAATTCTCAAGCCTCTAATAAAAAGCTTGTCCTAATTGTTGATGTGCAGGAGAACAATGAATCACAAACGCACTATAACTAAAAAGAATTCAGGAAGAAATGATGACAAAAAAGAGCAGTGGAAATTATCTTGAGATTTCAAAAATCATTTTAGACCCTGTGTAAGAATCGATTTCTGGTTCAGGGCCTTTCTCCTTGAAATCATTACCTTGGGAGCAAGTGACCCATGGTCCTTGGGAGTGATTTTATAAAACTGTAGTGGTTATGAGCAAAAAAACCACCACAAAAGAGACTGTTTTTCAAAAAGATGTGTCAAGCTCTCTGTATTCTAAGGCACCTTTGTCTCAGTCATGAGAACACTATAGTGATTACTAGAGACTAGCATCAGAGGAAGATGGGTACTTTCATTTATTAAATTCTTCTGAGTGTTGTATCTTAAGCCCTATTATCACAGCATAAAATGAATTTTTTTCTTTGCTCTAGTTTTTGAGATGAAGCAAGTATTTTTTTTTGTTATGTTGTTATTCTAATTGTCCTATATATCACATTTCATATCTAAGTGACTGAGTTATTGGTTTCTCTGTTCAGAATGACATTACTGTACCTTGGCTATTGCTTAGAAGATGAGTTTTGCTTTTTGTTTTAGAGTAGAACAAATTTTAGTTCTTTCTGTATAATTTCTGACTAGTAGAATATCTTATGACAAAGGCTGTGATAACAGGGCTTACATATACTGTCATACAAACCTAAATAGAAATACATCAGGGAAATGAGGGCTAGTGTTGGTGAACCTGAAGGATGGCAATGGTAAAGAAAAATACAGAAACAAACTGGCAGTGGCTTTTCCCACGTTTGGCATTTCCTTGCTGTAAGAGCAGTGACAGTCTGGAGTAACTTTGCAATAGCAAAAATAGTACTGGGAAGCCTGGGTAGCTTTAAAATTTGAGCTTGATTAGAGGTCCACTAGTTTCTCAAAGTGTTTTTATAAATCAGTTTTGCCAGAGCAGATTTCAAAGACTCTGGAGTCCTGGAATACTAAAACCTCATTTTCCAAACCAACTATCTAGCTAATTACTCTGTTTTTACTAGAGAATTTTTATTACAGCAGTACTAATATGGGGATTGAACAACCCCACAGAAAGGTAAATATTGTTTAAACTTTTGAGAGATAGAAAATGAAACCATGCAACAAAGTTATTTGTAATCTAAATTTTGCAGCTTACTTTATCTAAATTCTGTTAATAATGCTGTTCTCAGTGACCCCAGAGTGGCATCACTATTACTTTGATAACCATGATTGGCAGTTCTAACAAAAAGGCTGAGAGATGCATGCTTAATGAGACTGAACTTTTTCTGTCTCTGGAGGTAGTTCCCTTCAGGTCAGGACTGAGGCACACTGATGGGCTAGTCTATGGGAGCTTGCATTATCACTCCTAATACAATATTCATTCTCTGGATTTATCAGTACAAAAGTTATTCTCCCAGGCTGTCAATCTGACAAGGCTCATTAGTACTAAAGATTTTCTACTATGTATAGGAAAGAAAAATAGTACCTTCATTTTCCTATATATTACTTCTTGTTAATATAAGACAGAGCAAGGTAAATACTGAGGACAAGAATGGCCTTCCAAAAGAGTCTGCATTTCTAATTTTTTATTTTTTTTCCCCCCAAATGATGTTTTTACACTTCTAAAAGGTATATGAATTCCATGTTCTTAGCTATTAGACCAGGTGGCAGTTTTGGCACTCAGAAGACTAGAAGTTATTGGAAGAACTTCACAGTTTAACCTTTGTATGCAGCTATGAAACAGTTTTTAATGCAATGACTAGATCTCTAATTATTTCCTGTTGTACTTGATGATAGGATTAAAAACACAGTCTCATGTTTTTCCATCTCCCAAATCTTACCATATCCTTTCATGATGATTGCAGCTAGTATTAATAAGAGACTCCTGAAATCTTACCATGGCCGTTCCTGCTGTCAATCCTATAGCTACATCCTGACAGAACTTTCATACATACAGGCAATTTCTTCTCTCTTTTTAATTATTAGACACCAAGCAGAGATCTGGTACGATCTTAATTTTCTGTGTTAATGCCTGCCCAGTCCTGCCCTATCGTTCTTCCATTCACCATCTTCTAGCTCTTTAGGGTCTCAGTGGCACATTCCTTATCCACAGCCTTCTCTATCTCAGAATTGGTTTCATGCATTTTGTGAAGTATCCCTGAATCACTGCGTGCTTTAGCCAATTTACAGTGTCCTCAGCACAGGCTAACTCCATGCAAAATTCTTGAAACTGTTCATTGTACACTTACCTGGTTGAGGAGAACAGTTTCACCAAAATATTTTGGGACAGCAGTGAAACAGATTAATTCGATTTCAGTTCTGTCTTTAACACATACTGTTTCAATTCCTGAAATACCTATAGTCATCAGAAAGGGATCAGAGAAAAAAAAATCACATCTCATTTCATAATTTCTCCAAATTAATTTTATGGACCTAGAACTGCTTACGAAGTGGTGAGGTTCCACATGTGTTAAAAGCCTAAGAAGTCTGAGGAGTCCTTAGCATTGGCAGCCACAATTAGAAAAGTAGGAAAAACATTATTTCACTGATCTCAGGCTTCTGCGGTGTTATGAAACGGGTTGGTTGAGGTTGGCCAAAATAATCCTAGAAACCTACTTCTGCTCTCAGTACTGAGAGCATTGAAGGAGCAAAACACTTCAGTAAACTTGCCTAATGTGACCTGGCAGTCAGTTTTCCACTGAGAATCAGAGCATGTATCCTCAAGGTAAACACTGATAGTCACAGGTACCCTGTGTCAGCTTACTGGCTTCATCTCTTCTGGTATCCTGTTGTAGCTGTGACCAGAATCTGATGGTTTAAAAAAAGACAAGAAAGGAATGAGACACATAACTTGTGTAGCTAGGTTGAATTACAGGGGAAAATGTCCTTTCTGATCTTAGTATCATCCTGGCTAAATTTGGCATATTTGGTATCTGACTGTTGTTTTTATCTCACCTTCTGACAAATCCTTTCTCCTTCCATCACAAAGTAGTAGTACAAGTGCATTAGAAAGGACACAGATTCATTTTGTCTGCTGTTACTGATTCTCTGCAGCATCTTTATGTATATTTTGCTTTCTGATGAAACTACATGATGCATAACAGTCCAGTGACAGTGGATCAGATCCCTCAGTGGTAGTATGTACCATAGTTATTAATATGCAAGAGTATTTTAATGCACAAGCAATACCATTCATACAAATTGCATCTGCTAAGAAATATGGTGCTACTCACTGCATTTAAGCTTCAGCATAGGAGTGACCTCACATTGATGGAATGGAGTAAATGTTTTGTAAAAGTTGGATTACCTCAAGAAGTCTCCTGGGCTTTTTGAATATAATTGCCTTATTGTCTCTTTTTTATCTTTTTTTCTCTCTGTCTTTCTTTCTTTCTTCCTTCCTTTCTTTCTCTCTCTCTCTTTCCCTCTTTTCTCTCTCTCTTTCTCTTTCTCTTTCTCTTTCTCTTTCTCTTTCTCTTTCTCTTTCTTTCTCTTCCCTTTCCCTTTCCCTTTCCCTTTCCCTTTCCCTTTCCCTTTCCCTTTCCCTTTCCCTTTCCCTTTCTCCCTTCCTTCCTTCCTTCCTTCCTCTCTTTCTCTCTCTTTCTCTCTCTCTCTTTCTTTCCCCCTCTCTTTTTGCTCGTGAACTATGGGACATGCAATTTTAAAAACAAAATCACCTGCATATTACTAATGCTGACTGTGCCAGATGTTTCCTGGTTTCCAGTCTGATCCCACTGTGGAGAGAAAGAGTAAAACAGTCATGTAATATAACAGTAACCTCATCATAGCTTTCCACTGTAAATATTCTTTCCACTATCCTATTACAGATTCATGGAATTTTCCTGCTTTTATCTAAAAAAGTACAGGGGTTTACACTGTCTTTATTTCTGGTATATGTTTAATTTTTAGTATGATTATGGCTGAGTGTTCACTGTCCTAGATGGTCTGGTATTTCATAATACTACACAAATTTGAAAAGAGACTGTGCAGTTGAAAGTAAGATCTGGGTCTCCAAAGAAACAATGGAGATTGTTAGAATGTTAGATTTTGATAAAACCAAGGCCAAACTAAAAAAGAATAAAACATGACAGAAATCTGATGATAATATATAAATCTCAGTGTCAGCCTACAGACAGATATACTGGTATTTTGTGCTGTGTCTGGATTTCCAGTAGTGCCAGTTAAATAAAATGTTTTATGAATTCAAGAATGGACTAGAATTGTCTGCCGCTTCTCAACACAGGGAGAAAGTTGAGCAGAGGTAGCCAAAAAATGCATCTGAAAACTGAGAATTGAACTTACCTGTACATATATGGATCATATTGATTAAAAAAGATTTCCTTTAACCATATCACTATACCATCTACTGAAAATCAGTGAGTCAGTGAAGCAGAGGTGGGAATATTGAAAGAACAAATATCAGAGATGGTGTTATGAAGCTGCACAGACATCTGAACCTCTCCATGAGAACTGGACAACCAAACTGCTCTAACAGAGCTGATTCAAGTCCTGGCCCTGCTTCCTTTATCCATTCTGTTCTGAGCTCATCTCAATTCTGGCCATCCCCTTCCTCTCCCCCTTCACACCCCACCCCCCCATTCCCTTTTATTTTCCTTATTTCTTGACTGGGCATTTAGATATTTCCATGTTTTCCACTGTTTCCTGACCCTACTTGCACCCAAACATCTCTGTTGACATAGAACAAATTAAGCTTTCTGCTTTTTAAGCCAATATTGAGTAATTTTTGTGCATACTGCATGACATTTTACTTGCATGTCCAGGTGACAGCTCCCCATACGTGACTGGAGTTGCTCACATTAAAAATCTCATCTACCCTGCTGACAAGCTTTTCATGCCACGGCTGTTGCTGGTGAGCTTACTACCCTGCCTTTTTAGCCCATTATTCTCTTTGATTTCTGTTGCTAAGAAGTTGCTGTAGCCACTGTATTTGTGCTTTAAAAGAGAATCATAACTGCTAAAATTCTTTGTTGCTTAAATCCTCCTGTGCCGTATCATTCAGGTCCCTTCATAACAATGAGGGTTACAAGATCTGATCACGACTGTATGGCCATGAATCTCAGTCTTGGTATATCTTGTAGCTGAGCTGCATATGTCTAAGAAGCATTCAGCTCCTGCTGTGTTTGTGCTCAACATCTGAGCCACAAGAGAAGTCTCCCCATAATTCGTATTGCTATTGTTACCATTATCGATATTAAAATTTGAAGATTTTAATGCTTAGATAATTATTCTTTTTCATGATATTGCCGTTTGATATGCAGTTTCTGTCATCATGGATTTACTGTTTTTTAATCAAATAAGGGCTTCTCTCTCATCTGCTGATTCTGGTATAATTGAGTAGTATATTTGCCTTTGGATGTTTTACTGCAAAATGTGATAGGTAGTCAAGTATAGCATTTAGGAACATTAAATAATTCACTCCTCTGAAATTTTATCTAGCAGCAGTCATTTTGAAGCTCATTAGAATGGGCTGCATCAATAAATAAATAGCACATCAGCCATGTTTGCTATTATGCCAAAGTAACAATGTTATATTTAAAAATGTTCAGCTATATCTGCTTTCTGAATTTCATGCATCAGAGATCTTTATGCTTCTCCATAATCTACACTGCATTTTAATTTACTAAATTTATTAAAAACAGAGTACTTTTCTTATGCTTTGTCATTACAGACCCTTCCTTAACTGGTAGAATTATTTAGTCACCATTTCTAAATAGCCTATGCTTTTTATTAAAATCATTAGTGAAAAACCCTAAACAATTGTAAACCCCCAGGGAAAAGGACCAAAAGCAACTTTGGAAGGTCATCTGGTCCAGTCCTCTTTCACCAGGAAAAGTTTTTCACAAGTTTTCACTGATGTTTGCTCCAGGTATGAATTGTACCCTGAATCTTTACTGAAGCAAAATTGGAGTTTTTACCAGTCTGTCCTCCCCCTCCTCATACACGTATCCACACACACACACTACATGCACCAGAGTTTCAGAGGTTGTAAGAGAGCTATACACATTCTGAACAGGTCCACAGGCTGGATGCTTGGAGTCTAAGCCTCCAGGGTATGCTGTGGCATGTGTGTGCCCTTGGTCAACATGATTCTCAGAAAGGGAATGACAAAGTCAGGGTTACAGCAGTCCTCGACGCATCCGTCATTCATTTTCTCTCTTCTTTGCCTACCAGGGCAATATTAGTTATAAGAAACATTCTATGGGAACTGGCTAGCCTGAGATGGTATGTCATCTCTTTTTTTGCATTGGAACATGATCTGGTCTGGGTTAAGGTAGGGTGGGAGCTCTCCTGCTTAAGAAGCAGGGAATAAGGTGCACGTCACTGCTTTTCCTGTGTTGAACTTGTATTGTCAGAAATTTAAATATCATCATCAGAGGACAAAATGAAATGAACAGTTGTCTGCAGCTGAAAACTTGTCTTCTGCATTGTGTTTCACCTGGGGGTGTCCGGGTCTAGAGTATTACTTTGCATGTATTTGCAGCACAAAGCTGTACAACTCAAGGGTGAGCAGAAGCCTCTACTGAAAGTGCAGTGGGAATTTGTTAGATAAAAGGCAGATAATGGAAGTAAAATTTTGTCAAAATTTCTAACTTCTCTATCCTTTCAAAATGAAATATTATACTGGTCCTTGTGATCATTAAGTGCCGTTACTTCTCTTCTTAAAAATGGTGGCCCATAAAAATACAACATTCCTTTAGAAACAAGAATAATCTTTTGGCACCTGTGACATAGAAGCTTGTGTTACTGCTGCAATGCCTAAGAACTGAAATGTGCTGAAAGTCCTTACTTTCCCAAATACGCTGGTGGGTTTCCATAATCTGGTTTTGGATTTCTGGCACTTGGATATTTTTGTTGAAAATTGACTAACAATTTTACAAGCTTGTAATAGTGCCTTTGAAGTAAGCAATACTCTGCACATTCCAAATTGATAAGAACAAACTGGGTTGTCAGAGCTTTTATTAGTCTTTCTCCCTGACAACACATTTCTCTGACTGTTAGGCAACCTCCAAAATAATTTTGTGCATGATCTGAGACATGATAAACTATCTCTCCATGTTATTGCTGTTCTCTCTCCACTCAGAAGGAAAGGGTGATATTAAATCAGATGGTATCTGAAAGGCAAGCTACTCTTTAGGAGTACTAGCACTTGGCCTGTCAAATAGTGCAAATTATGTGGTATGAATAAGAGCATGACAACAAAAGGGAGTTCAAAGCATATGCAAGGGAGAGAAGATTTGTTGATCACTCAGTGAAATCTCATGGGGCTGCTGGTGGTTTGCTTCTGTGGAACCACTGAACAGGGTCAGAACTCTGAAGAAAAAGACAATTACTCATTTAATGAGGTTTTAAAGTACCAAAATGTAGAGAGCATTCAGGGTCTTTACTGGAGAGATCCTGATGTACATTGGTTATACTTAGACATATATTCTAACTTAAGGACCAGTCATCTGTGTTGCTGTAGATCAAGTGTTTCTTTTCAGATGCATATTGATTTCCTTCTTTAGCGGGGGCGTGTGTGTAAGGAAATTGATTTATGTCCTGTCTTTTCTTTTTCAGATGGTGGTAATATTTCTTCCTGAGGCTTCATAATTTTACCCTGCACTTGTAAAAACTGGTACTAAGGCATTGCCTCCCAGATTTTTAAAAAGTAGGTTTGCAAATGATATGCAAGTCACCACAATGTACAGGACATTTTGAAATTGGCCCTGCTTTACTCCCACACTGAGGTCTATGTACAGTACTGCTTTTGCCGTGGCTGTGCTATCCTTGATATGTTGGTAAATACCGTTAGACAGACATGGCGTATACCAATAAATGTCACTCTGCTAATGTGATTTATACCGGCTTCCCCAGTGATACACATTAAACCAACAAAATGCCCCACTGATAAGCTTATCTCTGCACATAGAAGCATGTTTTCCAGAGTAAGCATCCATGAACTTCTCACATCTGCCATAGCTCAGTTTCATATCATCAAAACTTCATATTGCAGAGAGCACATAGCACAAATAGTCTTCAGAAGCTAGATCTCATTCTATCTGATGGATTGGGGCAGTAAATCCAATGTTGCCACTTCTGAACTCATGCAAGGATCAGAAACTCACAGCTTATGGTCACAGGCATTTGCTTCAGTGAATCTGATCCAGCCCTTCTGTAGCTGATAAGCTTATATGTGATGTATCACAGGTTGCATTGTCCTCTTGGTTAAACAGCATTCAATTGTGAGATTATAACACCAATACTTCTGGAAGAAATTTTTGGGGTTTTTTTTGTAATTATTATTGACAATGGGATGTGTTGTACCGTGATTTTTGTAAAGACCTTCAAATGACAGTTTTTGTTAAAATAGATAGTATCATATGACTGAACAAAACAGCTGCAATAAGAAAGAAAAAATGGAAGTTTAAGGACATCAAATACTTTCTTTTTTTTTTTTTTTCAAAATATAAAAGGTTTTTTTAACCTAAAATATATTTACCAAATAAAAGTCTTATGGATGCCAGACATAAATGAGGACCTAGTCTAACCTATTAAAATATTATTGTTTCAGATCAAAATGTTTGCTGTTATAACATTATTTTTATCACATTAAGAAAATGATCACAGCAATATAAATGCAACAGTGATTGAAAATGCTAATAGAATACAAATATATTTCTTTTTAGGGCCTGTTCTTGCCAAATTACTTTCAGTGTTTCCTTATAGAACAAAATTAATCTTACTTTACTGATTCTTGTGGTTAAGCAGTGAATTAGAAATATCCTTAAACATTATAGAACTGTAACTAAACCTTTTAAATATAAAATAATTTCTTCCCCTTGTCTCTGTAATTGTAACATATACTGGGTTGATGTGGAAATGTACATGATTTCATAAATACTTGTGTACCCTCTCTCCCTCTCTGCCCTGATGGCCTCAACAACAGGAAATGCCAAAACTTACTTTAAGATTTATCTCATTTCATATCATAATCGTTTGTAGTTCAGTGTGTTCCTATTTACTATGAAGATTTATCCTCTGAAAGAAGAGATTTACGCGAATTATCTATAATATAAACCTTTGACCTATGGAGGCAACTCACCAAAATACCAGCTACTCCAATCAGAAGAAAATTTGGAAAAAAACCCAATTCTTCACGTTTCAAAACCTGGGCAGATTACAGTATTCATGTACTGTACAGGCAGCCTGATCCTACAAGTCTGACCATACCAGCTCGCCCGCATATGCATCTTATGCTCAGATATGCAATGCCCTGTATGCTTTTGAGACCTTCCTCTGGCTGAGCAGTGGCTCAGGGACAGGCAGCAGAGCTGGTCTTGAGGGTGGAGTTAGACACCCTGAAAAGGCAGCCAGTAACATGAGTGGAGTTACAAAGTGCATAAGTACTACTCAGTGGGTACATTTTTTCTTTCTTCAGTAGGTTTGGGTTGTCCAAAAGAATCACTTTAATGCATGTTTGCTATGATTTCCTGCATACAGCTGGTCACAACTTCCAGCAGTATGCTAACAGTGAAGACACAGTTGATAGCTTGCTGTAATAAGCAAACTTAAAAAGCCTAAAAATCATATGTAAAAAAAATTAACTCTATAGTATATGTATTGGTAGAGGGCACCTCATAAAGCCAAATCACGAGGAAGAAATTTGTTCTTAACAAGGCATTTTGCAAGCATGTGCA
This sequence comes from Anarhynchus alexandrinus, assembly GCA_008711295.1. Taxonomy (NCBI): domain Eukaryota; kingdom Metazoa; phylum Chordata; class Aves; order Charadriiformes; family Charadriidae; genus Anarhynchus; species Anarhynchus alexandrinus. Next base: position 1,502,076 of record VUYV01000003.1, read on the forward strand.
TAGCCATTTGTTTTGCCGTATGTCTTTAACTGATAAAAAAGAAGTGTGTCTTAGTTAAACTCTCTTTCATGACAACATTTTCATTTTATTGCCTGTGTTCCTACTTATCAAATAAAACAATGGATGTTTAATGTACTGCACTTCTACAGAGGCACCTGTGTAACTCTCTTATATTCCTGTAGTTAAAATCCCATTACCAGTTCTAACGTAATCTTCTAGTTTACACAAATGTTCACTGAATAAAATGTTGCAGTCTACTGTGCTGTCAATTAAACTAAATACAACCTCAGTAAAAGGTGCAATTGAATTCACCACTTAGAAGGAAATTATTTCCACCTTTTGGTTTTTCAGTAGTTTGTGTAAAAAGCAAGTGTAGAAGTAGAGCTCCACAATTAATATTGTTGTCTCAACAGTTTGAGCAGTTTTTATGAGGGTGAAAAACACTATTTAAGTTCTCATACTCTGTTGTGTGATCCTGCTTATGACTGAGAAGTTAAAATGCCTTTTCTTTTTTTTCCAGGAATGTCAAAAGAACAAGCAAGTAGTAGGCAGTTACTGACTTTGATCACTATTAATAAAGCCTTGTCTGTCTGCTGCTTCTCTCCTTGTTTACAACTACTTTGTCTTGTTTTTCAGTGTCTTTCTCTATTTATTGCACTCAGATTTTATCTCATATAGAAATCACTATTATGGTATCTGCATTTGAAGAAACCCACAGTGTAGTCCTAACCTGTCATTTTGTTTTTACAAACCAATGTTTATAAATTGTTTTTATTGCTCTGAGTTCATTAGATAAGAAATAGTCAAAATCCTTCATGACTTAGAGGATTGTGATTTGTCTTTGTATCAGAGCTAAGATAAATATATTTTTCAGATCTGAAAAAAGATATAATATATTCATTATATCATGCATAATATAATAATATATACAATATAATTATTGCATATAATAGTGTAAAATACTTATTAATTATATAATAATTATATAATAATATTTAGTTATGTAATAATTATAAAATAAGTAAAATAGTTATATATAAATAAATATACAATATAGTATATAGAAATACATGATAAACTCTAAATTCCCAAGGTGCTATTCATAAGACCTTAACAAAACAATCTGAAAATTTTATGTCAGATACTTAGTACTGTAGAGCAAAAGAATTTCAAAATATATGAATAGCGGTTTCTGCTTATAATAATAAAGATTCTAACAGTGTTTGAGTCCAAAAAATAATATACTTGACTGTGTTTCTTAAAAAAACCTCAGTGTTGCACAGGAATAGAAAAATATGAGCTTCAGCCAGTAGATAATTAACTATTCATAAGTTAAACAAGGAAGCTATGTTTGTGTTTTGCCATCTCTTCCTGTTTTTCTATGTTTACTGCATCTTTTACCGTCCTCTGCTATGTAGCATTTACATAGGAAACAGTAGGTTGTGACTTTCAAGAGCTCAGCTGCCAGCGAGCACTGTGTTCTAGGCATATTCACTTTTCATTTTTTCATCTTTTTCTATAACTGATACGCGTTTCCAATGCCTTTCTTCCAACCCAGAAACAGACAAGGGCCTTTTTCTGGGTAAATGAGCCTCAACTTTTTTATTCATTCATTTCTTAAGGTTGGGGAATCAGCCTAGACATTTAAACCCAGGCATGGGTGGGCTTTTTGAGGTCTCGTATTTATTAGAGATGTCCTCATCAGATATTCTCAGCAGCTTCCTCATTTACATTGGCCTGTTCCAATGAGATCAGAGGCTTTAAATTCCTCTACTATGAAAATAAATGTGGTGTTTGGGTTTAGGTTTGAGTTGTTGGTTTGTTTTTTTTTTTAATTTATGATAATACTTATTATTTCTTTTCTAATATATATTGATTCACAGACATTGCCAAAATGGCTAGATTCAGTAGCCTTTTAACTTGCTGAGAAGTAACAAGAGAAAAAAAACCCCATTTATCTCAGGTGTCCTGTTTGGGAACGTTTCAAATATAGGATTATATATTTTAAGAAAAGATAAGCTACAACTTCATAGCTGCAGAAAGCAAGAGGTGGTGATAAGAGCTGGAAGGAACCCAGGAGGGGCAGAAAAGAGGTACAAGGAAAGAGTGCTACTCCATATACCAAAACAGTTTATCGTGACTCTTTTGCTAATAACATTGTGTTGAAACAGATTATTTTGGGGTCTGTTCTTCAATTTAAAAATTAAGTCCATTTGTGCTACAGAATGACAATGAAGCTATTTTGTATTGCAGTGTTGTCCATTGCATCTGCAGGAGGTTCATCCGAGCTACCAGCGCTCTTATTGATGTCTTTATTAGGGCGCAACACTGCTGATTTCTTTGAAGTCTTTCAAACTGATGGAACTCAGTGCCTTTCATCTTTTCGTGTGTGCTGAGCACTGGCATGGGTTTTTCTGGTGTGGTGTGTTAGCCCTGGCTAATAGCCAAATGCCCATCCAGCCGATTGCTCGCTCCTCCTTCGTCAGAGAGACAGGGGCAGAAAACAGGACAAAAAAGCTCATAGACTGAGATAAAGTCAGGGACATCACTGACTGTCAAGGGCAAAACAGACCTGAATTTGAGAAAATGAATTTAATTCATTGCCAATTAAAATAGAGTAGTATGGTGTAAACCAAAGATAAAAGCTAAAACACCTTCCATTTTTTTCCCTATGCTCAACTTGATTTCTTTATTCCCAATTCCTCTACCTCTTTCTTCTGAATGGCACAGAGTGATGGGGAAATCCCAGAATGGTTAATGTTGGAAGGAACCTTTGGAGGTCATCCATGTAAATAAACCACAAACCTGTGGAAGAGGGCATTTTATCACTGAATCCGTGTTTGGTACCTATGAATCATAATAAGAGAGTAATATGTAACATAAACAGTCCTTATTTTTGTTTTGTGGGGGTTTTTTTAAGTTTTTTTTCAGGGAGTGTTTTTGTAGGGTGTTTTTTTCCTGGGTATTGAGGGGGATTGCTATTCTTCTGAGGCTTTTAACATCTCTGTTCTTCTATTTGATATTTTCTTTTTTCTTTTATAGTCTTAGCATCATGATGCCTTCAGTGAACGCCCAGCGCTTAAGGTTCCTGCAATAGATCTGCTTTGTTCTCTGCTGTATGCAGTCATCTGGAAAAAGACAACAAAATTTTCACAGTACCAGGCTAAGACTATCTTTTAAGCTGAATTATTAGAGGCATAGCTGCCAGTGCAGCAGCAGAGAGGAGAAACTGAGGGCAGAAAGGAGGAGAGACAGTGAAATAACATGTAATTGAATGATGAATAAGTAGTACGGCTATAACTAGACCGTGTAGACTAGTTCAGAGGAGAGAATAACATGATTAAGATTTATGTTGCCATGTTTTAGTAATAGTAATTTATTTTTTTCACCAACTAATGCCATCTGGATGGGTTTACTATGTATAGCTTCAGAATCCTCTCGTCACGGTATATTTTGATTATTTATTCTTTACTCATCCACAGAAGTGACACAATGCCACATCATTCATGTTGTATCATCTCCTCAAAACCTAGTGTATCATTAATAGCAGTTTCATGTAAAGTATCTGTGTGATTTTTCTTGACATTGAATATACACTTCTTTGGCATGTTTCAAAATAATTTAGTATAATTTTGTTTCTATGCTAACTAGTAGCAAGCTTTACTTTTTTTCTTAAACGTTTTCAAGGAATTTTCACTTATAGCTGAATTTTCCAAGACACTGGTGTAATAAGTGGTGAATAAGCAGAGATTACTTATATTAAGTAACTCATTTTAGAATTGGAGAAATTTCCTTGAATAGTTGTCTGTGACAGAGTTGACAAAATTGTCAATGAATATCTCTTACAACTAATTATTTAAAAGTTGTACTTTATGCTTAATTATACTATTCCTTCTGTATGCAATAAAAAGTAAAGCCCACGGTAATTTGAGGCATTTCTCCCAACATACGTAAATAGACAAAGGGTCTGAATCTGTTATCACATATGATAATGTCAAGCAACTCAAAAATAAGTATGGATTTTCATTCGTTAAGCTTTTCACAAATATGAATGGCTAGAGTCTCCCAGGCACAAACCCCACTTCCCTCCTAAAGCAAGACTTGGGAAAAGTGAATAGGTGGTTAAAAATTATTTTCCTTGTAATCTCAGGATTTCGTTCACTTTTGCCAGCAGCCAGTAACTTTCTGATTTTCTCAAAGGAGCATTCTTTTTCCCTTTTTGCTGTAAATTAAAATGGGAAATATTCCTTTGGAACAGAGTAAGCAAATTATGCAAAGTTACCACAGGTTGTACATTTGAAAATAAAATTTCCAGCAAGTGCGATGAGGTTGCTGATGTATGTTATTAGAGGAAAAAGCAACTATGACTGACGTTCTACCTAGGGTGACGTGCAAATGGGGAAAGCAATCAGGCACGACTACAGGAAGAAGCAGGAAAACTTCTCTTCTCAGGAGGTCTTTACATAAAACAGAAAGACAGAAGAAAGAGACAGGTCCTCTCAGCAGCCCACTTTTTTTAACCGAGTTGTCTCATTTGAAATTGATGGGTCAGCTTCTCTGTTCCTTGATTTCTTCTCTTCCACAAGGGTCTCAAAAACAGTGAGAGGGAACCACAGTGCTGCCTGCTCCATACTGCAGGTTTGGGGGTGGAGGGGGGAGTGACACAAATCCATAAAGGCACGGGAACAGAGGCAAAGTCTTAGATGGGAAAGAGAGGGAATAGAGTAGATTTGACATAGGAAGGTAAAATTGTCTCAGGTATAGCGAACAGGCTGATTTGAAGCTAGGTGTGGTGGTCATGGCACACATAATTTTCCATTTACTTTCAGCACTAGGAACAGAAACTTTCCATTTTTAATGAAAATAAATTCAATCAATAGGAGCATGGCCTTGAAACGTAAGCTGTAGATTGTTATCAACCCCAGTTAGAAAAATTGATAAAATGGAGAAATGAGAAATGAGACATTGACCACCAAATTTAGGTTTTCAGTTGTCTTGAGTTTTTGGCTCCCTTTGTTTTCAGTAGAAGAGAAATGGAGCTGTTCCTAAGTGTGCTTCATCTTATTCTAAGCATCTAAGATACATAAAGCGAAATGACCTGGGGAAAGCTTTTCTTTCAGATGTCTGTAAAGAAAGCACTGGGACAATCTGACTTAGTTTAACTTAAACTTTGAAGTGAAGTGAAGTGCAATTCACCCCATCTTTTCAAGATGACCAGGCAGGTATCATCTTTTCTCTCCAGCTGACTGGTTCATTATGTATGTTAAATCATTTTCCCAGAAGCACTTCGTAGCACTCTAAAAAAAATAGATTTTGGAAACAGTGGTTTGGAGATTTCTCTGTAAAATCTTCAAAGCCTAAGTACATGAAAAGTAAAAAAAAAATTATCATTTTCTCTGGCAAAATATTATTTAGACATAGCTAATGTCAATTAGACATAGCTAGTGAGCACCTGGATCCCTAAGTTTACGTTTTTACTGAGGATGAGTTCTAGTATTCTTGCAAAATAAGTATCAACAGGTTTTAGTTCTGAATGAGAACAACCTGTAAGAAATTATTCAACTCCAAATGGAATGGAAGACGAGACTTCTTTTTTTCCTCAAGTTAAATGCACTATAAATTTTAAAAAGCTAAACTGAGAGATAGAAAAAGGACCCTTTGTTTGTGAGTAGTATGCTTTCCCATGTTCAGTTAAGAGAAGCAGGTATTTAAACATAGGGGTTTTTTCTTTTAATAAGCTAGAATTGGAATTTTTAGTTTGTATTTTATATTTTTGTCACATCATATTTTAATTAAGTATGGGATTCATCATCAAAATCACATGACAACCTTTCTTATGAGAAGTGATAAAGATGGATTTAGGTCTGTAGTTTTGTATCATATGTTATTTTTACAAAATGCAAAGGTGATTAGACTTGAATGTTTCTTTTAGAATGTATAGGATAAGAAAATCTATAAAGCACTGGCTTTTATTCTAGGGAAAACAATTTGGGGCAGGTGTCACAGTAGACTGAAATAAGCAATTCTCATGCCCTATAAAACTACATGCAGTAATAATTCAGATTCATATCTCTGAAGCCCTAACAAATTGCATACAAAAATAATTGTCTCTCTCACATTGTAGGAATATGGATTTACTGAACTCTTTTAATAATTGATAATAATCTCTCTTATTTTAGTCCATATGATAATTCTGCTTGTTGATCTTGGCATGTGATATAGTTCTGCCAGGTGGATGATGATAATGAAAGGTTCTTCTTTCTTGCTTTCGATACAAATGTTTTTATTTTCTATTCTCAGCATAGTACTATTGCATTTGACTCTGAATGATAATGTGCAAATACCATTTGTGTGACTGAGTTTGTGATTTATAGTTCTGTACTGGTTCATTGGAATTTTGTTTTTTCTTGTCATGCAGGTTGGTTGGCTGTTGCAAGCACTCTTCTTTTTTTACCAGAAAGAGTCAGAAGCATAAAATAGAAAAGTCCCACACTAAGACACAGCTGAGATGAGATGTAACAGAGATAAAACTCACTTTTGGAACATAAAAAAGTGAACAGTAATATAATTGTTCTGTGCAGCATATTGTCTTTTTATTCCCGTAATGTTTCTTTCCCTTTTATTATTTTATGCCATTTTACATAGAAGGAAATTAGAAATAAAAAATCCCCAGAGAACCAGTTTGAATCCTCTAGCAAAGCAGCAAGAGGGTGTATTTCATTTGGAATTTTAAATTCAAGTTGAAAAAGAGAGGAAAGACATAACTTTGCAGTGGTGACTTTTGTTGTAAGCAGAACTAGGGGAACTTTCTTGAATGATATATTTTAGATTAAGATTTTGTATTTTCTTGTTTTGTTTTTGAGCCTTCTCTAGTTGCAAGTCTCTTGCACAGCTGAGGCAATAGGCTCAATATACTCTAGACTGGTTACACATTGAGGACCAGACATGTGCTCTCTTGCCTTTTTTTTTTTTCTTTTTTTCAGTTGATATTCATGTCTGCCTCACAATAAATTTCCCTTTTTCTGAATATAGCTGAATCTTTTTCAATGTGTGTATTCTCTGGATCTGCTGCTGAAAAGCTGAGCCACTTTGGTTTTGGAATGCTTGAGTTAACATGGATATATCACAGGAAGGTTAAGAGCTGCTTCCACTGTGATTAATAAAATCAAAGCTTTCTGAAATGTATTATTCCCTGTGTAAATTGTTAGGCAGTAAATTAAGAATAAATGTCAGTACCATCTGCCATAATGCAAGCAACATCAAATGTGGGTTACTAAAGTATGTGAAAAGCAATTCATTTGCTCATCTTAGCTTAGCCCCCCAGTAGTAATTGTCAACCTCTTTCTGCTTGTCCTAGTTTGAGGTAAAACAGAACCATTTTTCTGTTTTGTAATTTTACTTTGCAACTAAGCCTCTTCCAACTGACTGAACTCTCTGAAATTAACAGCATATTGTTCAGATGCTGTTTGCTCTCAGAGTGACAAGGCCTGATTAGTTGTAATTTATGCCAAGGAATGGTATGCAGAGAGGCTTTTGCTTTTACTTGTTGCTATAACACCCAAGGCCAACCAACTTTGTTATTTGCCCCTTTGGAGGGTCGGAAGCGGAAAAGCGTAGAGGAGTCACACCTGCAGGGAGGAGCGGACAGGACAGGTTACCCAAAATTGACCAACAGGGTATTCCATCCCATCTGCCTCATGCTCAGTATAGAAGCTGAGGCATCAAAGGGGTCAGTCTCTTTCTTCAATGGCTGGTGTCTGAGGAGGACTCTGTCTGTTCATCTGCCTTTGATCCCGATTCGTGTATTCCTGAATCCAGATCCAGAATCCAGTTCCCGTCTGTCACTGAGTCCAGTCTGGGACTTTCCCCATGCCTGTTGGTGATGTGATCATCACCCTGGGAGCTTGATACGGTTTTTGTATATATTGTATATATTTCATTATTTTATTTATTATTGTTTTGTGAATGTATTAATATTTTCATTGAAGTAGTTTAGTTTTTTCTAAAGTAATAAGTCTCTTTCTCTCTCTCCCTCCTCTCCTTGGAGGGTGAGATGGGGGAAAGCACCTGTCATTCATTTTCAGGGGCCAGTCTGGCCCAAACCATGACACTGCTGAACAGGCTTGCTAGATCGAACTGTGCAACTACAAGAATTGGTCCAAAGAGCAGTCTTTTCTCACTTGTCTTATATTTCTGTGCAAATTTTTGGATATTTGATTTAGATTGGAATTTGGCATGGTGAAAGCAGTGGGAACAGGCATCTTCCTTCCTATCTGTCCTCATTAAACTTGTGTTAGTTTTATATTATTTAAGATAGGCCCAGTCCTCTTAAATTAATGTCAGATTGCCACAATTACTACTGGCTGCCATGAAACTTCACATATCTGAAGTGTTAGCAGAAGCTTCATTAATGCATTAGAATACTGGTAGAAAGAATTCACTGTTCATGGAATCCAGTCAATAAAGAAAAGTTTTTAAGGGTATACGGAACTTCCCAGGAATAGCCTACGGCATAAGTACAGAAGAAAATCAGGATCACATTTCAGCTGAGGCTGAAATGAATAACTGTATGTCAAATGTGCATTCGTACTTGGACGTTTTAAATAACAGTGTTACATTTTTTTAGGAATGTAAGGCTATGCAAGTCATGATTTTAACAGGGATTTATTTGGGAGAATCTTGATTAATGCTGATGATTGGAACAGGAGACATTTTTGGAAAGAATGCTTTTGGCTGCTATATTACCGATATTACCATCAAACTCATGTCAGAGGCCTGTCAACTAGAGAAATGATTCTGGGAGAGTGGACATAAGAAGCAAAATAAACGTTGATCTCAGATTTGGTTCAAGGCTTGAGATTCAAGGGAAGGTTTCTGTTGACATAAGAAATGAGAACATAGCCATTCATATCGTTTATGATGAGCAGTAGAATTTTAAGGCTGACTGATAGCCTTGACGTGAAGCTAGAGGTTTTAAATTTAATATCTGTCAAGGAGAAGGTTAAGGCTTATGTTTTATTAGGAGTGAGGACAAGAGGGTACTGGAAAGTATTATGTGTACAAATAGTGGGCCTGTGATGTCTTGTCCATTGAACTTGTTTTTCTGTAAAACTTTTGCAGAAGTCTGATGTCATGCATTAGGGTTAGCTAAAATGTGCCAGCTATTCTTTTCAATGACAGCCAGCACAAAAGTTCTTAGAAAGGAATTAAATTCTGTGACAAAGCCCATCAGTGATGTACCATTACATAGCAAACTTTTGAAATCCTTGCTAATTTTTAAAGTCACTGTTGTTGGGGTCTTGGGGTGGGTATTTTTTTGTTTTGTGGTTGTTTTTTTTAAGAGCAATGCACTAATTTTTTTCTATTAATTGTCATTAGTCTGATGTGTAGAAATAAATGTGTACAAAGTGAGCTCTCCACATGATGCCATTATGTACTTCTCAGAATGGCCAACTCAGTGACTTCAAAAAGTCTTAAAAATTATTTTAGGAGGCACAGCACATATAAATTTCAATGTCCAGAATTCATACCTTTTCTCTCGTTCTTTTTCATAGGATTAGCATTCTTCATTGCTAGAATGCCAAGCAGTTGTGCTGAAAACTACATTTCATAAGAAAAGAGCATAAAATATCTGAAACTCTCCCTTAATGAAACAGTCAAATCTGAAAATCTGGTGGAAAGTATTGTACAATTCTTGCATTTAAAACAAATTAATAAAACAATGATGTTTGCATTGCTATGTTTAATAATGTCTAGAGTAACAAAGCCAGTATTTAAATTATAAATCCTTTGTAACAACAATAGCAATTCATTTTTATTCATTAAAATAAAAAAGCATAGATAGCATATGATGTGACACTTGGATTTTTGGATGATAGTGTATTTATTCATGAGGGACAATGCATACATCAGATGTACAAAATAATGAGACTTCTTTTTTTTGCATGGTTTTGTAAAAGTATTTTTATAAATATAATACATGCCTATGTGTGTTTTTGTTTGTTTGTCATCTGTATGTCTATAAATACTAAGTGTATATGAGAGTATTCTGAAAACACTTATGTGTGCTTGCTGTCTGTTCATGAGTTTTCAAACTATTGTGATAATAGAGCCCTGTATAAAACCTGTAAGGATTTATAAACACAGCTTTGAAAGCAGTCAGCTAGACAGGTGGCACAACAGCTGAAAAATTATATTATACTATGTGAACAAGCCAACTGCTCTTCAAGTGGACACTTAAAATCATAGAATCATGTAATCATAAAATGATAGAATGGTTTTGGTTGGCAGGGACCTGAAAGATCATCTAGTACCAAGCCCCCTGCCACAGGCAGGGACACCTCCCATTAGACCAGGTTGTCCAAGGCCACGTCCAGCCTGACCTTGAACACTTCCAGGGATGGGGCATCTACAGCCTCTCTGGGCAACCTGTTCCAGTGCCTCACCACCCTCATAGTGAAGAATTTCTTCCTAATATGTAAACTAAATCTATCCTCTTTCAGTTTAAAACCGTTGCTCTTCATCCTATCACTACACTCCCTGATAAAGAGTGTCTCTCTCCATCTTTCCTGTAGGGCCCCTTTAGGTACTGGAAGGCTGCTATGAGGTCTCCCTGGAGCCTTCTCTTCTCCAGGATGAACAACCCCAACTCTCTCAGCCTGTCTTCATAGAGGAGGTGTTCCATCACTCTTATCATCTTTGTGGCCCTCCTCTGGACTCAGTTCAACAGGCCCATGTCTGTCTTATGTTGAGGGCTCCAGAGCTGGACACAGTACTTCAGGTGGGGTCTCACTAGAACTGAGTAGAGGGGCAGAATCACCTCCCTCGATCGGCTGGCCACATTTCTTTTGATACAGTCCAGGATGCAGTTGGCTTTCTGGGCTGCAAGCACACATTGCTGGCTCACGTTGAACTTCTCATACACCAAATCCTTCTCTTCAGGGTTGCTCTCCATCCATTCTCTGACCAGTCTGTATTTGTGCTTGGGATTGCCCCTACTGATGTGCAGAACGTTGCACTTGGTCTTGTTGAACTTCATGAGGTTTACATGGGCCCACCTTTCAAGCCTGTCCAGGTCCCTCTGGGTATCATCCCTCCCCTCTAGTGTGTCAACTGCTCCACATAGGTTGGTGTCATTGGCAAACTTGCTGAGGGTGCACTCAACCCCACTGTCCATGTCACCAACAAAGATGTTTAACAGCACTGGCCCCGGTACAAACCCCTGAGTAACACCACTCCTTGCTGGTCACCACTTGGACATGGAGCCATTGACAGCAAGTCTTTGAGTGTGACCATCTAGCCAATTCCTTATCCAACAAGTGGTCCATCCATCAAATACCTGTCACTCCAATTTCAAGATCAGGATGTTGTGCAGGTCAGTGTCAAATACTTTGCACAAGTCCAGGTAGATGATGTCAGTTGCTCTGCCCTTATCCACCAACGCTGTAACCCCATCATAGAAGGCCATCAAATTTTCCAGGCACAATTTGCCCTTAATGAAGCCATGTTGGCTGTCACCAAGCACCTCCTTATTTTGTTCCATGATCTGTTCCATGATCTTGCCAGGCACAGAAATGAGACTGACTGGCCAGCCTGTAGTTCCCCGTATCTTCCTTTATTTCCCTTTTTAAAAATGTGGGTTATGTTTCCCCTTTTCCAGTCAGCGGGAACTTCACCAGACTACCACGAATTCTCAAATATGATGGATAGTGGCTTGGCAACTGCATTCACCAGTTCCCTCAGGACCCGCAGATGAATCTTATCAGGACCCATGGATTTGTGTACGTTCAGGTTCCTTAGATGGTCTCAGGTCTGATCTCCTACAGCGGGTGATTCTTCCTTCTCATGGCCCCTGCCTTTGCCTTCTGCAACTTCGGTGGTGTGGCTAGGGCCCTTGCTGGTGAAGACCAAGGCAAAAAGCTTGTTGAGTACCTCAGCTTTCTCCATTTGGGTAACCAGGTCTCCTGTTTCCTTCCAGAGAGGGCCCACATTTTCCCTAGTCTTCCTTTTATCACTGCCATACCGGTAGAAGCTTTTCTTGTTGCCCTTGACATACCTGGCCAGATTTAACTCTATCCAGACTTTAGCTTGCCTAACCTTGTCCCTGGCTCCACGGACAATTTCTCTGTATTCCTCCCAGGCTACCTGTCCTGGCTTCCACCCTCTGTAGGCTTCCTTTTTACTTTCAGTGTTCCAGGAGCTCCTTGGTCATCCATGCAGGCTTCCTGGTGTTTTTGCCTGACTTCCTCTTTGTTGGGATGCATTGCTCCTAAGCTTGGAGGAAGTGATCCTTAAATATTAACCAGCTCTCTTGGGCTCCTCTTCCCTCCAGGGCTTTATCCCATGGTACTCTAGCAAACAGATCCCTCAAGAGGCCAAAGACTGCTCTCCTGAAGTCCAGGGTAGTGAGCTTGGTAGGCACCTTGCTTCCTGCCCTAATGATCTTGAACTCTACCATTTCATGGTCACTGCAGCCAAGGCTGCCGCACAGCTTCCTGTTCCCCACCAGCCCTTCCTTGTTGGTGAGAACAAGGTCCAGCATAGCACCTATCCTTGCTGGCTCCTCTATCAGTTGGAGAAGGAAGCTGTCATTGATGCATTCTGGGAAACTCCTGGGGTGCTTATGCCCTGCTGTGTTGTCTGTCCAACAGATATCTGTCTGCAGTCTCCCATGATGACCAGAGCTTGTGAACTGCAGGCTGCTCCTATCTGTCCATAGCAGACCTCATCCGCTCAGTCTTCCTGGTCGGGTAGCCTGTAACACTGTAACATCACCTGCCCCTGCCCTCCCTTTAGTCCTGACCCATAAGCTCTTGATGGACTCCTCATCCATCCCCAGGTGGAGCTCTATGCACTCCAGCTGGTCACTGGTATAGAGGGCAACACCCCTTCCTTGTCTTCCCCCCTGTCTTTCCTAAAGAGCGTGTATCCTTCCATACCAACACTCCAGTCATAGGAGGCATCCCACCACATCTCTGTTATGCCAATGAGATCATAGCCCACAGGCATGCGCACTTCTCTAACTCATCTTGTTTATTATCCATGTTATGTGCATTTGTATAGAGGCCTTAAGTTTGGCCCTTGATGAAGCTGACTTACTGGCTGGAGTGGCTGGTATTCCTTTATGCTGCGCTCCAGGTGCTCTCCTGCTGACCTGTGTTCCTTCTCCAGGCTCTGGGCATCTGTTACTCCCACTGGCATCATACTGGTAGGATTGGGATGGACTGAGGTTCCCCTCCCTGGCAACTTAGTCTCAAAAGCAGTCAGATTTGGGAAGAACATCAAAACCATATCATTAAAATTGTTAGATTGATGTGTAGAAATTGTGTAAACTCAAGTGTACATTCAGAGTGAGATTCATTGTGTTATGATTAAATCCAACCTTTTTCGTGAGATAATCCCATAAGATGTAACAGAAAGACATAGAGGAAAAAGAAACAGGTAATTTGTGGTATCAGACTTTTTGACATATAAAAGCTCAATGTCTCTTTTTGCCATAGAAGCTGATTTCAGAAATTCATTTCATGTGAAAAAGAATTGGGTTAAAAAGATTTCTAGCCTCAGGTCAGTGGTGACCATGGGACACAACCTAAACTCCTGCCCTTCCTAGCCATGTCTTGGAGATATCCCACAAACTACATTGACTAAGAAAACAAGATACATTGCTTCTGTGGGAAGCAAGTTATGATCATAATGTGTACATTAACTGGTGGGTATTGAGTAGATTAAGTGGCAGATGGAGAGGGAAGGCTCTTATCTGCAAGGGTACAGAATAGCTGTTGGGCATTCCTGATCTTCAAAGTATAGCCAATGTTTTCTTCTACAAATTTCTTCAGGGTCCCCGAGCAGTAACGCCTTGCCTCACTGGAACCTCTGCTGCCAATCTGCCTTCAGCAAGTATGCACAATTTTATGGCAAAGCACGATTAATTGCCACAGAGTGAATACTTACTGCTTGCTTGTTTTCGTGCTTTGTATTGGAATTTCTAGTAGCTATTATCCAGCAGATCTTGGATGTGGAGGTACATCTGTACCATGTTAAAGACAGGAAGTATTTAGAATCACATATTTCCAGGTTATAAGGAAGAAGGAAAACTAGAAATCTTTCTCCCACTGCAAATATCAGCATCAATAAAAACTTTATCTCTGGTAGTTTATGGGTTTGAACATATAAATGCTTTGCTGGCTTATTACATTATCACCTTCTAGCTGCTTGCTTGCCTTTTCCTGGCAGGTGTAGAGCAAAAAGACAAGTGGATTTTTCCTGTGCACTTCATTCCATAATCTGGAAGCTTACTTTGAGTTGCCACAAAGACATTGTTTTCTCTAAAGGAAGTTTACAGACTTTGTACTAAGCTGTTATTAGGTAAAATAGTTACTAGCTAATTTTAACTTAAAGCCTAAGAGCTAATGTCAGAAGCAACAAAATCCATCAGAAAGCCAGGATATACAGCTATGAGCATCACCATGAGGAGAAGAAGATTTTCTGAGTATGGAGGATTATACAGTAGTAAGCCTGGGGATTTCTGAGCAGGAAAGCTAAAGCTGTCTCTGTTTAGTGTTTGTTAGTATTCAGGGAATCACTGCTCCATGCTTCCTTTACCTCCCTCTCCCTGACTCCACCAAAATCCTTCTTGCAAAGAAAGAGTCTAAAGAGCCTATATTCACTCTTAATGTCTTCTTGTTTATAAACTAAACTATTCCAGCAAGGTGTCAAATAGTGGCTAACTTCTCGGTTCAAAGAGCAACAGTACTAAAACCACAGTTGCTCAGAAGTAATGAGCCAGGCAGGAAAATTCAGGAAATTGGCTAGCAAATGGTGAAAGGATGTTTTGTTTGATTGTTTTCAAAAACATAACTGATATTGCTTTCTTTTCTTTCAGCCTATCCATTTAACTCCTCTGAGTTTGAGCTTTTCAGGTTTCTGATTTTTCAGTTTTTTTTTCTCTAGAAAAATATAATTTTCTATTTTATTGTTCCATTCTTTGTTTCATATTAAATTGAAAGTTTTATGTAATTATTTAATCTAAAAAAACAATCTTTAAGAGGCCCACCAAATACTTCTAGAGGCATCATTGGATCACCCTCCCATGCTTCCTACTTTAGTACCAGAATTAGACCATTATACCAAGTTCTGCAAGAGGGTTGATTGCAAGATGGGTCTGTGTTTACCTCATGTGCCTGATTGGGCACATAGCCAGGAAAATTCATGTACTTTTGGGATAAAACACAATATTCAGGTTTGAAATAAACATACAACAAACAAATAAATAAATGACTGCAACCTTTTCACTGGTTTTGAATGGTCTGACCTAAGAAGTATCACTCTGGATCAAATTATCACTAAACACTGTACATAAAGAAAGTAATACAAAAAAAGATCTCATTGACATGAGAGCTTATTTTTTATTACATTGTGAAACAAATGTAATCATGAACTTATTCTTGACTAATAACTTAAAGTGTTAACACCCAGTAATATTAATATGGTGCCACATATCTAGTTTGTTTCTTACATTGTTTCCACTGCCGCTGTGTTTGTCATTCTTAAGGGACTTAAATTGTTTTTCCTTCCAGTATCATCTCAGCTGTCAGTGTAATAATTGTATATTTCTATGTTTGGATCTCTTAGAAATTTTAAACAAAAGGGCCTTTAAATACTTTCACCATTCAGGTCTTTTTCTGTGAGTTAAAATATTTTATACGAGTTTGAACCAAATTAACCATGCTTTGATATTAAAGCCACAGCTATGTGCATGTGTGTATTCACGTCATCTGTCAACCCAAAATAGTAAAGGTTGCACTTAAAATGAAAAACATACCCTAAAATCTACATGGTACCATTCCAAAATGAATAATAATCTTTTATTTTGCTAGTCTCTGATTTATTAAAAGCTATTTCTTCTTATCTTTTGTAACATTAAAGAGAAAAAATGAAGCAACAGTAACGTAAGGAAATGATGTGTATAGCTTTGCTATATCTTTTGTTAATTAATGAAACAATACAACATCCATGTTGCAGAAAATTATTTTTTTAAATTACCTTCTCTTGGAGCCAAAACTGTCTTTAAAATTTATCTCTTTATTTGTTCTGAATATTTTGGGGTTATGAAATAAGCAAGAAAGATAAAAGAGAGTGAGCAAGGTAAAAATAAAAGACACCTTGGTTGTTTTTTTTTCTATACGATTAAAATACGTTTTGTTTAGGTTGTCACATTCTAGATACATTGGTCATTATAACAAACTTGATGGTGTAAAAATAATAAAAATACTATATTACTGTATTCGTGTGTTGGTGGTTCGGATCACAGGATCTGACGGTCTTATGACTCTCAGAAGAATCTGCTCCAGAATAAGATGTTGTATAATAGCCAAGTTACTTGAAGAAGAAAGGAAAGAGTAATGTTATCACCCACTGTTTTACATGTAGAATTTGAGACACAGAATAGTATTTATCCAGGTTCACGCAAGAAACTTATTACATAACCAAATTTACTAACTTTTCTGGAATCTTTCTCAATGGTAAGTGATGTTTAAACAAGAAATTGAACCCGTTCTAATTTTAATAAAGCTGGGGTATACAATTATTTTTTGTAGAAAAGGTGATACATACAAGAAAACGCCAGTCATTATGGCTTGCAGTGATGTTACTCAACTTTACCTCAGAAGTAATCCTTTCATATAATTCTTCCTCCTGGATGCACAGACAGTTAGTTGTCAAGTGATCAAGGACTAGAAGGTATTATATTGTGAGTGCCATGGAGCTTCTTTGTCTGCTATCTATAATAATTCCCCTTACATTGAAATTTAGTAGAAAAGATGAGTGTAGAAGGAAGATGCCAGCAAATGAACTTTATTTATGGTTTGTGGATGACATCAAACTGAGTGGTGCAGTTGACATGCTAGAGGGAAAGGATGCCATCTAGATGGGCCTTGGCAGGATTTAAAATCAGGACCGTGTGAACCTCATCGTGTTCAACAAGGCCAATTTCAAGGTCCTGAACCTGGGTCAGGGAAATCTGAAGTGTCAATATAGGCTGGATGATGAATGGATTGAGAGCAGCTCTACAGAGAAGGACTTGAGGATATTGATAGATGAAAAATCAGACATCAGCTGGCAATGTGTTCTTGCAGCCCAGAAAGCCAACCATATCCTGGGCTGCATCAAAAGAAGTGTGGCCAGCAGGGCGAGGGATGTGATTCTGACCCTCTACTCCTCTCTCGTGAGACCCCACCTGGAGTACTGCATCCGCCTCTGAGGCCCCCAACATAAGAAGGACATGGACCTGTTGGAGTGAGTCCAGAGGAGGGCCACAAAGATGATCAGAGGGATGGAACACCTCCTTTATGAGGACAGACTGAGAGAGTTAGGGTTGTTCAGCCTGCAGAAGAGAAGGCTCCAGGAAGACCTTTTTGTGGCCTTTCAATACTTAAAGGGGGATTACAAGAAAGATGGAGAGGGACTTTTTACCAAGGCCTGCAGTGATAGGATGAGGGACAATGGTTTTAAACTGAAAAAGAGCAGATTTAGAATGAATATAAGAAATTTTTTACTCTGAGGGTGGTGAGACACTGGAAGAGATTGCCCAGAGAAGCTGTGGATGCCCCATCTTTGGAAGCATTCAAGGTCAAGTTAGATGGGGTTTTAAGCAATCTGATCTAGTGAAAGATGTCCCTGCCCATGGAGGAGGGTTTGGAACTGGATGGGTGTCCCGATCCAATATCGGGAATGTTTCATTATAGTCCCAAGGATGAGATTAAGATGCTGAAATTGGTCAGATGCCATACAGCCTTTTACTTTATTCTCCGAACAAACCGGGGAGAGAAGGTAAAAAGGGAGGCGAAGGGAAAGCAAAAAGGGAAGGGAAGAGGGATAAGGAAAGGAAGAAGAAAGAGAGAGAGAGAGAGAGTTTGCTACTACCACTCCGAGTCCAATGGTTTTCTGCTGATTCTGTCCAAAGTCTTCAATCATGACACACTCCGTTAAAGCTGGGATCTGGGAAGGCACGAGGCAGCGAAGAGATGGGGAAGAAGAGGAAAAAAGAAGGTCCCCTGTCAAAGGGCACGTGCTCCTTATATAGGGGTCTTGCTCATGCGCAGATCACAAATGTGTACATGTGATTCATGCCGGACACGTTGTTCCCCTAAAAGCCTTCTCCTGCGCTTTTCACGCCCCTGGTCCCTGCGCAGGCGCACAAGGTTGTCCATGCCAAAAACTGTGAAGAGGATGGTCTTCTTGGAGTATGATGTTCGATTTTGGGAGATGGCAGTACAGCCGCAATGTTGAGACAAACCACATCTGATCCCGGTTCTCCACAATGGGGAACTACAGGTTTGTTAGTCTGACCTTGGTGCTAGGGAAGGTTGTGGAGCACATCATCTTGAGTGCCATCACATGGCATGTACAGGACAACCAGGTAACCAGGCCTAGTCAACATGGATTTATGAAAGCTAGGTCCTCCTTGACTAACCTGATCTCCTTCTATGACTAGATGACCTACTGTCATGGTTTAACCCCAGCCAGCAGCTAAGACCATGCAGCCATTCACTCACTCCCCCCATCCCATCTCTCTTCCCTCCCAGTAAGACAGAGAGAAGAGGGAGAAAAAGGTGAAAAAAACACACTCATGGGTTGAGATAAAGACAGCTTAATAGAACAGTAATGGAAGATAAAATAATAACTCTTCATACAAAAGGAGTGACGCCATACAATTGCTCACCACCCAGTGATCGATTGCCCAGCCTGTTCTGAACAGCAATCATGGATTCCTGCCCCTTAGCCAACCCCCATTTGTATTCTGAGCATGATGTCTATGGTATGGAATATTCCTTTGGCCAGCTTGTCCTGTCTATGCTCCCTCTCAGCTTCTATGGGAAGGTGATAAAGTCCTGGACTTAATATAAGCATTGATTAGCAACAACTAGAACAACATGTGTTATCAACATTATTCTCATACTAAATCCAAAACACAGCAGTTACTAGGAAGAAAATTAATTCTATCCCAGCTGAAACAAGGACACCCACTTAGTGTATGAAGGAAAGGCTGTGGATGTTGTTTACCTGGACTTTAGTAAAGCCTTTGACACCATTTCCCACAGCATTCTCCTGGAGAAACTCGCTGCTCATGGCTTGGATGGTTGTACTCTTTGCTGGGTAAAAAACTGGCTGGGTAGCTGAGCACAAAGAGTTGTGGTGAATGGAGTTAAATCCAGGTGGTGGCTGAACACAAGTCCAGGGCTCAGTATTGGCCAGTTTTGTTTAATATCTTTATCAATTATCTGGATGAGGGGATTGAGTGCACCCTCAGTAAGTTTGCAGACACCAGGCTGGGCGGGAATGTTGACCAGCTTGACGGTGGGAAGGCTCTGCAGAGGGATCTGGACAGGCTGGATCAATGGGTCAAAGCCAGTTGTATGATATTCAACAAGGCCAAATGCTGGGTCCTGCACTAAGGGTCATAAAAACCCCATGCAACATTATAGGCTTGGAAAGCTGCCTGCCGGAAAAGGACCTGGGCTTGTTGGTCAACAGTTGGCTGAGTATGAGCCCAGGTGGGCCCAGGCCGAGAAGGCCAATATCACCCTGGCTTGTATCAGAAATAGTGTGGCCAGCAGGACTAGGGAAGTGGTCATCCCCCTGAACTTGACAATGGGAAGGGAGGCCACACCTCAAATACTGTGTTCAGTTTTGGGCCTCTCAACACAAGAAAGGCATTGAGGTGCTGGAGCATGTCCAGAGAAGAGCAACGAAGCTGGTGAAGGGTCTAGAGCCCAAGTCTTATGAGGAGTGGCTGAGAGAACTGGGGTTGTTTAGCCTAGAGGAGAAAAGGAGGCTCAGGGGAGACCTTACTGCTTTCTACACCTACCTGAAAAGAGGTTGTAGCAAGGCGTGGGTCAATTTCTTTTCACAAGTAACAAGTTATAGAATGAGAGGAAGTGACCTCAAGTTATGCCAGGGGAGGTTAAATTGGATATTAGGAAAAATTTCTTCACAGAAATGGTTATCAAGCATTGGAATAGGCTGCCCAGGGAAGTAGTTGAATCACCATTCCTGGAGATATTTAAAAAATGTGTAGATATGGGGCTTAGGGATATGGTTTAGTGGTGGACTTTGCAGTGTTAGGTTAATGGTTGGACTCAATGATCTTAAGGGTCTTTTCCAAAGTGAATGATTCTATGATTCTATGAACAGTAGAGGTCCCTTTCAACCTAAACTGTTCTATGCTTCTATGTTTTAAGTCCTGTGTGGGCAGAGACACTTCAAGAATCTTAATGATTCTTCCCAGACCTTATCCTTGCTCTCTAGTGCTTCATAGGATGAAGTTAAATACATTAACTATTTATGATGTACCTCCTGGACAAGAAGCCGCTAAAACTTATTTCATTAACAGTGAGTATGCATTAGTATAGGACTTTGGTGTTCTTCAAGAATAAGTATTTTAAGGTACAAAGCTGTTGAAAAGGAATCATCCATACTAATAATTTGTCTTTTGCAGATGAGAAGATATAAGCAAAAAGGAATCTTTCCCTTGACTATAGATTCAAACTCATATTCCAAATCCTGAGGTTTTCTTTCCCATTATGCCTTTCACAGCAAATGTACACTCTCTTTATAAAGAAGAATTAATGCAGGGTGTATTATATGAGGCATGTGTGTAATATATTTCTTAGTACATGTTGTAATTTTATTTCATTTCGGTAGAAGGGGAAAGAGATGGACTTTTGCTTATATACTGGGATCTGAATTAAGACATCCTAGGTTCAATTTCCAGCTGTATTTAGGCTTATTTTTAAATTACTTAATATTTTCTTTTTGGATTTATCCTGATTTCCATTTGCTTAGCTAATTATATTCCATGGGTACCTCAGTATGAGTTTACTTCAGGACAGGTACCTCATTCCCACTCTGGGAAGTTCTCAGCCAAAACTATGTATACCAGCACTATGGGAGGGGTGAGAGCAAGCAGCATGCTAATATGTGGAGCGTGAACAGGCACTTTCTATTCAGGTTGAAGAGGTGGCTCTGTATGTGATTCAGAAAACACTCAGAAGTAAACAGTGTCTTGAAAAAGTGTTTCTTGCCTGATGAACTCCTTTTAAGAGCTATATTCTTTTGACATTGTTTAGTAAGAAGCAGCTTTATTGAACCGTGTGTCGAATTGCTCTTTGACAGGGAATTGAGTACTTTCCAGAATTTGCTTTCCTGCCAGCAAAAGAAAGTTGTATTTACTTCTTGCTGGCCTTAGTGTTATTTTTTTGGATACGCATGGCTGAGTCCTAAGCCCAATTTCATGTTTCTCTGCTACTTCAAAATGATAGTGCTCCCACTGACATGTACCCACCTTCCTGGCTAGCTTGGCATCTTCCATTTGCCACTTGCTCAGCATACATATCTTCCAGTTACTTTTCAAGATTATTCAGTCTATTCCCTCTTGTGCAGAAACTCATTCCCGGGGAGAGTTCAGCAGTATATAACAGCTGTGAATGTGTCCCCCTGCTGATGACAAAAAACACATTTCACCCTACAATGTCAGAGATGTGTTTTGTCAACCTGAACCAATGTTAGCAAGCAGGTTGGGATGAAGCCACATTAGGCTGTTTTGGAGCATTTCAGAAACCTGAGTACTTTTGACCACAAACAGAGCAGAGGAAGGACAAAGATGTCACCAATGTTGGCAAGAGCAAGAAATAGGTTAAATGAGACAGACCCAAATAAAAATACTGGGCAGCTCCAGCATGATCTTTCAGTGGAAGGTGAAAAATCTCCATGGCTTAGGCTGATTTAGGTTTAAACTGGAGGAAAATTCTCACCTGACCCCAGAGCTACTGATCAGATTCTCCTTGAGCAGGACAATGTGAAAGGAGTTACTAAAAGTCTTATGCCTCAGACTTATTTCAGACATCAGAGCACCTGCATGTCATTTGGTTGTCCTTTGTCCAGCTGTGCCAAACACCTGGTGCTTCATAAGGAGATGAGGACTCCTTTCTCCCATCATCCCCTACCTGTTTGAATAAGTCAACATGACAGTTTTAAATGTAGAAGATGGGAAGAAGAATACCCTTCCTGGTCCTTGTAGAAGCAGCTGTAGTCTTGAAGTGTGACATGCAAGTACCCTCTCCTTTTACATACCAAGAATTCTAGTTTTCTTTTCCTGGCCTGGAATGGATGGGTGGACAGTGGAAATAAAACAGTTCTGTCTTTATCATTAGTTGCTTCAGATCACACTTTACTTTGCTAAAAGTCCATGAGTTAACATGGGACCATTTGGTGTTTAACAGCCCAGTAAGTGTTAATAAGATTTGTCAGACCCACTGAGCACCAGTCTTGGGTGCCTTACTTATTTTATTGCCCAGTGCATTGTGGAAATAAAAAAAAAGAAAGATAAAAAACTGCACCTTCTGCTCATGAGGCAAGGGACTTAGTGATGAAGGAAATAGAAAAGGTTGAGATGCTGATTGATTTGTTTGCCTCCATTTTTACTGGGAAGGTGCACTCGCAGGCCCACTGGGTCACAGAGCCTTGTGACAGAAGCTGTGGGAATGAAACACTCCCCAGAGCCATGGCAGAAAGAGATAGGGAGTACCTAAGCAAATTACGCATACAAAATATACCTATGGGAGTGAACGTGGTGCTGACAGAGCTCACCAAGGTTGATGTGAGGCTGCTGCTACTTAAAAGGTTACAGTAATGAGAGGAGGTTTGTGATGACTGGAAAAAGGCAAACATCACATCTTCTTTAAGACAGGCAAAGAGAGAGGCCAAGGAAACTTAAAGACCGTAAATTTTTACACTGTATCCTTTTCAGTTCACATATTACCTCACACAGGACTAAATGAGTTTCCAAATGGTGATACATAGGAGGTAGGTATGTGTGTGAGAATTAACACACATGCACACATTCTCTTTTGCTCAGACACAAACTCAAGTAAATTAAGCCTTGTGTGGTCTGCTGAGAATATACCTGTGCTATAACTACAAGGAGTCTTGTTTTCTGAGTTGTATTCCTATCATGCCTCTACTGTTCTTTTGGGAGCAGGGGAGATAGCAGGGTTGTTGCTAAGCAGCAGCTGTCGCCAGAAAGCTGTATGTGTAATGTTGTGGTAGTGGATTAAGTGCCACTGAAGTACATCACTTCTAAAGCCTTTCTGTCTGTTATCTGTTGAAATGATTTATCGCCACATATTCAGCCCAACGTGTGTATCCATTTTCCCCCTTCCACCCATCCATATTGCCTGTGATGTCTGGTGAGGTCAAGGCTGTCTGCATTTCTCATTGTTAGTATTCTGAGGAAGCCTGGCCCTACAGCTACAGTGCTGGAGTAAAAGTCTACCTATGACTGACTTGCTCCTGACAAATATGACCCCCAGTCTTAGCATTAATAGAGGTGCCTGTTAAGAAAAACAAAGTTAGCTGTATGAATATCTTCTTAATCCTTGTCTTCTTTTCCTGTAGGGAATCTCTTTTTTTCCTCACAGACAGAGTTTTTACGGCCAACTCCAAAAATACTCGTTGCAGAAATTACTTCTAAGAATACTTTTTTTCTGCTTGTGAGCGAGTTATTTCAATGACTGAGATTTTAATTTCCATTTCTGTGGGCACAATTAAACAATGCAACAGAACATAGATGCAAAATATTTTAGCAAATCAACTGTTTTCAAAAATGCAATTTCTTGAGAAAGGTAAGAGTAACTATTTTGCTATAGCTGTGTAAACACAAAGTGCCATTAACTTTCAGTGATACTGAAAAAATCAGGCTCAGATAAGGGAGCACACCCCTGTCTGTTCTTTATGTTGCTGCCTTGGCAGGAGGCAATTTAGATCCAAAAGCCTTTCAGTGAAATTGTAATGATGTACACAAAAACATAATTCATCCCTTTTAGCAAGTCCATCTAATCCATAGTACAGGCAGAATAATGTTGGATCCATCTGCACACGTCAATAAGTCTTTCAAAGTGTTCTTAGGTGTTTAGAAAATGTAATTGTTTACCTTCAGTAAAAATAGAATATTTTTTTTCCCTTTTGTTTATTTCATAGAACCATAGAATGGTTTAAGTTGGAAGGGACCTTAAAGATCATCTGATTCCAGCCCATGGGCAGGAACACCTCCCACCAGACCAGGTTGCTGAAAGCCACATCCAACCTGGCCTTGAACACTTCCAGGGATGGGGCACCCACAACTTCTCTGGGCAATTTGTTCCAACGTCTCACCACCCTCATAGTGAAAAATTTCTTTCTGATATCTAGTCTAAATCTACCCTCTTCCAGTTTGAAGCCATACCTCCTCATCCTATCACTACATTCCCTTGTAAAACGTTCCTCTCCAGCTTTCTTGTAGGCCCCCTTCAGTTACTGGAAGGCTGCTATAAGGTCTTCCTGGAGCCTTCTCTTCTCCAGGCTGAACAACCCCAACTCTCTCAGCCTGTCTTCATAGGAAAGATGCTCCAGCCCTCTGATCATCTTTGTGTCCCTCCTCGTTTTTGTTTGTGCTTCTTGTCTTGAAGTGGTACACTCTTTGGTTAAGGAACTATGTTATCTGTGCATTTGTGGAGCAACTATTGTGTTTGAATATGAATATGGTTTTGGTCTTTTACTATTCTAGCAGGGCAACTGGTAGCTAGGGTGAAGTAACAAGCAAATTTGTGGCTTTGTAGCTGGGGGAAGCAGAAAGAAAATCCAAAACAATAGAAAAACCTGTCTCTTCCCCAACTCTGATGCTACAGTTCTTCCAGTCATCTCGTTCTCTATAAATAGGTGCAGTCAGAGCTCTTCACTGCTGCTCAGTCACTTGTTTTTATAAAGCAATCATCACTTCCTAAAATGACAGTCATTAAAACCCCAAATACCCAGATTGCTATGCTTTGGGATAATAAAGCTCAGCACATAATCAGGTGGTATTACATTGTTTTCTGGTCTGCTGAAACCTGGTAGATATGAGTACAATCACCTCTGATGACTATTGCTAAGAAAGAAATCTGGCTGGCAGCTCCCAGCACTGCCAGTCTATTAATGTTTGTATTCACACAGACTCATTTAAGAGCATAACTGAAGGAAAAAAAAACATAAAAAATGAGGTTGACATGTTCCATGTACAATCATTAAATGATGATCTGTTTATTTTTAGAACCTTAAGTTACATCTTAGATTTTAATGTAAGGTCAAATGAAAACTGAAGAGTTGTCATGAATGTCAGAGTGAAGAATACACACAAAAGAGAACTAAAATTATGCTGGCATGAAAAAAATCAGCTGGTAGTAGCTGACAAAAGAATATATGCTCGGGCAATAAATTAGCCAAAGTCCTTTGCAGAGTCTCTTCATATTTTATATTGAGTACTCGTTTCCACTTACTTGGTGAAAAGAAGGTCAGTTTGTAAAGTAGCACCCTGTGAAATTGCCAAGAATATACCACCAGCCAGTGAAAACTGATGTATTGTTACTGATGTTAGTAGAAATAAATAAAGAGACATTGTGATGACTACTTATTAACAAAGTTTATTGATTTGAGATCCATCTCTGTTGGTTTAACGTCTTTGCTGACACTCATATGTTTCGGTGAATGTGTGCCTCTGCCTTGTGTAGCTTCCTAGTACTTGAATGTGTTGGTGATTTGAAGTTGTATATTTATTCTTTAATGAAAGACAAAAAAAGAAACCAGCAAATATATTAGCAAATATATTATAAAGAAATCAGCTTAATATATTTGTAATACTTGTTGAGCCACCTTCTGTCACCTCTGACATGTGCGGTGCCCAGCTATAAATTGTGGAAAATAAATGAAAACTGGTGCCAATATAGTGACAGGAAGTGAAAGAACAGGAGGAGAAAAGAGGAAAAAATGGATACTTCTTTTCTGCAAAAACACTAGTGCAGCATTTACTTCTCTGTAATGTGAGACTGTTGTGTGTGCGCTGTTGTTTCCCTCTTGCATTTGGGTAAGGATGATCTCTGCTCTTCGTTCACCACCCAGCCTAATTCTGGGACTTTGTGGATATGGTCATACTGTCCAGGTAATACCTCCTAATTACTGAGAAAGCAGCAGATTATCTTAGGTTTTGAAGAGGATTTTTTCAATGGACCTATGCTACTTTCCTTCCCAGGATCCTGAGAAGAGGCAATGAAGTAAAATAGAAGTCTCTGATACCATCTCTTCCGAATGAAGATGGGCCGCCTTGCTTTCCAGGATACACACCACACTCCCCCACCTCCCCTGCTCCCCCCTCCATCTCCTTGTCTTTTGTGATTAGGGTGATGAATAATTCATTTCAAACGTATCACAGTTCTGCAAGAGAGTAGTCTAACTTTTCTAGTATTGGTGTTTCTTCCAGCTTTTAACATTGGTGGTCTAGAAATAAAACTTGCAAATGTAATTTTATCACCTCAGTTCCCATTAAATTTGAAAATAAGCCGTTGTCATCTCCCCAGCGGTGTTAAAGATCACGGTAACATTAGTACGCACTTCTGCTTTGTCTCACCATTGCAGTGAAACAATAAAGGCAGTACATAGAATTCAGGTCACCACAAGTCTCATGCAAATGATAATAGATATCAATGCCAAACAAGGTGCAAATAGAGTTTCCACTTAAGTCATTGTATGAAATTATGTTTGTAAACGCCATCTTAAAAACAAATTCATGCAGTTCATATTTCTGTTAATATCAGAGCAGAAATATTAAATTGTATTCAGTCTATAATTACAGGGGAAAAAAGGGAAAACTGATAAATATATTATTTCTTGGAATAAGGATATGTGGTTACGAATGAGATTTAACGACCATGTGCCTTACAAGTCACAGTAGAGTATTCTTCTAGCTCAGATAAAGCTAGACAAAATCTAGATCATTTTGCAATGAATGAAACAGGAAATCACATGAAATATTTCCTTTTTGTATGTGTACTAGAAAACTCCACATTTTTGAAAGCTTATTCCAATTTAAGAATTATTTGAAATTCCATGTAATTCCAGATTTTTGCTGAGATCATATACAGCATCCTCAAAAGATTATCTGGGATGTGAGTTAGAAGGAGATACTAATGTGAATGAAACATGTCAAAGATATTGCAGGCACCAGCAGCTATGAAATTAAACTGCAGCCATTTAAGATCAGTGGACTTTCTGAACATTGTTCAAATACAGGTCGTTGAGCAATAATATATGCTATCTGGTTTGGAAGTATACTAGTAATTTGACAAATATTATTTGGCAATACCCTAAGCATCAGATATTTGTGCTTAGGTGTACCAAGTCTGAGCCAAGACTATTTGTAGCGGGACTGCATCTACTACATGATTTTTTTCATTATTTCATAAGATTAAAACATCTTTTAAAGAATGGATCACAATCACCTTTGGTTGTACCAAGAGATTAATCTTTTTTTTTTTAAACAGAAGAGTTTCTGTGATATACTTGTAGAATGCGTTTTTTGTTTTTTGAGATGTCAGCGATTGCCTGATATCAACATCTTATTTACAAGGTAAATGAAAGAGCTGAAAACATTGGGTGATATTCAGGGAATTTATCTCTTAGGAATAAAACACCAGTGTGCAATGGGGCAGGACATGCATTCACTGGAGAAAAAACAGGAAAACAGTTCATGGTTTTCATTTTGGAAAGTGCTTGTTTGCTTGTCTGCAGTTTATGGCTCTATTCATTTTAACATGAATAAATAGAAAGATATTTTCTTTCTGCTAATGATATGGAACGTCTTATTTAGTCTAATAAAACGCTGTATCTTTCCTCTGTCTGTTTAGCTTCTTGATATGCACAGATCTTCAAGTAATGTTATTCGGAGTGATGCTGTCTAGATATCCAAGGTTTTGGCTTCTGTGATCATAGATCTACCGTTGAGAAGCTGGGACTGTTGGGAGCTTACAGGATGAAACTGACCAAGTTGGGGAAGATCATATTTGCCCACAAGCTGGCCAGACTTATAAGGATAGCTTTAAACTAGACTTATTGGGGTAGGAAGTGAAATTTTGAGTACCAGAGAATAACCAGGGGTTGCTGATGTGTTAGGAACCAACAGAGAAATATCTGTGAAACACTTCAAAGGAATTAGGGCTTATTCCTCTAAAAAGGTAACACCGTTGATAGCCCAACTGAAGTGTCTATACCAATGCTTGTAGCATGAGTAACAAACAGAAGCAGTTGGGCACGTGGTTTAGAAGTGGTTTTGACAGGGTAAGTTAATGGTTGGACTTGATGATCTTAAAGGTCCCTTCCAACCTCAACAATTCTATGATTCTATGATTACTATCACTGAAACTTGGTGGTATGAATCACATGACTGGAGTGCTGCAATCGATGGCTATAAACTGTTCAGAAGGAACAGGCAGGGAAGGAAAGCAGGGGGGGTTACTTCCAAAAAAAAAAAAAAAAAGATTGATTGCACAGAGCTGTCTTTGAACAATAGTGATGGGCAGGTTAAGAGCTTATGGGCGAAAATTAGAGGCTGAGCTAGAAAAAGAAAATTCATGGCTGGTGTTTACGACAGGCCACCCGGTCAAGTGAAGGGTGTTGATAAAGCATTCTTACTTCAACTACAGGAAGCATCATGCTCGGAGGTTCTGATCCTTCTGGGGTACTTCAGTCACCCTTACATCTGCTGGATGCTAAAGACATGATTGTCCCCCTCTACTCCACTCTCATGAGACCCCACCTGGAGTATTGTGTCCAGCTCTGAGGCCCCCAGCACAAGACATGGACCTGTTTTAGTGGGTCCAGAGGAGGGCCACAAAGATGATCAGAGGGATGGAACTTCTCAACCCTGAGAGAGTTGGGGTTGTTCAGCCTGCAGAAGAGAAGGCTCCAGGAAGACCTTTTTGTGGCCTTTCAATACTTAAAGGGGGATTACAAGAAAGATGGAGAGGGACTTTTTACCAAGGCCTGCAGTGATAGGATGAGGGACAATGGTTTTAAACTGAAAAAGAGCAGATTTAGAATGAATATAAGAAATTTTTTACTCTGAGGGTGGTGAGACACTGGAAGAGATTGCCCAGAGAAGCTGTGGATGCCCCATCTTTGGAAACGTTAGCATTCTTATTTATTGTACAACTTATTTATTGTACTGTTATGTGTATGTTTGGTAATATCTTACAGGATATTTCTTTAATTTCTGCCTATCAGATTGTCATAAAGCCTCTTAATTTGTTTTATTCAATAACTCAAAGGCAGAATAATAGTTATGCAAAACACTACTCTCTTTTTGTAGCTTTTAAAAATATCTTTTAGTGAGTTCCATGAATATTAACAGATCTGCAAAAAATAAGTTAAAAAAGGGGGTAGTGACAATTTCTCAGGGCTGATTTTCCTGTGAAAAAGATGGTATTATAATAATTTGACTTTTCATTGAAGGTGGTAATGAACTTTGTAAAGACAAACAAAGAACACATTTTCATGCATATGGATAGTTGTGAGTAGGGAAAACCCTCCACCACCCAGAGACTTTTTAGGTCCTACTCAACCTTGGTATTTGGCAATCTTTACTGGGAAGATGCAGTAGTTATGCAACATAGCACAGACAAAATCTTGGAGAGAGATGAAAAGTACAAATAAAATCACATCCATAGAGGCTGTAGTTGCCTAATGGTTGCTTGGGGACCTAGGCACAGGTGGCTATGGCAGTGGTGCTGTCCTCTGACATGCAAAAGTTTCTCTCATGCACTGATACTGAGTGGTCCAAATGCAGATGTGGGTCTGTTCTCTAGACACCACCATGTAATATACATTCTTTTTGCTCTGAATGGCTTCAATTTTTGATTAATTCAAAAAGATCCTTATGAAGATTTTACTGAGGAATGATTTCTGTATGCTACTTCAGCGAATTTCTAACCTGATCAGATTTATTTTGGGGATGCCTTAAATCACAACACAAATTCATCTGGAGTACTGACCAGTCAAAGAACCCAGAGCAGGTGGATACAACCAAAACCATCCTCTGAAATCTAAGTTTATTTTACCATTCAGCATCCATCTGTCAATGAAATAAAATGTCACAAAACATTGACACTAAGTAATTACAGCAATTTGGACCTGTCCTGGTTTGAGGTAAAATAGAACCAATTTTCTGTTCTGTAATTTTACTTTGCAGCTAAGACTTTTCTAACTAACTGAACCCTCTGAAATTAACAGTATATTGTGCAGAAACTGTTCACTCTCAGAGTGATAAGACCTGATTAATTTTAATTTATGCCAAGGAATGGTATGCAGAGAGGCTTTTGCTGTTACTTATTGCTATAACACCCAAGGCCGGATAATTTTGTTATTTACCCCTTTGGAGGGTCGGAAGCGGAAAAGAGTAGAGGGGTCCCACCTGCGGGGAGGAGTGGACAGGACAGGTGACCCAAAACTGACCAACAGGGTATTCCATCCCATCTGCCTCATGCTCAGTATAAAAGCTGGTGGATCAAAGGGTCAGCTCTCTTCCTTCAATGGCCAGTGTCCAAGGAGGACTCTGTTCGTCTGCCTTTGATCCTGATCCCAAATCCAGATCTGGAATCCAGTTCCTGTCCATCATTAAGTCCAATCTGGGATCTTCCCAGTGCCAGCCAGTGACGTGATTGTAACCCTGGGAGCTTGGTATGGTTTTGAATGTACTTAATTATTTTCTTTTTATTTTATTATTAATATTTCATTAAAGTGGTTTAATTCTTTCTAAACTCATAAGTATCTTTTTTCCTCCTTTGCCTCTCTCTTTGAAGAGAGGTGAGGGGGAGCATCTGTCATTTGCCCCGTGGCTGGTTCAACCTAAACCATGACACCTTCACATCAGACCTTTTCATCAGACATAATACCGACCAAAACCAAATACTTGCATGTGAAGATATTTGTTACACTCTTGACTTCACCTCCACTGAAATGGAAAGCAGAATTAATTCCCGAATATGTATTGTATTCTGCCTGGCCTCTAGCTGGTGCTCCAGGAACATGTGGGGCTTCCATGGATTCTCTATTGTATCTGCCAGTCCTATGCAATGCCTTGGTTATCTAGTGCTATTTCATACTCCTAAAACAGAACTAAGCACCTATTCTCAGGCAGCCAAAGTACTCCTTATAATGTCAAGATCCCTTGTTGTTTTTTTTCTCATTGTAATCCCAGAAGCAAGCAGAGTGCAGTGAAACTAATATTTGAAATTAAAAAGGCAGCCCACAAAGGGGAAATATTTAAAAACAAAACAAAACAAAACAAACAAACAAACAAAAAAACAACCCCAGAACAAAACCCAGAGGTGATAATACATGCAAGAGTGATGAATTGTTTAAAAAAGCATATTAGACATTTTGAATGTACTGAATACCTGTGTCATCTGTCCTGAATGGTCTCCATCTGCCAACCTGTATTTTTCAGAAGATGAGTTTCTTGATGGCAGTGTTTCCACTTTCTCAACAGATATTAGGGTTTCTGTGCATTGGACAATGTAAATTGGCTTCTCAATTAAACTAATTTCACAGAGGAAGTCTATGCCTTTGATAATAGCAAGTGCACATAGATGCATTAAACTGAAGTGGCCCTTAAAAATTATTTATTCTATTTTTTATGTTGAATTGTTCTGTAGAAAACAGCAGTGTCACAGGTGTATTTTCACCAATGTCAAAGGGCTTGGGTCAGGTCTTCTCTCTGCAGCCTGTTAAAAACAAAAAGAGAGAGTAGAAATGCTACACACACATGTATATATATACTTACACATGTGTTTATCTGCATAAGGAAGCCCTCTGGAATTCTTGAGATCACATGATTCTACTGCAAAAAACAACCTCTGTCCATTATGTATCTGCTATTGCCATCAAGAAAAACATAGAATTACAATCTAACCTGAAAAACAATGACTTTTCCTTGTGTCTTCACTGTAAAAATAAGATATTTTGATGGACAGATGTCTATTTATTTTTAATGGAGACAATTTATGTCATGTCTTGCCTTTCTAGTCCAAGTAATGGGAATGGAATATTTTATACACGTAGTATTTGAACAGCTAGTGAATGCTTATAAAAGCAAGACTAATCATACTGATTTTTGCATGGATTAAGAGCACAGGTGTTATACAAGATTACCATGTAAAACAGCAGACTGAAATCGTAGTTTTGGCAGTGTAGTTATTCCTGTTCTATTAATGTCACAGAATAAATCATCCTGAATGAACTGTACTGTGCCAATTTACATGGTTGTTTGGAGAGGTACACAAATGAGACAAAACTGGACTGAATTCCAGTACAGAATTTATATCTAAATCTACAGACACAAAGAGCAATATCTAGCCATCCTAGGCAGAAACTGCTGCATTCCTCACTTTCTTACTTTTAACAAGAATTCTAACACAATCTAGAATAAGAAAACTTCTCTGCTTAGTGGAAAAGACCTTATGCTCAACAGATGGGTCATGGCTACAGTACATGAGCCTAGACTTGTCTAAGTATTTG
The DNA here is from genome assembly GCA_008711295.1 of Anarhynchus alexandrinus. Classification (NCBI taxonomy): domain Eukaryota; kingdom Metazoa; phylum Chordata; class Aves; order Charadriiformes; family Charadriidae; genus Anarhynchus; species Anarhynchus alexandrinus. Next base: position 1,534,488 of record VUYV01000003.1, read on the forward strand.
GTGACATTTTAGAAATCAAAGTCATATGGATAGCATTTGCTTTCAGGAAAGCTGAAAGAGAGGATGTAGCCAAAATAAAAGTGCACAATTGAAGAGTCATCAATTTCAGAAGAGTGCAGATTCAAGTTTTCATGTTATCTAGAACATGGATGCTAAGAGGAAAAACATTGCAAAATGTGAAATCTACCCCCAAAGCAACAGCTATATCTGACAAAATATTTGTCAAGATAACATGTGTATCTCTGGCATGTAAATATACACAATAATAAATGACTACAAATTCTGAAAAGCATAGTTGGCAAAACATGGAGTAAAATATGCTACTTACCATCATTGTATATCAGCCATATAGAAAAGAAAAACTGACAGATGAGTAAAATGCATACAGTACCTAATTACCATTCAGCTAGAATGCTTTAGAAATTAATCATGCTGAATTCAGCTCTTTTAATGAAAGTAAATAAGTTGGAAATGAAGACTGGCAGGTCATCACGTAGGGGGTTGTCAGCGCTTTGATTTTTTAGAAACCAATGAAAGTTTGAGTGTTTTCATAGTTTGTTAAGTGGTAGTGAAGCACTATCAAGCATGGATATTATATTGCTATGCCTTATTTTCTGTGTCTGCTGAGGTTCTTTCCTGTCTTGAATCCTTTCCTTTCTAAACGAATCCACACTGTGTTTTTACTTTCTAGTCATTGCTCAGATAGAGCAAAAGTAGTGATGAGTGCATGAAAAAGAAGTGCATTATAGCGGGGTTTGACAGGTTAAGTCTTCCTATTTTAAGTATTTTATTCCAACACCGTTGGGGAGAAGACATTGGAAAATAAATCCCATGGTTTTTTAGAGGTTTTGATGAGTTACTAGGCAAGTTCAGTGCAAGTCAACTGCTCTGCACTATCTATGCCAAATAGTCTTCTTGTCAATTGGGGGCTTAATATTTCTATTTTCATTCAAGGGATGAGAAGCAAACAATTTTTGTAGAACTCAGTGATAAACTGCATTGTCAAGTTCTTTTCACTATTACAAGTGAACAGACGTTCATGAATTGCACTACGGTAAACAAATAAAGAATCAATACATTGTTACCCTTCTTTACAATATCACAAATGGGAACACCAGCTGTATTACTTCATAACCAAAAAATGAGTTATCAGAAAATGTGTTTAAAGAAATGACCATGGAATAAGAGTGTATGCAGGAATCATTCAACAGGCCTGACTTGGATTTGCCCTTGTTCTGGGTTCTCTGTAGTTACATACAGATAAGCAAATTAATGTAAACCTGGAACAGCCATATTTAACTCTGAGACATGAATGATGACATGCAGTTTGCTGCAGTAGAGAAACAGAATTTACTTTAAGGAAAAAGAACTGCACTGCCACTGATTAAAAACCTGTGTACATACTCTGAGAGGCAGCAGGCTCATTTTAGTAAGCCTCTTGAGCTTGTTCCTTATGCAGAACCCTGTGTTTCTTTCCCTGGTAACCATTACAGCTATGCATTGTTCTGCTCAGAAATACAGGATCTGCATCACTGCAGATAAACCATGTTGAAAACTAAAGGAAGACAACTCACTTTTGGAAGACAAAGCACAGAGTTAACAGCACTGACAATCAACATCAACACCATGAGAAGTGATGGCAGGCAAAACACTCCACATTTCTGAAAGTTCATCTAAACAGGTACTCTGTCTCAAGACCGACCATAGCTTCTTGTGAAGTAGCGTAAATAGGAACCCAACATAATAAAGAATGGAAACCCTACATTTAAGTCAACTATTTCTTCATCTAATCCGGTGAAGATTAAACTCTTTTTAGCTCTTGGGCCAAGTAGCATCAAAAACTAAGTATCTTATTATCTTCCAAAAATCTTTGGAGTGATCTAGTCATATTGCTACATTAACTGTGACACCATAAATAAGAATTGTACAGTAATTTCTTAGAATAAGAAATTCTGCAGATAATATTTACAGATACAAGGTATGACAGTGTGCATAGAGCTGACAGGGTCTGTCTGAGATCCCATGAATCTCTGACATTCTGCCAGTACAGCGAGTAATAGACTTGAGTCAGGATTTCCAATCAGTCCTTGAATAGCATAACCCAGTGTGTCAAACTAGTTATTTTTAATGAGTCTATGCGTTTTGCATTATGCCAGACATTCCTTGTCATGCTATTGGATTCTTAATGCAATAGGAGAGAGGCCATTAATCTTAGTAATAAAATGTTTGAATACAGAATATACAAAGTTATGCATAGCAGAAACCATACAGAAGTTAATGGGCCAAATTTAGCACTGGCTTAATTCCACTCAAATCACTGGAGATAAGCCAGGTCTCAGTCTGAGTTAATGACTTCTGTAGTATGCTAGTGAATTTCTGTCATACATATGACTTGGTATAATTTATAGTATTTGAAACAAAAAATGACATTCCCTGCTGAGTACAATATTGCTTACTGTCTCAGCTATTCATGTCAAAGACATTGAGATTATATGGAAGTGCTTTTCATTCATGTACAGAGTGACAAAGCAAATATCTGGTGAGTTAAAGGGTATTGTTTATTGAACTATGAATTGTTTATTGAACTATGAATTACGATGAATAGTAACCAATAACCACATTGATTCTGTGAAAAACAGTAATCAAGATCACTGTTTTGCTAACAAAGTTCAAAAAACAAAGCACACAACCAAAAAAAATCCCTTAGAGAAATGAAATATAACTCTGTAACAAACATGGCTGGTTTATAAAGAATTAATTATCACATGCTCAACTTTTCCTCTTGCAAATAGTGATACATCATGGGAGAAATTTGTATTAAGCTGACTTACTAATTAAGAAATAGCAGTTGCTAAGGAGCAAAACTGCTGCTTAATTACTTAATAAACAAGCAAGAAAACATTTCAAGTGGACAAAACACTTCGCGAAACATCACCTTTTGTGACAAGAGCTCTCTAGACTCTATTGAGAATAAGAAAAACTTTCCTGTTTATTCTGCTAAGGAATTTCTGAGGAAAAAAAAATATGTGATCCATTTTTGTCCAACTAAATTTTCAAATTTGCCTTCTCTGGACAGCCTATCCCAGTGTCTCACCACCCTCATCATAAAAAATTTTCCTCCTTTTGTCCAACATAAATCTACTCTCTTTCAATTTAAAAACATTGCCCCTTGTCCAGTCACTGCAGGTCCCTGTAAAAAGTCTTTCTCTGTCTTTCCTATAAGCCCCCTTTAAGTACTGAAAGGCCACAAAAATGTCTCCCCAGAGCCTTCTTTTCTCCAGGCTGAACAACCACAACTCTCTCAGCCTTTCTTCATAGCAGAGGTGTTCCAGCCCTCTGATCATTTTTGTGGCCTTCCTTTAGACCTGCTCTAACAGGTCCATGTCTGATTGTACTGAGGACCCCAGAGCCGGATGCACTATTTCAGGTGGGGTTTCACGAGAGTGGAGTAGAGGGAGAGAATCAACCCCCCAACCTATTGGCTATGCTTCTTTTATGCAGCCCAGGATACAGTTGGCTTTCTGAGTTGCAAAAACACATTGCCACTCATAGTTTTTCACATGCTAATGTCCCCAAGCCCTTCTCTGCAGAGCTATTCTTAATCAGTTCTTCACCCAGTCTGTACAGATACCAGGGACTGCCTGACCCAAGTTCAGTACCTTGCAATTGGCCTTGTTGAACTTAATGAGATTCACATGGGCCCACTCCTCAAGCCTGTCTAGGTTGCTCTAAATGCCATCTCTTTCCTCAAGTGAATCAACTGCACCACTCAGCTTAGTGTCATCTGCAAACTTGCTGAGGGTGCACTCAATCCCACTACCTATGTCATTGATGAAGATATTAAATAATATTGGGCCCAGTACACACCCTTGAAGGACAGCACTCATTACCGGTTTCCACTTGGACATTGATATATTGACTGTTACCCTTTGGAAGTGGACATCCAGCCAATTCTTTATCCACCTAACAGTCCATCTATCAAATCCATATCTCTCCAATTGAGCAATAAGAATGTTGCGTGAGACTGTATCAGCAGCCTTTACAGAGGTCCAGGTAGATGACATCCATAGCTTTTCCCTTGTCCAGTGATGCAGACACTCCATTGTAGAAGGCCACTAGATTAGTCAGGCAGGATTTGTCCTTGGTGAAACCACCTTGGCTGTCTGTAATCACCTCCCTGTCTTCCATATGTTTCAACATGTCTTCTGGGGTACTATTTCCTTGATGTTACCAGATATGGTAAGGCTGACTGGCTGGTAGTTCCCATGTTGCTCCTTATTACCCTTTTTAAAAATGGTTGTGACATTCCCTTTTTTCCGGTCACTGGGGACTTCATCTGACTGCCGTGACTTCTCAAATATGATGGAGAGTCCTTCAGCATGCTTTTATGCATCCTAGAGTTTTGCACATCTCAGTACACATATTTGAAAGATGCTCTTGGAATTTGTCCTGAGAAGAAATAAATGTGGGAAGCATTGTTCTTTTTCCTTGTCTGTGATATGGAATGTTCAGTTATTAGTATTTTATCATAGATAATAAAATTTGTGAAAAAAGTTTTTATATATGAAAACAATTCACATGTACTGTCCTCTTTATTGGCATGTTCATGGGAAGTGTCACTAAAAATGCAGTCAAACATGCTCATAAACAAAGCTACTTTTTTGCTTCACAGAACAAAACAATTATGTTGGCAAGAAATACAACCAATGACCCTTTACTTTGTGAAGAGGCAACTCTGTTTTTTCAGGGCTGCCAATCTAAATTTGCTCATTAATGTTGCTTTCACGTATTCAATTACTAATTCAGCTCCACATCATTTCACTTACTGTTTGAAATTAAATTTTATGGAATTTTTATGAATATATTTTTGCCCTTTAAAAAGTAAGTTATTTTCTCTTAACACATTCAGTAGGAAATAACATCTGAGTTGAAAGTGCATTTCAGGGAAGATGCAGCTTCCACCAAGCATCAGATAGGACAATGTTAAGTTACAGATGATATACAACCTAAAGGTTGCAGGTGTGCAATCCATTATTTCCTGGATGTCCTTTATAAAGGCATTTTCAAAGGCATGAAACTGGTCAGTCTATTTTAATAAGGCCTATTGCACATTAACTCGGCTTTATTTCAGGCAACTGAAAAGCTACCCATTTGAATTTTATTGTACGTAACCAGCATCATTACTCAAGGGAACAGCCTCTTGTGGCACTCCGGGTTTTCTCTGAACTGCAGTATGTTACACAGCCATCTGCTTTTGCAGGAAAACTGTGAGTTACAGCATTTTTTAAAAATAATTCTTACCCAGTGCAGATAATTGGCTATACCATCCCTCTGTCATCCATCAGTGACCCTCTGCAGTGTGGCACAATTTATTTCTCAGCTTCTGCCCATGTTAAACATATTTGCAGATATAGCTCTTTTGGGAGTTCTGTTACATGACACTTTAACTGGATTCTTTTCTTTCCTTAAGAAAAAAAACCCAACACCCTATGTTTGTTAGTATGCAGTATCATGCCATACATCGCCATGCCTTCAGCATCACGTGTCTTGGTAAAACAGGCAGAGGATTTATTCAGGAAGACTTAATGTCAGGGTCTTAACTGCAAGACTAAAGCCAAAGGCTTATAAATATAAAAAGTAGTCTAATTACATTTAATAAATAGATAGTTATTGAGGTACTAATCTTTTTCTGGTCAGAAATTCAATGATGTAATCCACAGTTGGGGTTCATGGTGACATGTGAATCCTGCCTTTGCTTGTGAACCTAGATAATAAGCGTGTTGCTCTCCAGACTGGGTGGTCCTATTCATAGAACTATCCATGGTCCTATTCAGGTTCTCCCTCCACCAAATTCTTAGTGTGCCTCTTTAATCCTAATCCCAGTCAGTCGCTTCACACCCATTACAAATATAGGTATGGAGTTTTGTGCATTTCATGATTCTGTTGTGTCAATTAATTTAGATATTGGATACAGGTATAATTGCATCTAATATTTCTTCTAGGAGTTAAATGACTTAAATACTATAAGGTGATTTCTTCTGTCACTGTTTAGTCTGAAACCAACTGTTTCAGTTTCAAACATCCCCCATACTGAACTGCCACTGCAGTGCATTTATAATGGGTATTACGTAAATTACTATTATACAGCTATTATCTGTTTTCTTTAGAGTGTCACTGGCTTCACAGTGAAAACACACATAAGTCATTACTGACCAGTTTCATAACATGTTATATAGCACGTGCTTATGAATCAATGTTTCTTCTGTTAAGCATTTCCATGTCCCAATGACTTTCTCTTTGTTCTCCCTCAAATTCTAGGAAAATAAGAAAGCACATTACATTTAAAAGAGATTTGAAGTCAAAGTTCCTGTTATACTACTGCATTTGGCCTGAACTGCCCTGCTTCTATATTTCAACTAAATCCAGTGGTTCTGAGAAATTGTAAGCTTGTCTTGTAGACAAGAAGTCATACATCTGTTCACAAAAGAGATAAAGACAAAAGGGATTGGTAGAATATTTTCAGCCTTGCCAATTCATCTGAGGTATTAGTGGAATCATCTTTAAAGAGAAGGTGATCATGCTAGCTTAGTTGTATTTAATCCCTGGGAGAGTCAGGATTTGGAAATATGCACATTCAAGTCCTTTCACTAAAGTCTGATCACAGACAGCAGACAGTTTCATTCATTAATGACCTGGCTTGATTTTCAAACAAATTCTAGATAATAAAATCACTTCAAAACTACATGGCAAATTTGTATATCTCAATACAGAACTTAAGCCTACATTTAGGGATCTTGGTAGTTATTTAAGCACTTATTAATTAGTCAGAAACTTAACAGAAATTCCCATAAACTCCAAAATAATTCTATCTTTCATTTATCACTTTCTACAGTTCTTTGTTAATATCTATTAGACAGTGTTGATGTCATTTGAAGAAACCTTAGAAAAACAAACTCATTGTTTTTGATGTAATTGATGTAAGCATGAAACAATTTGCAAGGTTTTTAATTAACCTACAGGCATTTACATTTTAAATAGACTGCAGGATCCCAAGTTTCAAAAACTAACCTTGTTTAACCAAAAAATAACCAGTCTTTTGAAAACACCTCTATTTATAATCCATCTCCCTTGTTTTTTTCTCTCACCCATAAATACTTTAAAATTATCTGCATGCCATGATTTCCTTCTTCACTCAACATAATTTTCTAAATCAGACAATGCATGCACTATCCAATCTTACTTGTCCATAAAACTATCGTAAGTGTATTAAAGCATAAACATATAAAGATGGCTTCTCTAAAAATTAATGTCAAAGTAGTTTTCTGTTTAGTACTAATGTCCTCACATACACTTAAAAAGGAGACTGAGCTTTCCCAGAAGGCTATGAACTCACTGTGCTTTTCTGCGATACAAACACACACACACATTTGTATACAAGGCACAGATAGTAAGAGCTGTCGACTTCCTTCATTAATTTAAAAGTTGTTGGCTTCCAGTCATTAATTTAACAATTATATCAATTGCTTTCTCTAAAGTACTGCATCCAGCATTTTCCTCTCAATTGAAAGGGCAGCAAAGGCTTAATTTCCTAATCATTGTGCCTTTTAGCTAAGTGAGAAAATTCTAACATGATAGTCTTTTATTTCAGTGAGAAATAGTTACTTTTCATGATCATAGAATAAAATAATAGAAAAGATAAATACATCAGTAAATCTCAGACAATGCCATCAGTGCCAGCGATATCTCGTGTGTTGCTGTAGTTAAGACATTTTGTATTCCAAATAGCAGCGATGTGTTCGTAAGACTAGGAAGATTCCAAATCTACAGAAAGGCAAGCTGCCACTTTCTGATCTTCTAACCAAACAATTCTGAAAAGAAAAGAAAAGAAAAGAAAAGAAAAGAAAAGAAAAGAAAAGAAAAGAAAAGAAAAGAAAAGAAAAGAAAAGAAAAGAAAAGAAAAGAAAAGAAAAGAAAAGAAAAGAAAAGAAAAAAAGAAAAGAAAAGGACTGTTTCAGTAGAAAGGGACCTACAATGATCATCTAGTCCAACTGCCTGACCACTTCAAGGCTGACCAAAAGTTAAAGCATGTTATTAAGGGCATTGTCTAAATGCTTGTTAAACACTGACAGGCTTGGGGCATCAACTACCCCTCTAGGAAGCCTCTTCCAGTGTTTCACCATTCTCTCTGTAAAAAAATGCTACCTAAGGTCCAGTCTAAACCTCCCCTGGTGCATCTTTGAACCATTCCCACGCATCCTATCACTGGATACCAGGGAGAAGAGATCAGCACCTCCCTGTCCACTACCCCTCCTGAGGAAGCTGTAGAGAACAATGAGGTTGCCCCTCAGCCTCCTTTTCTCCAAACCAGACAAGCCCAAAGTCCTTAGCTTCTCTTCATAGGACATTTCTTCCAGCCCTTTCACCAGCTTTGTTGCCCTTCTCAGTATGCGTTCAAGGACCTTCAAATCCTTCTTAAATTGTAGAGCCCAGAACTGCACACAGTACTCAAGGCAAGGCTGCACCAATGCTGAATACAATGGGATAATGACCTCTTTTGACTGTCTGGTTGTACTGTGTTTCATGAACCCCAGGGTGTGGTTTGCCCTCTTGGCTGCCAGGGCATGCTGCTGACTCATACTGCACCTGCTTGTTGACCAGCACCCCCAGATCCCTTTCTACAGGGCTGCTTTCCAGCCACTCCTCTACCAATTTATACTTGTGCCTGGCATTACTCTGTCCTAGGTGCAGAATCCAGAGTTTCAACTTCTTAAATTTCATGCCATTAATCACGGCCCAATGATCCAACCTATCTAGATCTCTCTGAAAGACCTCCTGTCCCTCAAAAGAGTCCACATCACCTCCCAGTTTAGTATCATCAGCAAACTTGCTAATGGTGCATTCAATTCCTGCATCCAGATTATTGATAAATATATTGAACAGAACTGACCCTAGAACTGAACCCTGAGGAACACCGCTGGTGACTGATTGTCAGTCAGATGTAGCCCCATTAACTACAAGCATTTGAACTCTGCCCTTCAGCCAGTTCTTCACCCAGTGCACTGTAAACCTGCTCATCCCACAGTTGGACAACTTGTCCAGAAGGATTCTGTGAGACATAGTATCAAAAGCCTTACTAAAATCCAGAAAAAAATACATCCACCTCCTTCCCTTCATCCACTAGATGGGTGACCTTATCATAGAAGGATATCAAGTTAGTTAAACAGGACTTTCCTTTTGCGAACCCATGCTGACTGTTCCTGATGATTGCATTATTCTTGTACCTCGTATAATCTCCTTCATAATTTTTCTAGGAACTGAGGTTAGACTAATGGGTCTGTAGTTCCTTTGGTCTTCCATCACGCCGTTTTTGGAGATTGGAATAACATTGGCTATTTTCCAGTCAGCAGGGACCTCCCCAGACTCCCAAGACCTTTGGCAGGTGATAGAGAGGGGTCCTGCTGCCATAACATCCGCTAGTTCCTTCAGAACTCTGGGATGAACCCCATTGGGCTCCATGGACTTATGATCATTCAGCTGATACAGCTGGTCCCTTAGAATTCCAGTTTCCATAAACTGAAACTCACGGTTCCCACACTCATGGTCCTCCAACTCAGGGGACTGAGCAGGCCAAGGTCTGTAAGTATTATTAAAGGCTGAGGCAAAAAATGCACTGAATGCCTCCGCTTTTCCTTCATACCTATTAGTTAGATGACCATCTTCAACAAGTATCGGTCCAATGTTTTCTTTAGACCTCCTCTTCCTATTAACATGCTTAAAAAAGCCCTTGTTTTCTGAAACAACATTGGCCAGTTTCAACTCTGAGCTTTGGCCTTTCATGTCTTCTCCCTGCATAAACAAACCAGAACTATGTACTCTTGCTGCAAAGCCTGACCTCGCTTCCAGAGATCATACAGTTTCTTCTTCCTTTTGAGCTCCATGATGAATTCCCTGTTCAGCCATTCTGACACAGATAGGAATGGTATTTATGATGGTACAATTGATATTTGGTAACAGCTTCAGAAACTATCAATGATAATATGGTAAATGAAAGGGTACATTTATTTATCTGCATCACAATTTAAAATAATATCAACAAAGATTGCAGTTCATTTAATTCATGTTTTTCTCAGTGACAAGCTGTAAAGGTAACCAAGCTACTAACCATAAGAATCCTTCTCCTCTTTTAATATGTGTGTAAAGACATGATTGAAAAACATATTGCAGGAAAGCACATGATTTTGGATCCATTTAGTAAACACACATGATCAACATAATCTTAGGTTTTCTGTTGAGAATTAGCATTTGTTTGCACATCATACAATCATACATCTCAACCATTCTTTTGCCCAGATGGTAGCTGCTCCTTAAACCGACCAGTTGAGGAAACTGCCATTGCATAATAAGCAACTTCTCTGATCATTGATCTAGAGACACACACCACTGTGAGAATTCATGTACCTTGCAGATCATTTATGGTATGTCCTACAAGAAGGAAAGGATAACCTGGAAAGAATAAAGGTGGGGTAAAGAGTATTTATAGCTAGCTACCAGAGCATTTCATCGTATTCGGGGCAATCCGAAGCACAATTACAGGTTGGGCGGGGAATGGCTGGAGAGCAGCACTGAAGAGAAGGACCTGGGTGTGCTGATCGACGAGAAGCTCAACATGAGCCAGCAATGTGCGATCGCAGCCCAGAAGGCCAACCGCATCCTGGGCTGCATCAAAAGAAGTGTGGCCAGCAGGGCGAGGGAGGTGATTCTGCCCCTCTACTCCACTCTCGTGAGACCCCACCTGGAGTACTGCGTCCAGCTCTGGAGTCCCCAACATAAGAAGGACATGGACCTGTTGGAGCGTGTCCAGAGGAGGGCCACGAGGATGATCCGAGGGCTGGAGCACCTCTCCTATGAGGAGAGGCTGAAGGAGTTGGGGCTGTTCAGCCTGGAGAAGAGAAGGCTCCGGGGAGATCTTATTGCGGCCTTTCAGTACCTAAAGGGGGCCTACAGGAGAGCTGGGGAAGGACTTTTTACCAGGGCATGTAGTGACAGGACAAGGGGGAATGGCTTCAAACTGGAAGAGGGCAGGTTTAGATTGAACATTAGGAAGAAGTTTTTCACTTTGAGGGTGGTGAGGCACTGGAACAGGTTGCCCAGAGAGGTTGTTGAGTCCCCATCCCTGGAGGTGTTCAAGGCCAGGCTGGACGTGGCCTTGGGCAACCTGGTCTAGTGGGAGGTGTCCCTGCCTATGGCAGGGGGTAGAACTCGATGATCTTCAAGGTCCTTTCCAACCTAAACCATTCTATGATTCTATGATTCTATGATTTCTTTTCCAGTTTAGACAAAAAAAAACCCCAAACAAACAAACTAATAAAAAGGGGGTCTGTTATATGACCCAAACAGATTCTTAGACTGAGTCACTGTTGAATTCATTCAGTGTTGGTTTTTAGGGTTTTTTTGTTCATTTAAAAAAAAAAAAAAAACCTCTATTTTTTTAAATGCAAAAATTGTTAGCTGGTCAGAGGTAAGTGTACAGGCTGTTTTCAACATACCAGCTGGTATATTTGTTTAAACACTGCATGTACTTATCCATAGCAGATGTTCAGTTATATTCAGCACTGCTGCAGAAAAAAAAAATCTGTTAACACAATAACGAGGAAATTCATTTTATCTATGGAAACATATAGCTATGTGGGGTTTTTTTTGTTTTTGTTTTTTTCGAATAGATGATATTGCCCTTTTTTTGTGACAGTTTTCATTGAACAACTCCTTAATTCTCCATGTTTTTTTAGGAGTACTCTAAGAAAAGAACAGCTGTGAAAGAGAGCTCTCAATTTCTCAGAGAGACCGTTCAGCTTCATTGGCAAAGTTCTGAAGGTTTACTTTGCCAGTTAAATTTTATGACACCAGAAGACACTGTGACTTGAAGTGATAAGTCTTTAAAATCCTGATTTCTTTTCAATTTTTAAAATTTATGGGAAAAAAATGAGATTTTCAACATCCAGCTGGATAAAGCCTTGAGCAACCTCGTCTGAGTTCACTAGCTCTGAGCAGCAGGTTGGACTGTCTGGCCTCAAGTTCCCTTTAAGTCTATCTTGATTATTGGGTTCCAAATGTTTTAAAAACTCATCCTTTCCTAACCTTGAAAATTTAAAAAGTCTTGCAATGAATTACATTTTCTGATAATTCCAAAAATTTAATTCTTAAATGTGCTCAAGATATTCTTATTTGGTATACAGCAAATAGTTTAAAAAAAAAAAAGGTATGGTTGATTCTCATTTTACTTTGACAACCTAATTTAGTCTAATCTAGTTCAATTTAGAACAATAGTGTGAACATTCTAGCATTATGCTGTGAACCTGGAATGGCTTTAGCTTTGTGTCAAGGCACTTTTTCTGACCCTTCAGCACAGTCTTGTATTTAATGAGTAAGTTAAACACATGAATTACACTGATTCCTCACACTGCAAAAACTTTTCATTGAATGAAAAACACCTGAAGCGGTAACTTTAACATTTCCAGAGAAACTGTAAAAGATTTAGTGCTTTTTTTACCCCTTTAGGCAGTAAAAATTCTTGGTCGTCACATTTGCATAAAGTTTGCTGCTCGTTCACAAGTTTTTGTTCTAACCACTTTTGCTCCAAGAAGACATGATATTTTAAAGTAGTTGTCTTTGTGAAGAGACACATTCTGGATTTAAATAGTGTGTTATGATCTCACTGGCAGTCTAGAAAAAGAGAAGAAAAGTCTATGATGACTTTATGCACAAGAGGAAGCAACTAAATGGAAAAACAGGAGCTAGGACTCGGTTTCCTTATCAGATTACATGATCCAGGATGCAGGTTACTTCATGAATCATGGTCCTGGTTCCAAAGGGAGTGCTTTCAGTAACTCAGCAGGTGCCTGTTTGCGAGTCCTTGGAAGTGAAGGAGAGTGAAGTCATTGTTTGAGTTACAGTAGGAGGGTATCAAGGTAGCACCAATGAGTTCACATTTGTCTTCATCTGGTAAATGGGTGAGAGCAGGATGATCCTGCTACCCTGCCTATAGCCCCTAATGACTGGCAGAACATCTCCTGAATTTTGCAGTCTCTAAATGCTGCTGTGATGCAACAGTTACTGTTCTTGAGGACAAGGTAAGTGTTTTCTTTTCTGAATTACGCATTTATCCTGCTGAGCTCAGATTTCATTACAGTGGTGGTCTGTGGCCCTTCACAGCTTGTGTCTGTGAGTGGCAGTGTCTCCCAGGTATAAGATGGAAATCTTCTTTTACAGAAAAACAGTCTTGTCTTTACTGTACTTTTCATAATGGATTATACACTTTTTCTCCAAAAAAGAAAAAATGCCAGAATAAAGTTGAAATTCAAAGATTTCCTGCTTATATGGATGCCAGCAGGCTTTTCAGAAACTTTCAGATTACACATTGGTTTGTAAAATTAATCAAAACTAAATCAAACAAAACACTTTGCACCCCACCACACCCCTCAAACAGAACAAGAAGATGAAATTGCATCCTAGAATATCCCATTTAGATTTGTGTCTCAATGCTTTTCACAACAGAGCAATAGTTAGTGTCCAGGTGTCTGACTATTTAGTACAAATCTTTTCTCCTGTCTGTGTCTGCAATAAGCCGAAAGTGGTTTCCAGTTGGGTCATTCACCTCCTCTGGCTGGAGGCATTTAGAGGCTCAATTCGATCTTTCACCAAGATACTTCTTGGTTCGCCTGTAAAAGGTGAAAGGAAAAAAAATCTCTGTGAAATCAGGAAAATCATTAACAACATCACAAATAATCTCTTGCACCTCCTTCTTTAACTTAAAATAGTAATGAGGTTTTATAATTAAAAACATTGTGGGCTTTCCCAAGTTTTTGTGGAACAGATACTGCCAAGAGTGTTAACATTTTGTCTTCTGAAGAACTCAGCGCAGTTTACAATGAATACTAAAATGAACGTACTTGTGATTCTTGCACATTAATTATAACTCACGTGATGGTCTTAGCCTATTCCCAGGTTTGTGTGAAGAATTTTCAATAAATAAATAAAAATACAATGGAAAGCCAGGTAAGTCTGACAGTAAGTGCATTCTCATAATGAAATGTCACTTTTCTATAGAAGGCTGGAAAGAGGCAAAAGCTATCTTTCATGCTCATCTAAACACAGACTTCATAATTACCAACTATTCAGTGAAGGGTATGATTTCGAAACAAAAAAAATCACATCCAAAATGCACCCTCCCCTCTCTCCAGATGCCTGTTGAACATTACTGAAAGACGATGCCTTGTAGCTGGACAGTTTAATCTTTTCCCTTGGAAGAATAACCTGTAAGAATTTTTTTTCTGCTTTATTACAGCATCTACACTGTGGGTGGTTGTGGTGTGTTTATGTAATATATGAATATTTGTCGTATGCATTTAGTGGCTGAAGAAGCACAAACTTTGTACCTGCCTATACTTGTTACAAAAGTCAATTCAATGCAACACACCACTTCAGGCTACTCTAAATTATGTGTGGTGATGCTTTTTGCATGATGGTTTAAGCTTGTGCTGCATATTTTTATCAAGCAACCAGTCTGTTTTCTTCATACCTTGTTGACACAGATGTTTGGGAAAAGGCTTAGATTACCTGTGGACACAGAATCCCTGCAGCTCACTAGAACAAGGCAGTAATATTAATGTGAACCTTCTTTGTCTGACAGGAAGCATGCATAATTTTCTTCATTGTTATGACTGAAATGACACTTGAACTACATTACTCTCAACAACTGATATCTTTTTCAGCACCATTAAGAGAACCTTCTCAATGTAAAAATATATTTATTCTGTCTTCTAAAATTGGAACCTACATATTTCTCTGGAAGTACCAGTTCTTGCACCACACTGAGCAAGTTATCTCAGTACAACTACTTGGATATTATAAGGCAAACTAAAGAGCTGATATTGGGAGTCTCATCACTATATGTAAACTCTTCCCTGTATTCCACTGTCATTCAGGTCTGAAAAAAAAGTCTTTGTGAAACAGTCAGCCACCCATTATGATAATTTCAAAGAAAACTTGAACAGAACTTCAAAACAATGATCATATGAGGAGGTGAGCTCTTCAGGTAATGTTTATTTGTGATTCATTCCATCTCACTTAAACTTGGGAAGATGCCATAGGCTTGCTCAACAAGTCTTTGTTTCACCTCTGCTTTGTGTTCAATGTAACAAAAGCAAGAAGAGCCTGCCATACTGTGTGCACAAACTTGGAAATTCTGATTTTGCCTTATACAGAGTAATGCTATTTTGTTATATTACTGTATTTGCAATTCATACATTTGTACTTTAGAGAAATCCATGCTAATTTACTCCCCTATTCTCTAATATTCATATATTCTTAGATAGCCCCATATTTTGTCCCCTCTCATGTTAGGGCATATTTTTTCCTGCTGGTGAGAGTTATTTTTTTTTTATTTCTTGACACTTATTAACTTTTCATCTCCTCAGTGGCTGGCTGTAAAATCGAACATCACAACACTGACCTCTTAGGTTACCATTAACAGATCTGTTTACTTCAATTTCTTAAGAACTTTTTATACCACTAAAACCATTCAAAACACCTTTGAATTATTTTGCCAATTCATTTCAGAAACTTTTGAATCCCCAGGTAACAAGTGTTCTCCTTCTAAAGATTCTCACTGCTTCTTTTTCACTGCTTCTGTTAAATCTCTTTTAACACTTGTTTTACAACAGTGTTCCAGCTCTCTTATATATTTGCCTTTGTATATTTTGGATTCTTTTTTTCTCATTTTTGTTCATTATTAGCCTAAGTTGTAGTTAAATTCCTTTGCTGTAGTCACATCATCATTTCTATTTTAAGTCGTTCATAACCAAGCTAGACAGTCGTTGTTTTTTGCATTGTCACAACAGGTCCTTGGCCTTTCTCATGGTTGTATTGTGGTCTCAAATTGAGACTTCCATTTCGACTGCAAAAGAGCCTTGATGAACTTTGCTTTTCAAATGCTGCCCTACAATTAAACAATCCCCTTTTTCTTTATATGTGGAGTTGTTCCTTTAGTCTTTTATGTTAACTTTACTTTTTCCATTTTATACCAGTATCTTCAGTAGTACATGAGATTACTGAACATATTCCTGCATTTCCCAAACAGTCTTTGATACCCCTGAGAGTTAATTTGTTTCAACTGTTTCCTTCTTGTGGCAAATCTGTCTTTGGTCCTTAGTACTGTCCTTAAGCAAGTCAGCCAACATGCAATAAATTACCCATAATTTTTTTTCTTTTCTTGGACATTGCACCAATCAATATGTATATGATCTGTCTGATTAACAGCAAAGAAAGTATTGCATATAACTCTGTGAACATTGCTATGTGGAAGGATGGTGATATAATGTAGTAAGATTTAACTATCCATTGTGTTATGAAGATACATTCCTTTTTTCCCCCCCTACTATAAAATAGTGAGGTTTTGCTGTCTGTAAAGGATCCAATTCCTGGCCATTTCCTGCACTACTGCCTTGTGTTCACAATGCTCAAGTCGTTTTACTCTATCCAGGAGTGAGCTTGACTTAAAGGAGTGCAAAGTATTCAGTTTCCACAGTTTTCCAGAGTTTATGCATATTAACATTTGTGTCTTTCCAAAGCTTAATGGCTCTGCTTATTCAAAATTAATGAATAATCCTACAATTCATTCTGCGATCTTGGCAAACAACAGATTTGTCTTCAGATTTATCACTAAGCTTCAGACTACTCAGCTTGGGAAACCCTACTAGCTTAATACAAGTCTTGTGCTTGGTCTTTTTTTCCGAAATAGAATAGTGGGACAACGTAAGATCTCTTCTGAAATTATGTACTACTGTTGTCTGCAATGTTAAAAAAATCTGAAGTTTATATCTCTAAATGTTGAGCATAAGAAGAGCTCAGTTAACTTACCCTTTACCATTCTTTTGGATATCAAGTTTACATAACAGCTCTCTGATTCATTTATGAAACAGCAAATGTAAAGACCCCATACCCACTGAAACAAGACTGCATTATACCTCTGAATCACTGAATTGCGACAGCATATTTTTTTTGCATGCATGGGTTTGTGATGGAACAGACTGACACAAAAAAACCAAACCAACACCAAAACATTTGGAATACATAACCAAAATAAATTAGCCCTCCGTTTTAACTATGACCTATACATTTTTCATTTTCTACAAAATAGTTCACATTTATTCTATAACATATAGAATATAGAATAAACCTCATTCTTTATTTCCTCTCTTTGTAGAGCTTGATGTTCTCTGGCATGCCTAGCATAAATTTCTGGTCATTAGGGGCAAAAGCTGATTATTTATGTTTATCTGCAAAGTATCGTGAGCCTGAATACAGGAAAAGGGTATGTTTGGCAAGTTTATTTGTAGTGAAAACTTTTATTCTGTACATTTCTCTGGAGCTGACAGAACTACTCAGGTGTACAGTCCAATACAACCTGATTGGTGGAAAACAGGAAGAATGTAAAATAAAATTTTCATTTCCCAGTGGGATATATTTTGTACAGATATATTTCTATGTACTTTTACCAGGACAAAAAAAATATATATATAAAATTATGTATCTAAGATTCTTCTTTCTCCTTCAAAGAAAGAGCAAGCTCTTTACTACAAGTACTCTTCCTTTCTTTATAGAAACCTGTGAAGGCTTATGGCTCATCACTATTGCCGTTATAATGACGTCACAAAACCAATATTGCATTCAGTAAGGAACCACATTTCACCATACTCTCTCTAAGATACACATATTCCTATCAACACACATGTATTTATACAGCTTCAATATACTTATGAATCTTCTGAAATAACTTTACAGACATTGACTATTACATTCCTAACCAAAGTATTTTTTTCAACTTTGCTAGAATACGTTACATGGTTTTATATTAAATCTCATCTCTTTATTACAGTTACCATTTCAATTCTTACTATTAATTCTGTCAATGAGCAGACTATCTTGAAGAAAAACTATAGAGAAAGCAAAGAGCAAGCTCTTCATAATCTTAAATATAAACTGGTGCTCATTGACCAGCTCTCCAGTTTATCTTCACTGGTGCAAAACATTGTTAATGACAACTTTATTTACTTTTCCTTGAATTTGAAAGTTTCTGATTTAAATAAAGGTAATTTTTCTGATGCTGTAAAACACAATTCTGGGCATCATTTACAGTACTGTTGTGTGTGTCATTGCTGTTCACAGTAGCACAATTTATGAACTTACATTAAGCTTTAATTTCTTCAATAGCTTCTTATTACTGTTTACTACTAGTTCCAAAATTCGTTATGCCATATGTCATTGTTGAGTCTCAAACCTTCCTTTCTTTCCTAAGACAGATTGCCTTTTGGCTTTGAGAAGACCAATGTGTCGTGAGAGTCAACAGAAAATATTTATAAAATCAAAACAGGAACGTTAATTTAAGGACTAAGTGCAGGAAGACAACACACTTCCTGCCGCATGTCCTAACACACCTGTCTACAAAGTACACTACGAAAACAACACCCTGAAATTTCATTTATAAGTTTCCATTGAGTTTTAGTTTCAGCTAGTTGACACTGTAAAAACTGAAAGCAACAGTGCAAGTCCTGCAGACTGACCTATACATGTATTTTTAGCGTGATTAATGCCACATACCTCAGTGTTTGCTTACCTTATATCACTACCTGGAGCATACACAGAGCAAAGTGCTTAATTTAAAATGGACCAGCAATGGAGCATGGGCTGGAAAAAACAGTTTTAAAATTCAGAAGCATGTCTCAGAGCTGGCAGTTGGAAGAGCTATTCCTCACTACCTGAACAAAATAAAGGTAGAAATTAATTTTTAAAAATACTAGGAAATTAAAGACACCATCATTTTAGACAGTACTTTTACTAATAATTCACCATCTTTATACTTATTAAAACATATCCTGTTGAAAAATGTCCATCCTGTTTATTTTGGAAACAAGTTTACCAGAGATCCAGGCAGTTGGGGGAGAGTCCAGTTAGGCTTTCTCTGTTCTCATTAACTCTCCAGCTATCTGATAAACACATTCATTGTGCCGTACAGAGATGGGGGTCAAACCTGTCTTCCTTCAAGTATATGGCATTTTAAAGGTTTTAAAAAAGGATTACAATAGTTTTATACTTGAGGAAACAAAGAGCTGAGAGTGCAGGTTGACTTGTATGTCCTCACCTGGATTTTTGACAGTAATTTAGAGATTGTTTTTTAGCTTTCCTCAGAAAAGCATCCATCTATGATAAAACTGATGACAAGACA
Source organism: Anarhynchus alexandrinus (assembly GCA_008711295.1). Lineage (NCBI taxonomy): Eukaryota > Metazoa > Chordata > Aves > Charadriiformes > Charadriidae > Anarhynchus > Anarhynchus alexandrinus. The sequence goes on from VUYV01000003.1 coordinate 1,553,767, forward strand.
TTTCAGGCAGAGTTGATGAAACACGGCTTCACAGTGAGATAACTGCAGCAGAAATTTTCCAGAAATTTCACTGTTATACAAGAACCATACACTAACACAGAAAAAAAAAATACTTCTCTCTCTGAATAGCTTCTTCTTCACCAAAATAAAACAAATTCCACTTTCTTCCTTAATTTTCAGAATAAATTAAACCTTATTTCTAATCTGAAGCACACAGGAATAAATCTGATTCACTACTGAAGTCAGTAATCTAAATTTCACTATTACAAATCATGTCAACTCCTTGCTCTCTGAGAGTAAAATGGGTTATTTAAAATTAGTTGGAAAACTTGTGTCTTATTGAAATTATATTTTAAAAAGCAGAGTAAATAAGATACATGTGTTCAAAGTGCTCTGGTCTTGTTCAGACACAGGACTGACCTCCAATCTTTGTATACGAAAATTAAGATTTTGACAATTGTATTTCAGTAGAACAGGTTTACTCTGGCTGAAAATCTTCAGAACACATGATGTGTGTTCTATATTCACAAAAAGTGAAGATACTTAATACAAAATGTATAGTTCATGACATATGTACATGTCTGTCTTGTACTGAGGACCTCAGAACTGGACATGGTACTCCAAGTGTGGCTTCACCAAGTGACGAGTAGAGAGGAAGGATCACTTCCCTCAACCTGCTGGCAACAGTATTCCTAATCCAGCCCACGATAAAATTCATTGTAAAATATCAGGCCAAATAAAAATTTCCTCTGAGTTTTTTATAAAAATTTATATAAAAATATTGTCATAAATAACCACCTTTATTTTCTACTTGAAATTTGTTTTGGCCGAAGTCTTTCCAGGTAAAACCTGTTAACCATCTTTAGAGACAGTACACCAGAGGATGATAATTCGGTGTTAATAAGGACAACAATTTTATGATAAAGAAAGATCAAAGAGTTGTATTTTCCATATTCTCTTTTGCGAAATTTTGTTACATGATATGGACATTTACATGCACAGTTAGAGAATAACTAGAATTGCAGAATACATTTTGCTGTTGTTTTAATTTAAGAGAATAGAAATGAGCTGCTGAGATAACTTTTAATTAATAAACGAGGCTAATTTTCCTTGATCCTTTAGATCTCTAGCACACCATGGTATTACAGCTGGATCCATTGGACCAGACAATATTAGTACTACTGAAAAATTTGGTTAGTCTTGTGTAAGAGAATGGAGTATTGATTTATTTTAATATTTTCCGCTTCAGATATCAGAGTTTATGAAATTCCTCCTCCTCTCCAAGAAGGAAGAAGGGGGCTGGAAAATGTGCAGTCAAAATACATATAAACAAATGTTAACAAAATCCATGGTATTTATGATAAACTACATAACGAAATATGACTGGTTAGAAGTAACGTCTTTTTGTTTTATCCCTTCACTGTTGCTCTCTTTACAGATGTTGGCAGCTTATATTATTAAGAATACGTTCTCTCTTCTGTTAATTTAAGTAATTTAAAGATAACATTAACACACCCTCCTCCCAAGACACAAATTCAGTATAATGCTAGCATTGCTAATAGAATAATTAAAGATCAAGGTGGCTTGACAATAGTTCAAGCATATCAACTCAATGAGAGACAAAATCAGATTCAATAAAGCTGGACAGGGTGAGATAAGGTCCTTAGTGCTGAGCTTGGTGCAAAAAAAACACAAAAAAAATGAAAAACAAATCATGCACAAACACACAGGACCCCCAAACACCACCACAGAAAAAAAAAGTAAAAAAAAAACCAAACCAAAACAAACACCCTAACAATCCTGATAATTAATAAAAGGCAGTAAATAACATTGCCGTAATAGGATTAAGAATCTGATGAAACTTTACCAATGTTGCTTTTCAGAGGCTGCCCATTGGTTTTTTGAAAGCTCCCACCCTGCCCCAAGAAAACTGTATAACACATAGAAGTTTTAGTTTTCTCACTGCACTCAAGGAATAGAAAATATAGCATGGGGTACATCTGGCAGTTACCATAGAATATTTTTGTTACACAGAGTATATTTAGTCACATGAATTTTATTTTTTCTTACCTGCTGTGCATATAATAAAATATCCCTTCAACAAGAACTGAAAGGAACATTTCATCTGAAAAACAGAAACAAGTCCTATTGTATAAATCCACAATGATGTCTTATAAGCCTGTTATTTTATCACTTTATAAGGAAATTGGTTTATATTTTGCATTGGGAGAGAGCATCAGAAGAGTAAAAGTGAGAAAAAAATTGTGGGTTGAAATAAAGAAAGTTTAACAGGAAGAGCAAAAGCCACGCACGCAAGCAAAGCAAAATATGGAATTTATTCACTGCTTCCCATCATCAGGAAGCTGTTCAGCCATCTCCAGGAAAGCAGGTGCGTAATGATTATTTGGGAAAAAAACCACCATCACTCCGAACTTTCCCCCCTTCCTTCTTCTTCCCCCCAGCTTTGTATACTGAGCGTGACGTCACATGGCATGGAATATTCCCTTGGTCAGTTGGGGTCAGCTCTCCTGGCTGTCTCTTCCCAACTTTTTGAGCACTCCCAGTCTACTCAAAGCCTTGAAAGCTTAGCAACAACCAAAACCATTGGTGTGCTACCAATACTATTCTCATCCCAAATCCAAAACACAATACTACACCAGCTGCTAGCAAGAAAGTCATTGCAGCCAAAAACACGAGTGTTGTTTCTGCTATTAAGAAGGAAAAATATTCCTTTATTTTCATCTGACCATCCTTATAACATTTATTGCTCTTCTACAAGCTTTACCTAGTTGTCTAAAGTACCTAATGTCCCTCTACATTTGAGATTAAAATATGTATTTTCAAGCATTTTCTTCTTTCTGAAAATCAGGCTTGAATATTTTTTTGTTTTGGTTATTTTCCCCCCCCCCGCCCCGTNATCTTCTGCAGTTTAAGGTGTGTTGGCATATTACAGGAAGCCGAGAGAAAAGACTTATGCCTCTGTATATCTAGGTCTACCAGATAATAGGTTGCATAATGTGGAACAACCCAGATATAGATCAACTTTTCTGTCCTGTAATGTATTATCTTTTTTCTGTAAAAGAGAATAAAACTGAGGACTTCCAAAGCAGACATTCAAGGGGCCATCATTTCAACTCTCCTGGCATGAAAAACATATCATTACAGTTTTCTGGAAAAATGAAAAAGGTATTTCTTGTAACAATATAATTCCACCATATTATTCCTAACTAATGCTCCCTGAGATGCTGAAGCTATAACTCTGCTACCAAAGGCTTTTATGAAAAATGTGACTAAATAGCAGAAAAGCTTATTTATACCATATGAAACTTAACTGTAACAAGGAAATCCTCAAATGATCTGTAAAATTGTCGGCGATGGACTCCCTAATCCTTTTTTGACAGAGTCAAGGATTTGACCCGTAAACTCTAAGAAGGTTGGCAAATGACATCTTGATTCTAAAATAATTGGTGCTATTTTAAAAATATGACTAAGGTTAGGTCTTACCTGATGGTCTCGTCTGCCTGATTTACCTCTCCAGTTAAGCTTTATTGAAACTGAAAAATCACCTGTAGAGGTAAAATATGGTATAACCTGTGCAAACCAATTTTCTTCCTGATCACATCAGTTAGTGAGTGCCTTGTATACTGTAGCCTGTTCATACATTTACAATAATTAATTTCACCTGTCTGCCAAACCTTTGGTTGATTTTGCTGTTAAACTAAAGCCCTTCGAATATAAACTGCATTATTAATGCACTGTTTGAATATAGCATTTTGCCTGCTTGCCTTCTGTATTATTGTGTATAATGTATTATTATAAGCACAACCATCACATTCCATGGTACTAAAAGGAGAAGGAAGTAGTCCAATATTAAAGTTCATAAGGAGGAAAATATTGCTGCTTTCTGTTAAATTCGACTTTTTAGAGGGGCAGATTTTTGGAGGACAATTCATGTAGTGTTTCTGGCTCCAAATATCAACTAAAATGTACATATCAATTTCAATTTCATCTCTTAATATAAGTTAATTTCCATCTTTCACATAACTAGTTCTCCTAGGAGACCTGTCCTCAGCAGCTGAGGCTGGCCTCACGCTTACGGAGATGTGATATGAGGTTTGAGAGACGCCTTGTCCATTAACACCTTGCAGAGGTGCATTTAGAGTAACCACAAGAGGAGGAAAAGTGACATATTTTGAGATCTTGTTTGTTCCTGCACTTAAAACCATTTCCAAAGGGAATGTAAAAGCCAGTGCATATGGCACAAATGTAATTCTGGACAGAGCTTGCATATGAATTACAACTCAGAGTCAACACCACCATCTGTCCAAAAAGTGCTTTCTGATATCCTTGCTTCAAATGCAACAGAATCAGAGAAAGCACGCAACAGCATGAGAGAAACAGAACAAAGCAACTGCCACTTCATTGTAATAAAAAATGAAGTTAAAAAGAGGTGCTTGATAATAAGCCTTCAGATCTAAACTCAAATTGTTTCTTGATAGTCTATCACCTAGTCATCAACTGAATTTTTTTCCCTAACCCTCAGCCTAGCTTAATACTCTATAATGACTGTCAAAGCTTTTGCTATCATGAGAAATTTTGGCTCAGCTTTCCCAAAGGAAAAAAAAAGAAAGAAGAATACCCTAGAACACCTATGAAGTAATTAAAAATATGTCCAGCTGGTAGCTTTGCTTTAGAACAGCTTATTCCACAAATAATCACAATGCAGTCAACTAGCTGCTGATGCATTAAGGTATAATTCTTTATCAAAAACGGCCAGTTGTGATTTGTTGAACTAAATCTTGAATAAAATAACATACGTGCTCTGCTGCTACAAACCTTTATCTTAACTCCAACCAAGGGACATTAAGTAATGTTGGTCCTAACGTAAAGCCATTTAACATGTGATCTAACCTTTCAGTCACATGGGTGTCACACAGTCTGCCATGATGTTGTTCCAATGGTTAGAATGAATTGGAATTCTAGTGTTTACGCTGTCTGAAATTATGTCCTATTAATCCATGAATGGCCTTACTAGTCAAAGCAAAGGTCTAGAGAAACTAGAATCCTTTTCCAGTAATGACCGAGAGTCGATGCCCAGAGGAAATTAAGAAACAAGTAAGCAAGTAGCGATACTTCTCCAAAAGATAACCTTATCCTCTAAAAGTTTATGGATCATAAATCCCAGCTTTTGAAACACATCTACATTACTAGTCAGAAAAAAAATAAATATCTTAAATAGTTTGGATACACTTCAAAATTTGGGGCTTCTTCTCTGTAATTTCAGAGGCTTATCCATGAAGAATTTGTCATCCATCTTTCAGAGATTTTCCCTCTGAAAATTATCTGCATACAGAATTATTAAACCTTGTTAACATGATATAGTTGTTTAACTAACAGTTAAGGAATTAGGAAGAAATGTAAACACCAAATTATTTGCTTATATACCTTTATAACAACTTTATTAGACCTTAAGGTACTTATTCAGTCACTTCGTGACCAAGCATTAGTTCCAGTAAAAATCTAACCAGAAAAAGATTGTGCAGAAAATGAAAAATTCTTATTTACTTAAAGCTTCTGCTAGAAGTCTCTTGCATATGTGATCTAAGCAGGATCTAGGCAGGTGATCTAGGCTGGTGATTTAAGCAGGATTACATTTTAAATAAAATATACGGTTTATTTATATTCAGAATTATCCTGGACAATGGTAACATTTAAACACTTATAGCAGATTATATTAGAGAAAGAGAAGCTGTACTGCTGTTTAATTTAATGGAAATTTAGCAATACAACTAGAATTTTTAACAAACCATATTTTAATTTTTGTAAAGGCACTTTTGCAGAGAAAAAAAAAAGAGCTGAAGAAATATGTGGTTCACATTGCCTTCTTTAAATAGACTGTTTCCATGGCTGTACTAGCATTTGCGAGTTTAAATTTGTATGATATATATTAAGGATAATAATACTATTTTTGTTAGTGCATTTTGGTGACAAGAAAGATGGACAAGAGTTGAAAGTAGCTTTTCAAATATTTCCTTATCAAAGTATGACAAAAATCTTCTGCATTTCCAAATTGAAATTATAAGTAGAAAGTTTTTCCTACATGTTTATATTCCATATAATTATTTTTAATTATTTTGCCAATATAGTGAAAACTCCTAAGTGAGTCATAACAAGGCCACTACAAAACAAATAAAACTGCAGGCAATTATAAATTATACCATGTGACAAGTGCAGCTGCATTAGATTTAAGGGAAGTGAGAATAGAACTGGAATTAAAACCGAAAGAAATTGTTGCTTAATCTGAAATTTACAGTTCAGTATCAATCCTGTATATAAACATCCCTTTCAAATGAAATTGTCTACTCAGGGAGCAAGGGAGGATATTCGGACTTTGTGTTTATATTAGACAGCTCAAATGATTAGCTATTTATTAAAAAATGTCATCTTAAGAACTTAAATTGGGGAGTAGGAACTTAGTAAGCCAGTCTATCACAAAAGCAGCTTTAAAAAAAAAAATAATCTTAAGATGAAAAGGCACTGGAAAACTGCTGAGATGTGACAAGATTCTACAGCGGTTAGCCAAGGAAAGATAAAAATACACTTCCAGAGGAAGCCAACTGCAGAAGAAAAAATCAGATACTTGAAGACTGCCTAGTCACCCCTACAAATCTTCTAGAGTTAATACTATTCTGTGTTCAGAATTATCAAAGGATTTGGGAAAAGCTGATTTATTCTCTTGCTATAAAGAACACATCAAGATATGAGGATCTGTGGCCTGACTTGATAGTACAAGAAGCAGACCTAGAGCTGTAAGACAACTGATGGGCGGATTCAGTGCTTGCTAGGGAACCAATGCCCTAACAAACAAGTGTCGTTCAAACTGCTGCCAAACACTGGCAAATGTGACTGAATTTCACACCTGCTTGAAAAATATGACTGAAAGAAGGCACACGTTGTTGGCTGACTCTGAGCAAAGAAGACACAAATGTTAAATTCTGTAAAATATGAAGTACTTTTCATGAAATACAGAGTGCCTCCCATGCTCATAGAGTTCAGCGTAACTTCCAGATATCAAACTCCACTCTAGGACAGGTATTCCATGTTTGAATATGAAGCAAGCAGTTAAAAATAGCCATCTTGCTTTTTAGTAGGAAGTAATCTGTTAGTGGCACACATACATTTCAGAAGTATTATTGGAGGATGAACAGTAAAAGTGCAGATACACTGAGAAGGTAGTATATACAAGAGAAATGCTGTGTGTTTTCTTGCAGATAAATCCAGATAAATTCCCTTTTCCATTATTGTTCTATTAAACTGTCTTTATCTTAACCCACAAGTTGTTGGTTTTTTTCTTTCCCCTCCTTTTCTCCCTCTTCTCCCTACCCTTCTTGGGAAGCAGGGGGAGAATTGAGCAACTGTGTGGACCTAACTGCCGGCTGGGATTAAACCATGGCAGCATGCAAAGACATTAGGATGCTGGCTGGAGATAAGAATCTGGGTCTAGGTTAGTTGACCAATTAAGTTTCCAGCCTGTATAAATGATTTACACTATGGGGTCCGCAAAACACTCTGCAGAGTGACCTTTTATTACAAAACTAACATTTAATTAGCTGCCTGGAACCTGACTGATGAATCAAATAAACTGGTATATATTTATCATTAATCCAGTGTAAAAATCATGTATAATTTCAGTCAAGAAGATGACATTGCTATTAGAAAACCTTTCTGCTTTAAACCCAGTTGAGACCATGGAAGATACTCCTAATGTCAAACATTTTTTGCCACGTTGGGTAGCCATTGTACTATTCTTGTGTATACATAGCATACATACTCCAGAAACATTTTTTTTAAATTAATTTTTGAAATTTTTATTTCATTCCAATGTCAAGAGTTGACTAGATTACAGGTGTGAAACAAAACTTAAGAATTTTTTTTTTGTGTTCCAAAAATGAAATTTATTTTTCTAAATTGAAAAATAAATCTTAAAATACAAAATCTCAATTCTTGTTATTACATTCCTTCATATACTTCTTAACTTCTCCTGCTTGGTGTTTATCTATTTTTTTGTATCTCCCCCACAAAGTTCATCATAGGTCATCTTGCTTAATCTCTTAGTTGCAAAGATAGGTTCATATACATTTTTCAGTCCTGAGAGGTATGCAGCTAGTCTGTTCTAAAAGACTTCTACACTGAACTCCCTTAAAAATTAAGTTAGGAATAGTTTACATTTTAAGCTCTATACATACTTATATATTTCCACTGAATTAAAAAAAAATAAAATAAAATTAGAAATATCAAAAGAAAAAAGCACTCTCAAGACTTCTAATGATTTTCTTTTTGCAGATTCAAGTGATTTAAATTTTTTCTTTAACTAAAAATAATCAAAGTGTTAGAACGCTATCTGATCTGAAATGTTTGAGATCCAGCAGTCATTAAAATGTGACCCACTTGGAAAATGTCTAGAGGATATAAAATCCTGAAATTTACCTCTACAGTTTGAAAAGGTTCCAAACCCTAAGGTACGCTCCTGAGTGGAGGATTAAAATTTAATCAAGGTGGTAGTGCTCACGAGACATACTGTGTTCCTTGTTTAGCTCCAAAAAGTGAAACATGCATTTCAGGATCAGACCATGATCCTTATATTTGTCTACAGCCCCTTCTTCTACAAAACTTTGAGAAAAAAATGAATTACTGAATAAATAGACTGACAGAAATTCAAGCCATATGAAATGCTCAGTTGTAAACAGCTGGAATTTTTTATTGCTGTTTCCATCCTGCTTTCAGTTCAGATATTAAATATGAAATAAGATGATGAATTATTGCGCTTCTCACTATTTTTTTATATGTGAATCTGCTGTGAGTTTTAAAATGATTACATTTCAAATGAAAATTATATATTTCTATTTTTAAATTCTGTCAGTAATAGTGAGTCAAAGATGTGTTTTTAGAAAAATAAATATTATAAAAATTAAAACTGAATTCTCAGTTTATACCATAGTTACATTTTCTCCATAATTTAGGGAAAGATAAATAATGCATGGCAATGAAAAAGAAATAATGAATAGCAATGAAATGAGTTAATCCTGTTATCCAACAACTCTTACTCAACATGTTAATTTAAACTTTGGAAAACCGCCAAGGGAAGTAAGGAAGTAAGGAAATAATTGTCTACCTCCCCTCCTCAGAGTCTTGGAAGGGTCCATCAGAGAACTTAAAGCTGGAGAAATTAAGACTAGCTACTACATAGATGAACCCTAGGGATCTCTGTGTTTCCCGTTGTCCTAGTTTGAGGACCCTCTTTGAAGAGGGGTAGAGGGGAGCATCTGTCGGTCCCATCTGGGGTCCCCCAGGTCCCCAGTAGCTGATTTGGCCTAAACCACGACACCAGTGGAAGTGAAATGCTTTTTACCATTCAATAACAGAAATACTCTTCTGTCAGATTTTGTGCAGAAAATTATCATCCCGTGCAGAGGGTGGGCAGAGGCAAATGTAAGAAGTGGCATCATCCCTACAACCAGCTCTGCCTCCCATCCCAACCAGCAGGTTTTAAAGACTGAGAAGAAGATGCTTGCACAGGTGTGCCAGAGCTGGGAGGGAGAGAGGCTCAGGGAAATGATTGAAATAAGGAAAGGTAAGACAGACAGCCTGGCGCTTGATGAATCAGTGGGAAAATAAAGAAAACTGAAAGCAAAACTTCAGAGTAGGGATTGACATAGCAGATCTAAACGAGGGTGTAGCCTTGTAGCCCAGCAACTCTGTTGCTGTTGCGTGCAACAGACTATGTTTTATGACACGCTTCCAGACCCATCTGGGCTGGGCTGGGTCTGGCAGATTTGTTTTATCCTGTAACAGCGATTGTCTAATAACCAGTTATCTAATATTTATCTGAGGAAATACAAACTCTGCACCCTTGACTTTGACACCTTGATATCATATTTTTCAAAAGTAAACAAAAATTCCACAGCAATACCACACTACTAAAAAATTAATATATCTGTATTTTGTGTGTCTTTTCTTTTTTTTGGTTTTTTTTTTGGTGTTTTGTTTTTGTTTTTTTTCCCCCATCAGCAGTCATGCCTTTGCTTTGCTGGAGGCACAATCTTGACAAGACACAAGAAAGCACCAAACCAAGAACTGCATAAATTTTTTAAGCATCCTCAGCAGCACTTCTCCTTGGGCCTCTTGTGCACAGGAGAGAATATTTTGGTTTTGTCCATAGCAAGTGAAAATATCTACATATGAATTCTGAAAGCTTTTTCAAATATAAGTTGAAATAAACTACAATAAATGCTATTTCTAATTAGCTTACCACATTCAAAGACCATATAGGTCAATTAAGAATATTGTCAGCACGCTGTGAAGTAGAACAGAAACACCAACAGCAAATGTTAGCAGCTTAGTAGTCAAGTACCTTTCTCAAGATCACTGTCGTCAGCGGCAAAGTTGAATCCATAATCTTCTGCATCCTTTGGTCTGTAATTGCTCTCAATTTGTTGTATCAATGACTGGATGAATTCTGACAAAATGTTCTTAACAAATTCCCATTTCTACTCTTTTATCAAATCAAGAGTTCTGGGTCCAGATTTCCTAAGATTTAAAGCACTGCAATTCTTGATTAAAGGCAATTGTTTTCTTTTTTTTTTTTTTTTTTNTGTGACGACATAAAAAATTAGGTATCTATTCATGATCAAAAATTAAATGTTAGACCTTGGTTCAGGTGTTGCAGTATTAAGTAAAACTGCACACATACTCCTCAAAATTCTGATTGTTAAACCTTAAAACCTGCTTTATACAAAATAATGAAAGGGAATTTATTGAACTGTATAATGGGAATGATTGTCACTATTTGAATACATAATTATTTAGTACAAATACCACAGGCTTTGGTCTAATTTACTTTAAGGCATTGTAAAGTTCTAAGACGATTAATCTTCTGAGGGACTTTTAATATATAAATTATTGAGAGGTAATTTTGCATTCATTGTAATCAGCAACTAAATCAGATGCAATATGTAAGAAGCAGAAGTTTCTATTTTATTCAGAAGGTTTTTGTGTTGTTTTTTTTTTCTGATTTAGTCTGCATCTATTCACATACTATATTGTCTCTTGCGTCATTATTCTGAGGAGTTCATAAATGGCAGTAGATCTAATATAAAAATTGTGCCACAATTTCTTATTGCAGCTACAATGATACATTAATTCATAGTATAATATTTTTCCTCCAGTTTCTAATAACATTTTTAATTTCATTTATTCTTAATTTATTTCTCGTACATGAGTGCAGTAGGGAAATAGTTACCAGTGCACAGTGTTGGACTGACCACTCAAGAAAAACAAAACATAATTTCACAAATAGACACATCTGTCACTTTTCAGTGCAAAAACTCAATAAAATATTTCAAGTATTTCAACTAGTTTGGATAGATAACTGAAGATATAAGAATAGCTATTTCTTTCTTCACCTCTGGGGTCCTTGAAACCTCTTGTTGCAGACCATACTTTTGTCCACAGTTTTTTCCAGACAAATATAGAAATTTATATTTGTGAGTTTGAGTATTCATAAGTGCTTAACCTGCATTCATTATTGACACAATACATTTTTTTCCCCAGAATTTTCTGAAGCTTGGAATTTCTATTTTTGTCAAAGAACTGTTATTCTGTGGAAAAATAATTCTGCAATTGCTAAAAAAAACCACCACCACTATGTCCATATGCATCCTTACCACCAATTATATGTATTCATATTTTAACTCAAGAATATCTCCTCTAGCTGGCATGCTCCAAGAAGAAAAAGAGATCCTGAGAAACTCTTTATTTTGATGTACTGTTGGTCACAAAATCATTTTGACTTCTTCTTAGAAAGCTTTGTAAACTGTGCATTTGCCTATTTATTTATATTCCTATTCATTCATAATTATTCATTGAACTAAATCATTGCAGCATCCTATTTACAGCATCTATCCTTTTCTAATGATAACAGGAAAACTATCATTTTTTCCTTTTTTTTTTTTTTTTTTTTTGTTAAATAGACTTTGGCCCAGGGACAAAAATCAAATGAAAGCCAGAGATCATTGAAACTTTTCTATGTTTTAATCATCTAATTTTGAAATATTTACCATAATTGTACAAAATAAATGATATTAAGCTATTCTAAGAAAGACAGAGACAGCTCATCTAGGATAACCCATAAACTATAATTACCCATAAAAAATAGAAATTATAATAATATTATGAACATAGAAAAAAGGTTATACAATACAAAACTGTTGGGGACACTTAGTAGGGTCCTAGTGTATCTGAATGCAAAATGTCATTTATAACATTGATTCATTCATAATTTAATGTGGTACTTAGAAAAAGAGCTTCATTGTTTGGTCTCCATCAAAGGACTGAATAATAAAAACAAAAGCTCAGCTTTACAATGTGTGTACATGATAAAAATAAAATTACATGAATCATACTGTTACCTGAAAAAGACATCTAAGTTCCCATTCTCCTGAAACACAGAGACTATGTTTAGAGAGGAGACATTTCTTTATTCTGGCCAGGGTGCACAATGGAATATTTCCACAAATCAATGCCGGTTTCCTCGTTATGTTTATACACAAAAGTTACAAGGTAGTACACTCCCAGTTACAATGATTGGTTAGTAATTTACATATAATTATAATATTTGCTGTGTCACACTCTTCCATTGCAACCTTGCAACCTGCGCAAGGGAAGGGCCTCCACCTGGGCAAGGGTCTTCTTGACCTATGGGTGTGATTTTTAGCATTATAATGAAGGCAGTTCAGCTTAGGACACTCAGAATTTTCACTTTTCTGCCGAGTTGACCAGACCTTTCAAAACATGGTAGATTAATGGCATCTTCAAGGTTCATATGCTCGTATACTTCAAGAAGTTTCACTTGGAAGAACACCAATACTTGCTTTCCTTGATTAGGGGTTCTTTCTCATACAGCTCAAAGATAGAATCTTCATTATCCATGAGAACGTCTCAAAAAGTTCCTCTACAAATTAGCCCAGATACTTGTGAAGAAACATTTCCAAGGCCGACCATCTGGCCAAGTAATAACAAAATGGTCATACTCAAGACCCTGTATAAGAAGTTCAGCTAATGCCAATAGTTAACAGGCCTAACTAACTTTAACGCTAACAAAAACCTGCTAAAAATCTAACTATAAGACAACAATAACATGATACAAGTTTATTCGCTCATGTTTTAAGATATTATTAGTGCAGTGTTTGATATTTAAATTCTGCTATTCAGTATCTTCTAATACGACATTTGTATTTCCTTGAATTTTCTTCCGTCAAATTCAGATTTTTTTAATGGCGCAGGAGTTTTGGGGAGAGAGCTGGGTTCTCTTCTGCCTCATCAAGCATAAGAACATCTGCTGGTGTCAGCCTGGAGTAAAGACGTGGCCATTACTTGAACAGTTGGAGCATCATTGTTCTTACACCTACAGTCTTCCTTTCTTATTGTCTCATTTTTCCCTTGGTCCCACGGCTTACCTCCCACAGCAGCAGTACGGTGTAATACTTGATTCTTTCATTAACCACTCAACTTTGTACAGAAGTAAACTGCTTACATCTATTGTCTTTTAGGATCAGTAATTGCTCTCTGTGTTTCTCTGGGCACTTCACATTCTCACAGCAGAATTCACACTACCTTCTTCATGTCTTCGTTTCCTGTTAATGAGATGCCCAGTGAAGTGTAAATTGGTGTAGTTTCAACACTATGCAACCATCAAACTTTTACTCCCACATTTATTCTCGTTTATTAAAACCACTAGAAAACAACAACAACAACAAAATGATCAAGCTATGCTGCAGGCAGACAGAAATTAGGTTTGCTCCTGCAATCAAGACATCTTCTATGCTATTGATAATGCCATATGTGGGTATACCACTTAATGCCTAACTTATTAGTCTCACTGTTACTCTTGAAATACTTGTTTTCAATATTGGTGGTAGAGCTGGGTTGTCACTTCCCACTTACTATGTATCCATATTTTTCTATTTATCCACTTACTTCCACCCTAAGACAAATAAATATTATTTTTGTAATTGAATCTAAAGCATGACAGTGTCCTCTTATTACAATTTGCAAAATAAAACCTTAGACGAATTCAGCTATTGACAATGATATTCCTAACTGGTTAACCAAGCTGACAGTATGAAAAATGAAAAATAAGAATATTATAAGAATATTATAAGAAGATAATTAAAAATAAGAATATTAGTATAATAAGGAATACAGCACTAAACAATAACAATCTCATTACATAGAATAATTTGAAGCAGGAAATAGGGTGTAATTTACACTAATGTTAAATTCCATGGAGAATCTGTGAATGGGTATACTTTACATTGGATCTTACAGACTCAGAAGTAACAATAAAATAGAAGACAATAAATGGCTGGAAATTTCAACTACAAAATTTTATGATCAAAAATTAATTTTTTAATTGAAATTTTCCATGCAGGTCATGCTTTTAAAAAATGTTTCTATCAGTTTCTTTTAGCATAACTTGATTTCACTGTGACTAAAAATGTTCTAATACATAAGCAGATCTAAACTTCTAGTTTTAAAACCTCTAACAAGACAAAGTGCATTTTCCTATTTCATTTTATCAAAGTTCATATCTTCATCATTAATTAGAGTGTTATTTTCCTCTGAGCTCGGTTTATTGGAAGACTTTATTTGCCCTTTTGCAAATAAGGCTATACATTGACCTGTCTGTATGAGTAATCATGAAAGTCAAATAATTGAAGCTATCATAAGCTATGTCTAGGAACTAGGTTTAAGAAAGATGACATCAGTTGCAAGACTATAATTCCTATAAAATATTATGCCATTATGGAAAAAAATTGTATTCAGCAAAATTAAAAAAAAAAATCTGATGCTGATACTATGATATTTTGGCGAAAACATCTTTATGTTTTAAAGTATCTTTCTGGCATTTCCAAAAAAAATACTAATCTTTTTGAAAACTTTCGTCCTAAGCTGGGATGAAAAGAAATGTAGAAATGTAAAAAATCATGTAAGGATACTGGATGTTACACTTTTAGTTTCATTCAGCTCTCATAAGAAATATTCACATAAAAGTATGGATTATTACAGACATCAAACCACTCTGAAGAAACAGATGTCTGGTGTTTTGCATATTTCTCATGTCTGTGCATAAACGTCAAGCTATTAGTCACAAAAGACTCAAGAGTACTACTAGCTAAAATAGTGAAAAATTCTCTGTCTCAGACTTGTCTGTAAGGTGACAATATATTGAAAGTTTTGCCTTTATGCTGATATAAATGCTGAATATAAGCTATTTTCCATCCAGAGGAATCATCACAGACACATAGAGGTAGCAAAATCATCTAGAGAACAAAAATATATTGCTAGATGTAAGCACCTTAGCATCAAAGATAAACTAAGTTTTTTGCAACCTTGTTTCTAGTAAATTTAGACATAAAGTAAAAAAAGAAACTGGTCAAACAACTTGGGAGTGGATGCAGAGTTAATTCTGCTTACTTTTTAAGCAGAAAAAATGATACTTTTATATTAGCTGTCCTCTTGCAAACAACTAATCTGTTCTTAACAGCTGATCTTTCCTGGTGTAGCTTGGCTTGACCACCCAACAATTTTTAGCTGAGCTGCTAGATAAATTGAGAAGGAACTTTAAAAGAAAAAAACAATAATTTTGATTCCAATATAGTAAAATGAGCAGGTGGCCAACTGAAGAGGAGGATTAACTGGTTGACTGACATGTGCAACTCCCATACGCAAGTAATACAGTGGGCTGTGTCGTACAGAATATCTGATTGTTATTTTGATTTTACGACTTTATGACCAGGACCTGAAAGGAAGCCTTTTTAGTTTACTAGCTCTACTCAGTATCTCCAGGTACTGTCATGCATTTTGACCTGAACCTTTTTCCTCTTAGTTGGTTCTTTCAAGTAGCCGATGCATTTCTCTGTATTACTGAATGAAGAGTATGGTATGATGAGCTGTTTGGAGTGGTAAACTGTATTATTACATGAACAATGTTTGTGCAAAACATGTTAATAAGGCCTCTGGAGTGTTTAGAAAATCTCAGTCCTTGTTACTTTTACTTTATTTATTATTTCTTTACTTATTATTCAACTATTTTTTGTCAGACCCTTTTCTTGGCATAATTCAGCCAGTACACTGTGCACAAGCAATTCCTTTTTACAACATGCTGGTTTCATTTGAAGCTAGTGGAGTAGTCATCTAGATTACAGACTTCTGCTGCATGGTTGGATGGCTGATTTTTCTAAAAAGGTGAAAAAGACTTAAGTGATTTCAGACATCTTAGGAGACATCCCTTTTGCAAAATCTTTTTAAAACCGAACAAAAAAACAAACCCAAAATGTCTAAGCATTGTTATATAGTGCATTGAAAAATATAAGTAATTTATGTTTTCTGAATAAAGGTATGGATTTTATTCAAACGATGATTTAAAAAAAAAAAAAAAATCAGTCCAGTCCTTACAGAATCTTACTAAGAAGTGACAAATAAAGGGAGTGCCAAATTTAAATGCATACAGTTTAAGATGGAAATCATAAGCTTTCTTCTGTTTGATTTTGAGGGCTTTATCTCAGACATGAATTATCAGTAATTGCTTCATATGAGATATATACAGAGTGAAACTTAATTAGTAATTTAAATGTACACCAAATTGGAACATTTTGAATCCCAATTAAAATTAATGGCTGCAATTAATTCAGACTTATTAGTCACCAGCTTGTTCCCAATTCCAGCTGCTGACATTTTCAAGTAAATGAGACAGTGTTTGGTGAATCTATGTCATAAACAACACCATCAAAGGATGCTGTCAGCTGTTTATTTGCCAGAAAGATATTAAAACCTTTCCATCTGCCTTATAGTTGCCTTTATGAGGGATCTACCGATCACAAAAGCTGTCAGATCCCCAACTATGTAATGTGAAAAAGGTTCCATTAGTCCTGAGATAAGCACAGAGCTGCTCAAATCCTTCTGTTGATTAAATTAATCTCTTATTAACATGTGAAGGAATAGAAATTCAGATGTGTTTGTACATGTTGGTCAAGAGGAATGATAATAATTTATGAGTATAAAAGTTACAACCATATTTTTAAGAGCACAGGATCTTACAATAGGTAATTTAAGAGTCATACTTCTTTTGTCCTTATTCCAAGAACCAATTTAGTCAGAGCTTTTGCACATACTTTTAAGCTGTGCATTCTAACCCAAAACTAACCCAAATCCAAACAAATGTGAAATCCTTTTTTTTGTCTGGGGAAACACTTCATTAAATATCTGTTAAGTCTCACCCTTACTTTTACATGTGATTATTACACTACATTCATTTTAAAATTGATGAAACCCAAAGCACAGAGAAAATCTCACCTGAAGTCAACTGGAGAGTCTTATACAAAACCCTTAGTACAGATACCCCACACCCAGTGTTCAAGTCAATAAATGACCTCTTCTTTCCAAAATGAATGAAAATCTATGTTGAAATTCTTAACTTTACTTGGTAGTAAGATAAATTTAGATTGTGCTACACAGCATGCTAAAATCTTATAAACATGGCAAGCTAAAGCTCTATCTTGCTACCATAGGATATTATTTCATGGTAGTTAAAAGCTAATAAAAATTTCCAATGTAAAAAATAACCCTTTTTCCTAGGCTGCTGACTAAAATATCTACCTTTAGCTTACAAAATGACCTAAGCAAAATGAATAATTCCAGGTTAAAATGAGAGAGTGAAATGTTAACCTAGAAAACTTCAGTAAGCAAGTCAGGTATTAGTTAGTAGATACATTCAGTGTGCACCAGGATAGGTGGTATTAATATCTGTTAAGCATGTGACTAGAAAATAACACATTGTCTTCTTGGTGTTTTCAGATGGGCCTGAAACTGTGCTTGCCATTAGATAAGCCTTGTTTTTCTTTTCAACAGGCAACATAAAAACCAGCAAGGTCTGAAAAAAAACAGGGAAGTCTGTAAAATCTTTGGTATTTAGTATAATTTTCCCTACATTTCCCCTGAATATCAATAGGTAAAAAGTACCTTTTTGCACAGAAGATAGCTAGGCTTCTATGTTTTGTTTATTAAATGCACTCTCCCAGAAAATCACGACTTTTCTATTGTAATTTAATTCTATGTCACAACTACAGCAATAAACTGCTTCTCTGGGATTAGGGTGTGCTTAACAATCAGCACAGTTAAACTAGACATCACAAGAAGCTGAACCAGGGCAGAGTCTCTTTTAGTCCTGCAATCTATTAAAACTTCTTTTTTTCTGTGAGAGTATCCTAAATGCTTTGTGGCACCTTACTGTTAAGTGTACTTGCCTGCTGCTTCACAGAAACTCAGAATCACAAAATACCTGTGCTCTTCCTTAATGCATGCATAATCCCATCCCCACCCCTGCTTGATGCTTGCATACTTTTGGAACGTATGGATCCTTTCTAATTAGTGATAAGGCCAGCAGTTGTTATAATAAAAGCTATTATTTTTAATTAGCCACTTTATCTTGCCAAAAACTGTGAGATACAAATTCATGTAGCAGATCACATCGTGTTTCTGTATTGGGTGCCTTTTCCCAGTTCCACAGTATGAAGAGAACAGAAAGCGATTTTACCTACCTTGAACTTGCAGATTAGCAAGGGAAATTTCCAAGTTTAGTGAGCCAGCTCAATGGCTCTTTCTTTAGGCCTCTGTCTCTAGCAGAGTTTTCCCAAGGCACTTTTTTGTTCCAAGGTATTCATGATGCACTGTGTGAATGATTGCGTATGATGGCTACAGTACACCCCTATATGATGCATAGCACTGATATTCCTGTCAATTGTTATTCCTTGATTTATTTTATGTTTGAAATTTTGCCCTAATACTTTCTTAATGTATTCTTTTTCAAAAAGTTCAGTAGATTTTATAAAGCTCTTCCTTAATCTATCCCTTATCAATGTACAGATATTTTGAGTCTCTTTCTTGTCATGTCTTTTACATCATTGCTTTCAAGATGGTTATCTTCAAGCTGAAAAGTGTTTCCAGAATTTCGATATTAAAAGAAGTAAACATTTTCACTATTTCAGCATTAATATTAGGAAAAATGAAAACTACATTTCCTGTATAGTTCTGAATCCTAAAGGCTCTGCAGATATACAGGCTAATTTGTTTTATAAGATAATATGAGTTAATTGTTTGCAGAAACCTAAAGCAAATTTTAATCTGTCAGCTAGTTCATCTCCTATGGGCTGAGAAGTTATCCAGAGAGATTTTTATGGATAGACAGTGTAAGCATTTACCTAAGGCATCAGAATTCCAGAGATTTCAAAATGGTTACTGCTCCACTGCCAACACTTCCAATGCCAAAGCCTGAAAAGGCAGCAACATATAAAGTAGTGGTCCCTCCCAGCAAACCTGGTCCTTCTGAGGTCCTTAGCACAGTAATCCCAGTTTGCACAGTAATCAGTAGGAACTGAAGATGCCTCACACATTCCAAGGTTTGTGCAGCCTCACTGCCAAATCATGGCTCTTGAGAGACAAACGTAAAATGAGATGCAACTTCGAAAAAACAGAGGGCTGAAAGGGTAAGAGGAGGGAATCACGTGAAGAAAAAATCATCAATGTGATAGAGACCTGCCTGCTGGACAGTCTCAGAAATGCAAAGGGCTTGTGCATGTGATAATGAACTGCGAGTTTTCAATGTAAGATGATAGCAAAGGAAAGCCAATGCTTTCAAATTTGGGGCTGAGTATGCAGAGATATCTCATGACAAAGCAGACAGGCAGCACTTGCCTCTGAGCATCTCTGGTGGAATAACACTTTGAATACAGGATTCAGTTCAAGAAAATACCTTCCAGATAAACATTTATAAACTGTAGGGAATTCAGACACAACTACACAAACCAAAAAAAAAAAAAAAAAGATGAAGGAACTGATTTATGAGGAAGGAATAGAAAATACCACATCTCTGGCTTGTCTGATGCCTGGAGTGAAACAAGAAATCCACAAGTATTTGAAGAATGCATACCCAAAGGACAAAAGCCTTATTTAAAAGAATGCAAGAGAGTGTAATAGAAAATGGTGGTGTTAGGACATAGAATAACAATAAAAAGGTTGAACTGGTTATTTCAAAAATATCCCAAGTTCTATTAAAGCAGCAATATTACTTTCCTGAGGGAAATGACAAGAACCTTTTGCTAAATAAAAAAAAAACAACCCCAAAACAAAAAAAACCCACCCCACCTTTACTTTTTTATACCTAGCCTAGTAAAATAAAGGAGGAAGACAGTTTCTGGAGAGCTGGGCTAACAGACTTGGTTTTCCTCTCTAAACTCTGATTTATTTTATGTGATAGCAGCTATGCCTCTATTGTTATTGTATATTTCAGTATTTGCATGTATTCCCACTTTAAGATAATTTTTAAAATTACTTTAATTACCTTTCCTTAACTCAGTATCTCCATGACCAAGAAAATTAAGTCATTTAGTTCTGAATCTTTAGGTAGTAATCCTGTTGCAGCAACTTTTAGAGTACAATCTGGATTCCTGGCAATGTTTGATTCCTCTTTAGAACTGCTTTCCTCCAGAAGTGATTTGCTGATTTTATTTTGCCTGGACATGGGAATACATGCCTCACTAGATATTATATTCTCATGAATGCTTGAAAAATTATCACATTAACAATCACATAACATTATGTTCAACAGAGAAATCAACCTCCTTCCAAACCTGAGCAGTCACTGCATATGTATCTGAGTCTGAATACTTACATACCTGGGTATAAGAAATTGTACCAAAGAAAAACTACACTAAAATGTTATGCTTTATGAAAATTTTCCTATTTTTTTACAGAATTAATCTATAGACTATAATATCTAGTAAACTTGTAAGAAGCTATCTAGGAAGAGCTAAGAAACCAGGCTCAGGATAGATTCAAGTACTTGGTGATAGTAAATCTAGGTGTAGTTTCAGACCAAAAATGTCAGAAAGGGACACATATAACTCCAAACAATCATTGCACCACTAAGTATAGCTTATTCCTAATAGTGAACTCAAGTGGAGTCCTTCAAAGTATTTCCTAGTAGCAATGGCCAACACCAGGAAGGTAGAATTTTTTTAGGTGACTTATCGTCTTATTCTGGGTCTACAGAACTGTGGACTAAATTTCCTAGATGCACAAAAGAAAATAGACAGCTTGCATTTGCAAAGTTTTTATTTTATGTTATTTTATTTTTTTATTTTATTTTATGTATCCTATGAATATGGCTGAATTAAGTCTTCTGGATCCTTCTGTGCAGTAGTTAATTTTAACTTCATTTTACAGTTTGTCACAATAGTTCACATTAATAAGTGTCTTCCCCAAATGAAAACTAAAAGAAATAAGGTAGTAAAATTTAAGAAATTGAATTATAATTCCTTACCATTTAAATAGTAAGATTTCAACTGTATTACTTATGCTATTTTTTATCTGTTATTATATCATAGAATCATAGAATCAAAGAATGGTTTAGCTTGGAAAGGACCTTGAAGATCATCGAGTTCTACCCCCTGCCATAGGCAGGGACACCTCCCACTAGACCAGGTTGCCCAAGACCACGTCCAGCCTGGCCTTGAAAACCTCCAGGGATGGGGCCTCAACAACCTCTCGGGGCAGCCTGTTCC
>VUYV01000003.1:1575934-1633147 GCA_008711295.1 Anarhynchus alexandrinus
ATGACATCAGTTGATCTTCCCTTGACCACTGCCGCTGTGACCCCTTCGTAGAAGGACACCAAATTAGTCAGGCATGACTTGCCCTTGGTGAAGCCATGCTGGCTGTCACCAGTCACCTCCTTGTTTTCTATGTGCCTCAGCAGAGTTTCCTGGAGGATCTGCTCCATGATCTTGCCAGGCACAGTGGTGAGACTGACTGGCCTGTAGTTCCCTGGGTCTTCCTTATTTCCCTTTTTGAAAATAGGGGTTATGTTTCCCCTTTTCCAGTCAGCAGGAACCTTGCCAGACCACCACGACTTCTCAAATATGATGGCTAGTGGCTTAGTGACTTGATCTGCCAGTTCCGTCGGGATCTGCAGATGTATCTCATCAGGTCCCACGGACTTGTGTACCTTCAGGTTCCTCAGGTGGTCTTGCACTGATCTTCACCTACAGTGGGTGGTTCTTCATTTTCCCAATCCTCGCCTTTGCATTCTGCGTCATGGACAGTGCGGCTGCAGTCCTTGCCAGTGAAGACTGAGGCAAAAAAGTCATTGAGTACCTCAGCTCTGTCTTTTTCCCAGGTAACCAGTTCTTGCGTTTCCTTCTGGAGAGGGCCCACATTTTCCCTAGTCTTTCTTTTCTTGCTGACATACTTAAAGAAGGATTTTTTTGTTTGTCTTATCAACAGAATAATTTTTTACTTTTTTTTTTTAATCTTTATCAAGTTTGCCGTTATTTGGCAATGTTTTAAATTTCTGCTAGACTAGAATTTTATGTTGGTTCATATAGCTCCAAAATACAGTTTTGTAATGTTGCAAACAAACTGAATGAAAAAACTGGAGTTCATCAAACTACTGAAAAATTTTGGTTTTTCCTTCCAAGTGATGATAAAATTGATTTCCCAGTGCTAGAATTTTTAACTCTTTGTATAATTCGAGAAACAGCAAGAATATCACCACTGTTTACTTAGTCTGAAGTTCAGTGATAAAATATGCAGTAATTGGGAGAGGGTAAACATTAGTAGAAAAGCCTTATTGTCACTAGTTGAACGTTTTTCGCAATAGCTTTGTTACAATGGAAGAAAGAAAATTTCTGTGTAAGTACCTGTTTTTGCACACAGAGAAAAATCTTAAAACATGAAGAGAATACCATTAAAATTAAGTCTTGGCTATTGATAAATATCAGAACAAAGAAAACATGATTGCTACTTACTAAAATCCAGCTTTTCTTTTTATATTTAGTTTTCAGTACATTAAGATGACAGATTTCTTTATTAAAAGCAAACACAGCTATGTTTTTATAGTTTCCATATTTATGAAAGTACTCCTAGTACACTGTGGTATAAATTACATCTCAAAAAGAGAACGGTAATTTATCCACAGAAGCAATAAATACAAAATATGAGCTGTACAGACTTCCCTTGGCTAGTCAGTATAAAGTAATTTCAAGTAATATAATTATAAAATTAGATTTTCAGTTATTAGTAACTGTTTGGGTGCTTGTACTTGCAGATGTTGAGCTTAAGCCAGAGTAAAAAATCTTACCATTGAAAGAACAAGATGATTATTTTTTTCTGTAAATCAGACAAAGCAATGTGAAGACAAAAAAAATGAGACTCCCCAGGCTGCTACTTATTTATTAAATTTTAACCTTGCAATACAGAACACAGATTTCTTAAAAAAGTGAAGTAGTAAGTAGTTAACCTGTAAATTTTATTAGTATTTATTTAAGAGAAGGGCAATTTCTAACTGTATGTTCAATGTAGTACAAACACAACAGTGAACATGTCAGTCTTGACCCAGAATTGATACTTAACCAAGCCTTTGATTTTCTAGTTAAAAAAGCACACTTTTCGCATTTGGTTTCCATGCTTAATAAGGCAGAGTCCTGAATGGAAATCAGTTGCTGCACGCCCATGTGAAGAGATTCACATATGCCATTGCACTAGCAATTACATTTTAAAATAATTTTAATAGCAAGAGGAAATGTATACCTTTCCTAACTTGCACGATACATTAATGGAAAGTTCTTCACATAATTATTATCAAAATATTTCCACCTAAGTGGTATATTACTGTGGAAGATTGTTATTATTTAGATGGATCTGGGGAATGGTGTCATCCTAGGCAGACTATGTTTACAGCTTATTATCCACCTCTGGTACTCTATTCATTTGTTCTCCCAAATCCTGTGTTACTTTGAACAGTTCACTGCCAAGTGGTAACATTGGCTCATAAGCATCAAATGAACATTGAGAGTGACCATAAAGACATATTTTTCATACCACAGCTGCAATGACATCTTTGCATGCAACAGCAGGGAAAAAGGAAATTATTAACTTTTTGGATTTGGGAAATGGAAAACTTTGAAAGACAAAGTCGAAGGAAAGGAAAATGAGATATATAACTTGACAGGTATATCTGTTGAAATGGATGCAACAACTTTAAAAATAGAAAGAGCCTACATACTTGTTATGCTGTTATTTCTTTGCAAAACCATAAAATTTTTGTCATACATAGCACATTAAATAAGGGTGCAAAGACCAATGTAACTTTTTCAACTCTTTCTTTTTACTTTTTTCCCTGATATAATTTCTCAAAGGAAGTTTAGAGTAATTAAGATGCATACAATTAAAAAAAAATCTACTGTAAGAAGCAGCTTTCTCCGTGTGCAATGTTATTTTATATATTTAAGTGTTATGTCTTTGAACTGTAACAGGGACGCTGAATACTAAAAACACTATTGCACTCCAGCAGAAATATCACGGTTGGAAAAGCAGCACCTATTTTAATAAAGAAGCACTGAAACAGAAACAAGATGCAAACTCAGCATTAAATATTTAATCATATTAAAAAAAGTTATAAGAAACAATTACAAGGATCTAAGGAAGCAATTATAAAAATGTTATTTCATCTGTGATAATTAAGTTTTTCTAAGTTTAAAATAGCATGGTAATACTTCCTAGTTTAGATTACAGCTTATTTGCATAGAAATTCAGTTGGGAGGGGGACATTGTGATGTTCCCAATGTTAGTAAGCAGGAAACACTGACATAATTTGATAAAACTCAATAGGAGAAGAATGTGAGAATGATCAGATTTCTCCAATTTCATATTTAATAGTTGATTCAACTTTAGAATAGCCAGTTTGGTTAGATTAGTTCTGCCAAATCACAGTGAAATTACCAGGAACTACCCAGCCTATTTTTACAGAAATGTCTGCCCTCCAAAAAACGCTCTTCATTAGCCAAAAACAGAGCAACAATTTACAAAGAGCATGGGTCCATTTTTATAGTGAGTACAGCTGTAGATTTGTACATGAATCTTAGAAAGAGGTTCACAGTAGATAAAGAAGGCATGCTCTGGACCATCCCCACTCTTGCAATTGTAACTGAAAGAGGTTTTGAGAAAAGGAAAAGGAAAGGGGAAAAGCAGATGTGATAAGAATGTCCTTTTACCGACATGTCTTAAAGAGTACTGGTTGTTAGTAAGTATCGTTATTTCTTCAAAAAAGAGTCCATGTATACACAGATATAGGTCACTTCAGACTTTGTTGTTTGACAATGACAACAGACTTTGTTGTTTGGTAGCAACACTTGCTTCAGCATCTCAGAGTCTCCTAATCGAATAACAGTTGCTAACATTGCCTTATAGAAGGCTTCATCAGCTACGTATCCCTAAAGGATGGTGTAGTGCTTAGTGAAGGTTATATTGCATCGCAAAACTCTACACACCACTACTACAGATTTTTCCTGTTATTAAATAGAATGCAGTTTGGTTATTGTCAGTTTGATAAAAAGTCCATGTACAGCCAGACATCCACTGGAAGAAATGCTGCAAGGCAATAGCAGAAACCTGACACCCCACTCCCCACCCCTCCAACCCCCACCACACAAATACCTTGTCTATGAGACGTCCGAAAGGAAAAAGTCATTCTAACATTCCTAAGACCCAGGTTATGTAGTTCAGTTTACTGCTGTTAAATATTATAGTGCTAGAGCTGTGCTATATGACTATATGAATTACAGAGTAGAAGTTGAAGGCAGGAGAAATTGGGTAAAGTCTATGGGTAGGTTAGACCAGGGAGTAAAGGTTGAACTCACCTTCTTAGTTCTCTCATTTCCCTTTAACAATGAGGTCACAGAGTATTTTTATGTAAGACTATAACAGTCACTTTATCTGGGACTTTGACCCTATTGGAAAAGGCATAAAAAACACTCAGAACAGAATGAGCTCTGAATTGACAGCAAAGAGAGGCAAGTTTCCTGTCCTGCAGTTTCATTCTTTATTCAAAATGGGGCAACTTTAGCAAGAGAGGTGTTATTTGGCACAATTCATTCACCATTTACCCTCACGCACATTTTCCATCCCAGAAAAACATATTGCATGACTATTCAGTTTTTACAGGCACCACTGTATAATTCTGCTGAAGTCTATATAGAAGTGGAAAACTAGCACTAGCTCTGCTGGACCATAGTGATTCTACGTATTCCACTTAAAGCTGGCAAAACTGCATACCAGCTGGAATGAATTCTTAGGAAATAAGGGGGATTATTAAGAACATGAGATCTTCTGTAGAAATGTGGGATATATCACGTCTCAAACCTTAGGAAAGTTGAGACAAAAACTTTTATTTTACTGAATCTGGACCACAGACCACCACCATTTGATAAACACTGAACTGCATATTCAAAGAACTGTCTCTCTGAGATGGAAGATGTGAAAGTCCAGCGACGTTGAGCTACAGGAAAAAAGGTAGATGACCACACCAACATTATCTGCTTTTACAGATTTTCCCATTCATTCCTCAGTATTTTCTATTTGAAAATACCTGATTTATTTGAGATCATACGTAGTTCAGAGATAATCAAACTGGTGTTTTTTTACAATCAACCCCCTTTTTTTAGTAAAGTATGACTTAAATTATAATCAACGATGTGCCTGGAGCAAGAATACAAGCTACCATCAAATACATCAAAACATAAAGAACTAAAAAATAGTTTCTTCTGTTTTTAAAGCCTGAACTTGTGTAACGGATCACTCTCCATTTTTGTGCCCTTTGTTAAGGGCTATATGTTCCTTTGAACTCCACAAAATCTAATACAGGGCTATTGCAGTAAATAACAGTATTTCAGAGTCAGAGTGATCGCTCACGCTATAAACTCATTTTGTACTTGACATGGCCTCAGATAAATAGCATCCATGCATGCGTCTCAACCATTCTCCTATCACATCATAATTTTGCACGTGGCCCATCCATGTGTACTGCTTCTAGGCAGTAGTTAAGGAACTAAATTGTTTCTTTTCTTGTTACTATAAAGCATATGATAACAAACATTTACAGTAGAAATTTTTGTAAATTGCTAGAATAATTAACAGTAGTCAGAGTTGAATTTTGCAGCAAGCCACTTGAGTCATTATAAGAACAAAAAAAAAATTGCTTGAAACTGATCAAACAAGAATACATCTGAAATTTACAAACCAGCAGACAAGAATAATTTCTATTTTTAAATGTCCTTTAGTATCTTTTATATCAGTGGCAACTTTCTTTTATGTTAAATAAAATCAGAAATACCCAGGACAGTGTGTTAGAAAACTCCAAATACAAAATAATTAATTAAAAACTTTAAAACTGCCTGAATGACACTAAAATATTAGTAAAAAGAGAAGCTCATATTGCTTATCCAAGAAAAATGTTCTTCATTCAGCTGATAGGTTTGCCTTTTCCACATTGTGGATAGGGATCATTCTTTGAGAATAACTTCCAAGGATGCAGTAAAACACTAAGCAGAAGGAAGAGGAAGCACAGTCCAAATAAAGAACCACTGCAGATTTTGCAAATCAGAGCCCGTAACACAACTAGTCCTTCATTTCCATTTCTTTTCTTTTGGCAGACATACTTCATGGCCATGGCATGATCAAATTTGGCTTGGAAACTTACAATTTCATCCTGTTTCATCTCTCAGATATTCTGGTTTTATTTCTGCAATGTTTATTTTTTGCTAGTCTGGTATATCAAATTATTCTCCTTAATTCAAGTGTCTCATGAAAGTTCCCTTCTTCCACTATTACAACAGTAGTATACACTGTCTTTATCTTGACCCACACCTTTAAAAAACATATGCTACAGAAGAACATATTTTACCAGTATCACACAAAGAGAGCAGCACTATCACAGCTAAGCCTTTCCTCACACTACCTCCTTCCTACTTTCTAATAGGTGGATTTATTAAATCAGATTTTCTTTTCTCGGACAGGATTCTACTGTTAAGATCTTTTTTTTTTTTCCTGGACGCAAGAGGTTAAGTGTCCCTCAGCTGAGGAGGGCATTGAATTCAGGTTCTCCATACACAAGCATCATCACCTTTGTGCTACTGCATAAACAGGAAGCAACACCACTTTCTATATTTACTAAAAGGAGATATGCATATTTCTCCTCTCTCTCTGAACACCCTTTCTGGATTGGCCTGGGTGGAATGCCTATGCAGAGGTTTCCAGCTGAAGACAGATAGGTAGGATGCATTAAGCTGCTCAGCGCTACCAAGTTTTGCAAGAGAATTGCCTGTACTGGTAGAAATTCACTGGCAAAAGTTCAAGTGCCTACAGGTATTAGATGCCTAAAGAGTCACATTGTGATTTTGAGGACTGTGTCTGATGTTTAAACTAGGTGACTGCATCCGTCCTAAATCCTTTGTGGATTTCACTAGATATATATTTAAGTATTGCTGGTTACGCCTTCATCTTTCTGTTGCCTCTGAACGCACTCAGGTGAAGATCCCTCCAGTCCCTTGACAGCCTGCAACATCCAACTTATAGAACAATGGTGTACCCATTTTGTTAGAAAATCATAATTTAATGTTTAAAAAAAAGTGTTACTTCTACTATAGGTTGAGATGTCCAGAATCTGTCTCTTGAGCTACAGTCCCTATAAAAATGTAGGTTTTCATTGTGCATTTTACAGCTAAATATTTAAAAAGCAGTTTTACTTTCTTCCCTGTTTTGATTGCATGGCCTATGACAGACATATGACAGAATTTCCTCCCTCTGTAGCTTTGTTATTTCACAGAGGCATGAAATTTTACAGTTCTTAGTTATTAGTAATTTCAAAAGTGATAACATTCTAAGTCAGTTCCCCTTCTCCCTTTTTCTTCATTCTCTTTGACTCTTTTTTAACTACTATGACCTTCCTACACAGGTTTAAATCGGGTTTTAATATTTTAATCGTTTTAGAATCATCAGTTTCCCCCAAATCACTAACTAGGAGTTGAAGTTAGTTTAGATTTAGATGGGTAGGATGTAAAAAGTAAACCCAAAAAGAGAGCGCCTTATGTGGGAGAACAAGCAGGCTGGTTCTGATAGATTATTAAAATGGAGACTGTGCTATTTATGAAGACTTCTGTCATAATCCCCCATAGCCTCTACAGACACTGCATTTTCATATTAGGAGGTGAAAGAGCCAAGGCAGAAAAAAGTTTTTCTTATCTTTCTGTAGACTGCTGTTTTATTGAGAAAAAGCTGTTATTGGTTAAAATTAGGAGAGATAACGCATTTCCTCAGATGTAAGTGAAAACATGGTTTTAGTCCAGTAAATGCCTCAGCATTAAAAATTCAAACATTCTAGTGTAATTAAAGAATAAAAGGGCAAGAAGTTCTTCATGATGAAGAAATTGCGAAATTCTGCACAAACAGTTCTCTAAGAAAACCACTGATTTAGTTTATCTCATTTGGGTTTTGGAGAACATGGAATAAATATTTTTAGACTCATTAAACCCAAAAGATAAGGTTACTAATACCAGATAAAATTTTTATTAAAGTAGGAATCAGTTCTAAATAAATTCTTCTCATGTATCAGGAACTTCAATGCACCTTTACCGCCCTGATAAATATTAAATTGGGGCCATCAGAACCTGACATAATCCTCTGGAAATCAGAAAACTAACTGATAATGAAGTGAAAAAGAAAAATCACACAGTACCATCTGCTGTGATCTTTGTTTAATATGGCAGATTACATTTTATGGCCAGATAAAGCTCTCCAAAATTTAAAATGTGACCTTCCAGTAATGCAGGCTTGTGTGAAAAGAATGAATAGAATTAAGATGCTGCAGGGAAAGAAACTCCAAAATTAGATGCAAAGAAATAAAAAATAAGAAAAAATACAAAACTGCAAGACAAAAATAGGTACCAGCATACAGTTTAGAGTAACTGTCTACTTACCCTTTCTAATATATAAATGGGTAGAAAATTAATGAAATCTCTGGATAATTACTACCTGTAATGCAATTTAGATGCTCCCACACTAAATAGCATACCTCGAGAAAACAGTTATGAAGTTTCTTCTTGGTATTAGGAAAAACATATACAAACACCGATTCCTTCATTGCTGAGATTTACCCAGACCTCCATCATAACAACAATATTCTAATTACCTTTCATTTCTGAATATGAGGAAAAAAAGTTTCTAAAGAAAAAGCAGGTACCCCCCATCTTCCTTATGTTGCTTATCTCAAAAGAAACTGTGTATAAATCCAACAGAAATATTTCAAAATTCTTCTGCACACCAAAAGAAGTGTCAGTGGATGATACCTGCAATCAACCAGTCAGTGTAAACCCTGCAGTGCCTACGCACTGGATTTCAGCACAGTGCTATCAGAAAGTCAATACTAACTTTGTGCAACTTTTCCGCTAGGGACTGTCTCTAATCAAAGGTGAGCCAAACACCTGCTTTTCAAATTTCTTACCTTACATGAAAGCTCTTCTGTGAGTTTATTTTTTAGGGCAGAAGTGTCCAGCACTTTCAGGAAAACATGCTTAATTTCTGTATTTGAAATTGGACATTGGAATTTAAGTTGGCATTTACCTTTAAAAATTCTCATATTTCCCTGGTCCATTGTACATTAACTTCAAACCAGTAATTTCCAAAATTTGTTGTGATATCTGCATAACCAAATTCAGCAGGAGATAATAGTCACTGTGGGCTCGAAAAGAGCACTGAAGTGAGGAGGAAGATTTACAGGCCAAATAAAGAAGAAAAAAAAAGCGATTTTAACGTATTGTTATGTGGAAACTATCATATTAATTTCATCCATGCTCTAAGCCAGTGGGGCACAAGCCATTTCTGACTTGAATCATGCAGCTGCATTAGTAAAGGCAGACACAATGCTCGCAAGTTCACCTAAAAAATAAACTTTTCAGCACGGCCATTACTACGTGCTTAAATGTCCCTATCACTGCGGAACTGGAGATGCAGGGAAATAGAACTGCTGAAAATTGAACTTGTGAGATGACGAGTGGCTCTTGGCAGAGCAGAGCAATCTGACCAGCAGTTACAGCTGAACAAAAAGATCCCATTATAGAAATAAAGCTAGTGACTGCCTGTCTCCTTTCGGGCTTGGCTAACATAGTTCAACTCTGAAGTCAGGAAAGTAGGTATTTGCGAATGAGGAAAAACTGTTTATACCACAAAAAATATTAATAATATTCAAGATGTCACCAGTACTCTGTCAATCCCTGGACAGACACACATTGTTCTTTTAAAACCGATTAGCTTAAAAAATGTAGGGACATATTTATGTTACAGCTAACACGCGTGATGCATTTATAAAAATATATGTCCATTTAAATGTGCATGTGACTACTGAAAGCACAGGATACTAATATTGAAACAATTCTAAGTACGATTTTAGCATCTAACTAGCTGTCAGTGACCATCACACAAACTAAGTTATTTTCAGAACAAACATAACTTTAAAACACTAAGTAAAATTTATTTACTCATTGCATAACTTTCCCAAAGGCCATGCAAATTAATGTCCTTTTTATTCCCACTGCAATTTTAAATGTTTTTACATACTTCTGACACAACTGCACAAAGATCACAAAGTTGAATATACCTTCAATAATTCTAATTATTTTCCCACATTTCTGTATACTTATCGTCACCATGTGTGAACAATATAAATCAATGTTTTTCCCACACATCTAATTCCATGTATTTAACTAGAACAATATTATCTGTGGCACAACACTTCAAGAAAGGATCAAATATAAGTTATATCGCAAAGTACATACCCATTTTAAAATACCTGACATTTTAATATGAATCATAAAGAAGGTAATGCTGAACACAAAATACTACATTTGAGAGTTCAGATTTTGACCTGGCTTAAAATGTACTCCCCTACAAAATTAAAACAATGAAACTGCAACTGTTACAACTGGAATTATGTTCAACTTGCTTTACTGATAGAAAAAAAGAACAAAACCCCCAAATGTAAATCCAAATTCATCTAACTGAGATTTTTAATTAATTTTTCAAGAGAGCTTTGAATCAGTCTTTAAGCAATTGAATGAATTAATGTTATTTAGAGTTTGAACATATATGATTTTTTTGAGACAGTTCTTAAAAGGCAAATTTTGATTTATGTAGTTTCAAATAATTTTTTTAACATAACTGCAGTTGTAACTAAACTATCATCATCTTTTCATCAAATAAGTTTTAAAACCTTAATTTTAATTAAGGATGCTTTTAGCTTAGGATATTTACTAGTTCGTTATAGACAAAATAGCCAGATACATACAGGTGGGGATATTTTGTGATTGTGTCAGACAATGAGAATAAAATAGAAACAGTTTTAGGAGGAATAGTATTAATTTAAACAGCTAGCATACAGGCTAGTAAATGGCATGGCAATAAAGAAGTGTGAGGGATTTTTGGATTTGGTAAAATATTACATATAGTTTTCTAACTCCTATTTCTAGCCCACATCAGTCACCATCACTAAACTTGCACATTGGAGATCAGAATTTACGCCTTTATATATTTCAGTAAAAATTAATATTATTTTCTAATTTTATTTGAGAATTTTAGGTGTTTTGTTCATTCCTTATTCTAGATTCACGTGACATTTTTTACAACAATCAAAAAAGTGTACAAGACAAAGTTCACTATATTACTTTCAGTGGCTAAAACATACTGTGTCTTTAAAAATAGACTAACTAATGCTTACTTTAACAGTAAAGACAGCAGAGACTGAGTATTGCAGAAGCCAAACACTAAATGAAAGGTCTTCAAGAAATGGCAAAGGGGAAGGTAGGATCACAACTCCAATTAGGAGTTAATGAAGTAGGTTACCAGGAGAATTATCAGTATACCACTTTCTTGGCAGTTGCAAAAAGACATTGGATGGTCCTATTTGCAGATGAATGCCTGCTGGCAGGAGATGCATTGGTTATTTTTTAAAACTTTTTCTTCTCAGATGCAATTGCACAGAGCAGATTGACAGGTCAGAACTAGGCTACATATCGCTTTCTTTCAAAGGAGGAGAAAGTGTGTATGAGTGCCTATGCAAGACAGAAATTTTCTGGGAAGAGTTAAATACTGATCTAGTATAATGAAAAAAATTACTAAGTATTATTTCCTCATTAAGATACAGTAATTTCTCCTTTCATTCTCTGGAATTGGTTCCTTTGCAAAAAGCCCAATTAGGCTATATGTCTCATCTGGTCACTGCAGAGAATTTTACTAATCTTCTACCAGCATTCAGAATTTAGCCTTCTCTGTAATATTCTTGGAGTAATTTTTACTTGTATTTTTATTTTCTTCCACTGGGAACATGGAGAAATTGCTTTCATTTCAAGGTGGTGCTAGTTAAAACTTAGCTATTTATTGAAGTTGGAAAATTTTGCACCCAGAAACTGAAGCCCATGAAGCCACTTTTTGAACATCTTTGTCACTGGTCCATGTGAACAGAAAGTATAACATCAACAGCTGTTAAAAAGAAAAAAATAGATTAATAATGAAAAAACATCAAGCTGTAGTATTTACTATTTTCTAGCACTTTGCTTGTGCTAGTTCTCATTGAAGGTATGCCTTTGGACACATGGA
Source organism: Anarhynchus alexandrinus (assembly GCA_008711295.1). Classification (NCBI taxonomy): domain Eukaryota; kingdom Metazoa; phylum Chordata; class Aves; order Charadriiformes; family Charadriidae; genus Anarhynchus; species Anarhynchus alexandrinus. The sequence continues at coordinate 1,587,801 of VUYV01000003.1, forward strand.
TAAATAAATCTTGAACTTCATATTGCTGTACTAAAGATACACTATCACCAAAACCACAAAACAATATTGCATCATCTTTTATACTCCAATAAAAACAGCTATGTAGTTCTGTATGAAGAACAAAATGAAACAGCTGGTAGATATGTAACACACTGCATGGTCATTACTTTCTTAATATAAGACATCAACAACAGTAGGAAGGAAAAATAGCTTCCTAAACTTTCGGCATTCTTATACTGCAATTAAACTAAAACACTTTACTATGAAAACCAAAGAAAAATAAGCTTCTGGGAAAATGGAAAACAAACAAAAAAACCCTTTTATCAAATGAAACTAGAACAGGGACTACAATTCCTCACAGGCTGTGACTTTATAATGTATTAAACATATTCTGCTAGCAGAAAACATTAATTAGAGCTGAACAAAAAAATCACAATGAATAATTTACTCAATGAACTTAGCATCTTCTTCAGCTTGCAGTATGTCTGTGAAAACATAACGATTTATTCTGCTGCATTTTGGTATTCAAAACTTCTGAACAATTAAAATAATCTTCTGTAAGGTAACTAGTAAAAATTAATGATTATTCTTCACACTGAAAGAAAAAACATTTCTTGCAAATAATATGGCACCTTGCATAGGGGAAGCACACAACATAGCAGGTTTTGTAGACAGATGCATTGAACAGAGATAAGAATACTGGAAAATTCTTCCTAAATTCGTAAGGATATTATGTCTACAAGACAATAGTCTTGAAAGTCCATGAATTCTAAAAGTGATTGGATAGGGAAACAAAGTATCAAGAAAACTTTGGACACTTCAAAGTAAAAGTGAAAATATTAAGGAAGGTAAAATGTAGTTGTCATTTTGAAAGTTATCACAAAAATCTCTTTATTAGACAAGACCGCACTGGGTCACTTTGAAAAGCTGCAGACAAAATATACAGACCGGCACATGATGATCCGATTGCTGATTAATTCCCTCAGGTAATCTATTTTATCTAAGTTTTGCAAATTCACAAAACAGAGGTTATTAAAATGAGTTCCCAGGTCCTTTTAGTAAACTGGCCTTTTAGGTACTAGAATTTTGGATATTATTGCTACCATAGAGTTACAGAGTAGATGAACACACAGGGAACCTATATCTTATGCTCAAATAGCTATTTTGAGAAGGTTGTTGAGACATTGCAGGTCCCCTCTATAGCACTCCCATGAGTCCCTGTTTGAGAACCTGATGCCAGCAGACTATCATTTTTCTTTCTCTAAATCATAGGGAATATGTATGTTCAGGTCCCATCCTCACAAGGGTCAGTATGTGGAGCGTGTACCCGGATCAGGAATACTTTTGTGGTTAATGCAGTTAAATGCACCCTAACAGAATCACCTTACCACAGTCAGGTATTTTCAGCCACATTCACAAAGCCTGTTAATTTTTAAGTTTCCTTCGTGCCTACTGTTCAGGAGAGAAACATTAGACACATAAAGGCATGAGACACTCATTGTTCCAATATCAAAAAACTTGAAAATATTAAGAGTTCAAGCTCAATAAATACCTGCTGACTGATCTCCAGTGGAAGCCAAGGCAGCATATTTTAAATCTGAGCATAATCTATATATATTTAAACTGATAGCTCTTGTTATGACTTGATTTGCTAATACACAACTGTGTAAAACTGGATTGGTGTTTGGCTTTTTTCCTTCATGCCTACTACTGAACATCTTAGTTTCACAAATGCAGAGGGTGTGTGTCGTGGTTTAGGCCAAATTGGCTACTGGGGACCTAGGGGACCCCAGATGGGACCGACAGATGCTCCCCTCTACCCCTTTTCAGAGAGAGGTAGAGGAGGAAAAAAGAGACTTATGAGTTTAGAAAGAACTAAACTACTTTAATGAAATATTAATAATAAAATAAAAAGAAATAATGAAAAATATATACAAAACCGTATCAAGCTCCCGAGATGACAATCACGACACCGGCTGGCACTGGGCCAGTCCCAGGCTGGACTCGGTGACGGAGGGGAACCGGATTCCGGATCTGGATTCAGGATCGGGATCACAGGCAGACGAACAGAGTCCTCCTCAGACATCAGCCATTGTAGGAAGAGACCAAAAGAGGGGCTGACCCTTTGATCCATCAGCTTTTATACTGAGCATGATGCAGATGGGATGGAATACCCTGTTGGTCAGTTTTGGGTCACCTGTCCTGTCCGCTCCTCCCTGCAGGTGGGACCCCACTATGTTTTTCGCTTCCGCCCTTCCAACGGGGCAAACAACAAAGTTGGTTGGCCTTGGGGGTTATAGCAACAAGTATAAGCAGGAGCCTCTCTGCATACCATGCCTGGGCAGCAGTTATAAACATTGGTCTTATCACTCTGAGAAAGTGAACATTGTCTGCACAATATGCTGTTAATTTCAGTAGTTAGAAGAGGCCCAGCTAAGGAGCGAAGTTACTGAACAAAATTGGTTCTGTTTTACCTCAAACCAGGACAGTGTGAATTCCCAATTGATGTGGATGGACACTAGTAGCAAGTTAAGAGTTATGTTGCACTCATGGAAGTTGTCACGGTTTTGTTTCTTTCAATAGCACATTTTATTTCAGGATTGTTCTTTCTCTCAGATTTCATCAGTTGTCCATCCAAGTCGGCAAACTAAATTCAAGAACTTTCCTAGATCAAATTTACTTTACATCCTACCACTTCTACTGCCCAGTCATAGTCCTCTTTATTTCCAAAACTTGTTTTTTATCTTGATGTCTCTCAAGCCTATATATTCTGCAGGTGATACCTAATCAGATTTCTCTAACTTGCCTCTTTCTGTGATAACTTGCTTCTCCTCTCTAAAGTTTTATCTTGTAACATGCATTTTCCTCAATTCCCTAGTTGGTGCTGTCCAATAAATACCAACATTTTCCTACTTTTTGCTCAAGACTCCTCACCACATGAGTTTTTTGCCTTTTTTTTTTCCTCTTGGACCTTGACACTACCAATTATCCACATGAAGCAGATACAAGAAGAAATAAAAAACAGCTTTACCCAACAACCTTTCCTTTGACCGCATCTCTAAATATAGCAGGTCCTTGGTGTCAGGCATGCATCCATGGCAGGAATATATATAAAAATAAATCCATATTAGAGATTACAGAGACAGGTTTTAAATTCTTAGTTACTGACTCTTCTCCCTTGAATGCCAATGCCAAGAGCATTTCAATAGTTCTAAGGCCCTTGGTCTTAGTAGAGCAGAAGGGTCCATGCATGAGATTCTTTCAAAGGGGTCCCAATACGGTTTATTAGCACAAGGCACAAAACATAATTCAATACCATGTTTCCTTTACCTCAACTGCAAAGTCTTTGAGTGGCTGTCCACCCTGCAAGGAAAGAAGCCTGTCTTTCCATCTTTGTATCCAGCCTAGGTCTGTCTGTGGGGGCAGAGGGGAGGGATGAGGAGAGGAGGGAGAAGAGAAGGCTTGGAGGAGACCTTGTTGCAGCCTTTTAATACTTAAAGGCGGCTTATAAGAAAGATGGGGACAGACTTTTTAGTAGGGCCTGTTGTGATAGGACAAAGGATAATGGTTTTAAACTAAAAGAGGGTAGATTCAGACTGGATATAAGGAAGACATTTTTTACAATGAGGGTGGTGAAACACTGGAACAAGTTGCCTGGTGAGGCTCTAGATCTCCCATCCCTGGAAATATTGAAGGTCAGATTGGACAGGGCTTTGAGCAACCTGATTTGGTTGAAGATGTCCCTGCTTATTGCAGGGGGAGTTGGACTAGATGACCTTTAAAGGTCCCTTCCAACCTAAACCATTCTATGATTCTATGAGACCAGAGGGTACCAATGGTATCACTACCATGTGATGAATGAGCAGCAAGGAGACCTAATCACACCAGGCATAACTGTAGTGCCCATAAGGGAAGAAAGACAATGAGAAGATAGCAAGCAAACCATCTTCTCTAAAGGGTGAACTTTTTTTAACATGAGGAGGAAAGGGTAGAACAAGCTGCCCAGAGCGATTGTGGAGTCTCCTCTGGAGACATTCAAAACCCACCTGGATGCATTCCTGTCCAGCTTGCTCTGGGTGACCCTGCTTTGGCAGGGAGTTGGACTAGATGATCTCCAAAAGTCCCTTCTGACCCCTACCATTCTGTGATTCTGCGATTCTGTGACAGTGCATAGGAATTGCCTTTTTAAGCAGATTAAAATCTATCACAGGGCAAAAAAGATAAATTGCTCAAAAGAATTTATCAGCATCTCCCCACTAAGGTTGCAAATTATACGACTAAATACAGCAGGCCAGCAACAGTTCTCTGACCATAAAGCCAAATGGTGACACTAAGCTTGTGTAATACAACTAGAATTTATTTGCAATAACTAAAAAGTAAGCAGCAGGTACGTCACATAAAATAAAATTTACAATGTTCTTATGAGTTACTAAAGTTTGATTCTTTCTTTTTTTCCTGGTGGGAGAAAACAAGTATAGGGTTGTGACACTGAAGAAATAAGTTATTTTCATTCATAAATTCAGGAGAGAATGAAAATAATCTATCTTACAGTGACCACATGAAGCATTATTTTATTAATAAAATTTAAAAAAACATCCAGCCCAAAATATCTTGCAAATTTATCATTTGAGTTATCTTTTAACTACAGTGATTATGACTCATTTTACAATTTGATAGGTGCCAGATGATACATACAATAATTTTAAAGAACTATAAACAAATAAGTACATACCAATAAGCAAGAATAGACTAATATGTTCATTTTTTTTCCTGAGCTTATTAAAACCAAAACATTAGTTATAAAATTACTGCCTAAATTAATATTAAATTAATGACAAAAATGAAATCAATAAACAACTATTCAAAATAACCCCCCACAAAACCAATATTAGAAAGAATGAATGTGCTTTATTCTTGTCCTGGGAGAATTTAAGGAATAATCTATTTCTTCTCATTCTAAAGCAGGTGTTTGCAGCATTACCTGAAAACTTCTAAGACTACTGTAGAGTTCCAAAGTTTGATTCATCAGTAGCATGCTGAGGCTGTGACCATAAAAGAAGTAGTATGTGTTAAGCTGTATTCAAAACATGAGAGATTTAATTTTTTGTGGAGAATTACTGCCCGAATATACCCCGTTCTTCTGTACAGCAGAATGAAATGATAGAGACAACACTTGGTGACAGCGCCTATGCCGAGGTTTCAGGCAAAGTTTTACTTTATTTTATTAATTTTTGGTAGCCTTTTTTCTAAACATAGTAATTGCTGTTTACTGTTCACATTCATAGAGCACTTAATACCACACTTTTTCTCAAATCTTGCCTGATAGCCTAATTTTTAGGTGGAATAAGATGCTACACAGGCTGCTACAATACCAACGATCGCACAAGGCAGAGTTTTTGTACTGACTTTGGCTGGGATGGAGTTAATTTTCCTCACAGTGGCTGGTATGGCACTGTGGACTAAAACAATGCTGATAACACACCAATGTTTTAGCTATTTCTGACCGGTGTTTGCACAGTGTCAAGGCTTTCTGTTTCTCACTGCCACACCAGTGATGGGGGTGGACAAGAAGTTGGGAGGGGACACAACCAGGACAGGTAACCTCAACTGACCAAAGGGATATTCCATATCATATCACATCAGGCTGAGCAATAAAAGCTAGGGGAAAGAAAGAGAAAGGGGGGGCGTTCATAGAATCATAGAATGGTTTAGGTTGGAAAGGACCTTGAAGATCATCGAGTTCTACCCCCCTGCCATAGGCAGATCGGAANCTGGAAGGCTGCAATAAGATCTCCCCAGAGCCTTCTCTTCTCCAGGCTGAACAGCCCCAACTCTTTCAACCTCTCCTCATAGGAGAGGTGCTCCAGCCCTCGGATCATCATTGTGGCTCTCCTCTGGACACGCTCCAGCAGGTCCATGTTCTTCTTATGTTGGGGACCCCAGAGCTGGATGCAGTACTCATGGTGGGGTCTCCCGAGAGTGGAGGGGCAGAATCACCTCCCTCGCCCTGCTGGCCATACTTCTTTTGATGCAGCCCAGGATGCAGTTGGCCTTCTGGGCTGAGATCGAACATTGCTGGCTCATGTTGAGCTTCTCGTCAATCAGCACACCCAGGTCCTTCTCCTCAGTGCTGCTCTCCAGCCAGTCCCCGCCTAGCCTGTAGTTGTGCTTCATGGTTATGACGTGTCTTCCCAAGTAACTGTTACATGTGATGAAGCCATGTTTCCCAGGAAAGAGGCTGGACATTTGCCTGCTGATGGCAAGTAGTGAATGAATTCCTTATTTTGCTTTGCTTGCCTGTGCAGCTTTGCTTTACCTGTTAAATTTTCTTTAACTCAACTGGTAAATTTTACGGACACTTTTACCCTTCTGATTCTCTTCCTCATCCCACCCTGGGGGGAACTGAACAAGCAGTGGTGTGGTGCTTAACTGCCTACCAGGGTTAGCCCAGAACACCTTTATATGCAGCTTGCCTGCCTGTCAAAATGTGTGCTGAGCAGTTTCAGAGCTGCTCCATGGGCTCACTACCAAACCGCAAGTGAAGTTTAAGGGTGATAATGCCAAACGCTGTAAGCATACAGAGAAATCTCTCTCTTTCAGGCAGCACACAGTTTGTTTAGAAGGCTGCAAGCCATGAGGTGGTGCATGACAGTGAACATTCACATTTTACCCAACACAAATATTCTAGTTTTAGGTAAATTGTCAAATTAACAACATACCAGAACATAAAGAAAGGCATAAAAGTGCTAATTAAAACCTCTTCTTTCAGTCTCACTGTTGTTTCATTAGTTTCCCCTCCATTCCTTTACATACCAAATGCCTTTCAACAGGGTTTTAGCACAATGGCGGCAATTAAAACATTCACAATTGAAACTTTTCAAAAAAATATATTTCAGTTCACAGTAGTGTGCCAATTAATTAATCACTTAGAGAGCTTTTTACCACAAAACTAAAGGTTGTCCCCACATTAAAACCTAAGGCACTAGAAAAAAGAAAATGCTGGAATTAACTTCAAATGTACAAATTGGAATTCATACATTTCTGGACATCTGTAATCATGAGTCTTGTCAATTACCTGGAACTCAGTTTTAGATAGTGAGATTCTAGCGAGTCTGTTAAGCATGTGCAAAATTACCGTCTTCTGCAGACTACACAACTCATCCTATTTTCAGCTTTTATTTCAGGATGATATTGATGCTCTTGATAATGAAAGTATGAGAAAATTTACAAGTCCACTTTATGGGGTCAATTTCTCTGTCCTTGTTATTGCCTTTGTGGCTTTAGAAATAATGAATAGAATCAAAATATTTTTGACTGAGGTAACCCGGTTGTCTCACAGCAGTCAAGTACTGACATAAAAGAAAGACTAATAAAGCTTCATGACAATTGGTTTTTTTTTCATAGAATCATTGAATGGTTTGGGTTGGAAGGGACCTTAGAGATCATCCAATGCCAACCCCCCTGCCACGGGCAGGGACACCTCCCATTAGAACAGTTTGCTCAAAGCCCCATCCAACCTGGTCTTTAACATTTCTAGGGATGGAAAAAGTCTCAATGACTTCTCTTAGAAACCTCTTCCAGTGACTCAGCACCCCCATAGTGAAGAGTTTCTTCCTGATATCCATTCTAAATCTACCCTCTTCCAATTGGAAGCTATTCCCCCTCATCCTATTGCTACATGCCCTAGTAAAAAGTCCTTCCCCAGCTCTCCTGTAGGCCCCCTTTAGGCACTGGAAGGCTGCAAAAAGGTCTCCCCAAAGCCTTCTCTTCTCCTGGCTGAACAACCCCAACTCTCTCAGCCTGTCCTCATAGGAGAGGTACTCCAGCCTTTTTATCTTTGTGGCCCTCCTCTGGACCTGCTCCAACAGATCTATGTTCTTCTTGCGCTGCGGACTCCAAAGCTGGATGCAGTACTCCAGGTGGGGTCTCACCAGAGTGGAATAGAGGGGCTGAATCACCTCCCATGGCCTGCTGGACATGCTTCTTTTGACGCAGCCCGGGATATGATTGGCTTTCTGGGCTTCAAACGCACATTGTTGACTTATGTTGAGCTTCTCATCAACAACACCCCCAAGTTCTTCTCCTCAGGGCTGCTCTCAAGCCATTCTCTGTCCAGCCTGTATTTGTGCTTGGGATTGCCCTGACCTGGATGTAGGTCCTTGCACTCGGCCTTGTTGAACTTCATGAGGTTGGCATGGGCCCACCTCTGACACCTGTCTAGATCCCTCTCGATGGCATCCCTCCCCTCCAGCATGTCGACCACCCCACACAGCTTGGTGTCGTTGGAAGACTTGCACTCAATCCCACTGTCCCTGTCACTGACAAAAATGTTTAACAGCACCGGTCCCAGCACCGACGCCTGAGGAACACCACTTGTCACTGCTTGCCACTTAGACATGGAGCCATTGACTGCAACTCTTTGAGTGCAACCATCCAGCCAGTTCCTTATCCACTGAGGGGTTCATCTATCAAATCCACGCCTCTCCAATTAAGAGACAAGGATGTCATGCAGGACAGTGTCAAATACTTTGCACAAATCCAGGTAAATGATGTCTGTTGCTTTCCCCTTATCCACCAGTGCTGAAACCCCATTATAGAAATCCATCAAATTTGTCAGGCATGACTTGCCCTTGGTGAAGCCATGTTGGCTGTCAGCAATCACCTCCTTATTTTCCACATACCTTAGCAGAGATTCCAGGAAGTTCTGCTCCATGACTTTGCCAGGTGCAGAGGTGAGACTGACTGGCCTGTAGTTCCCTGGGTCTTAATTTTTACCCTTTTTTAAAAATGGAGAATATATTTCTGCTTTTCCAGTCACTGGGAACTTCACCAGACTGCCTCAACTTTTCAAATATAATGGAAAGCAGCTTAGCAACTTCATCTGCCAGTTTCCTCAGGATACATGGATGGATTTCATCAGGTCCCATGGACTTCTATACCTTCAGGTTGCTTAGTGGTCTCGCACTTGATCTTCTCGTACTGTGGGCAATTCTTCATTCTCACAGCCCCTGCCTTTGCCTTCTGCGACTTGGGCGATGTGGTTAGAAGTCTTGCCTATGGAGGATGAGGCAAAAAATTCATTGAGTACCTCAGTCTTGTCCATGTCCTCAGTGACCTTGTCTCCTGTTTCCTTCCAGAGAGGGCCCACATCTTCCCTAGTCTTCCTTTTATCACTGACATACCTACAGAAGCTTTTCTTGTTGCCCTTGACATACCTGGCCAGATTTAACTCTATCTGGGCTTTAGCTTGCCTAACCTGATCCCTGGCTGCTTGCATAGTTTCTCTGTATTTCTCCCAAGCTACCTGTCCTTGCTGCCACCTTCTGTAGGCTTCCTTTTTGCTTTTGAGTGTGTCTAAGAGCTCTTTGTTCATCCATGCAGGCCTCCAGGCTTTTTTGCATGACTTCTTCTTTGTTGGGATACATTGCTCCTGAGCTTGGAGGAGGCGATCCTTCAATGCTAACCAGCTTCCTTGAGCCCCTCTCCCCTCCAGTGCTTTATCCCATGGTATCCTACCAAGCAGATCCCTCAAGGGGCCACAGTCTGCTCTCCTGAAGTCCAGGGTAGTTGAACTTGCTGCGCATGCTCCTAGCTGCTGTATGGATTTTGAACTCTACTATTTCATGATCACTGCAACCAAGGCTGCCCTTGAGCTTGACATTCTACACTAGCTCCTCCTTGTTGGTGAGAACAAAGTCCAGCATGGCTCCTCTTCTTGTGTGCTCCTCTACCACCTGGAGAAGGAAGTTGTCATTGAAGCATTCCAGGAAATTCCTGGATTGCTTATGCCCCACTGTGTTGTCTCTCCAACAGATATTGGGGTGGTTGAAGTCCCCCATGTGGACCAGGGCCTGTGAACATGAGACTGCTCCTATCTGTCTATAGTGGGCCTCATCTGCTGCATCATCCTGGTCAGGTGGCTATAGCAGACCCCCACTGTAATGTCACCAGCCCCTGTGTTCCCTTTAATCCTGACCCATAACATCTCTGTTGGTCAGCTCTTCATCCATCTGCAGGTGGAGCTCCAGGCACTCCAGCTAGTCATTGACATAGAGGGCAACACCTCTTCCTCATTTCCTGCAGTTATGTGATTTTCCAATAGTACTGAAAACGATGTGCATGGGCTTTTTGTAAAGAATTTATCTCATCTTTCCAGCTGATATAATTGACATAATAATCACATGTATTACAAATACTTCATGACTTATCAGTTCTTTTAATTTATGCATCCTTTTCATGTAATTTTCTTCATTGCTTTTAGCATTTGTCATGATAACATAAGTTATTTGCCACCAGACAACAGAGGAGGTAAAGGAAGCTTTAACATCTAATGTTTTCTGACTCTCACAGGGAGCTTTTGTTTTCATATTATGAGACTAAATTCTACTCACAGTTAAGCAAGTGCAGTGTTGTAGGCATTAACTATATTTTTCTGCACAAACAGGCAACATAAGAGAAACCTCCAGTTAGATTTCTTTAGGTCTTCCTTTTTACACAATTGGTTTATTAATGATTTTTTTTTTTATTTAACAAAGTGGAAGAAAAATGCTGGAAACACAAATTGCATCCTAGATATTTTGCTCACTGCCTTTAAATTTGTACAACTAACAGAAGCAAAGTAGGCAGTAATTCACTTCATAAAGCACATGAACACTTTCAGAAACAAAGCCATCAATAATTTTGACAAGATCCAGAAAAATAATTAATTACAGCTATAGTAAGAGATATTTTTTTATAATAGAACCTTAATTTTGAATCCAAAGACTTGGTCAAAGACCATGGGACAGATACTGTTCAACCTCACTGATATACTTGCTTAAAAAAGATAAAAGGGCGGATATTCTAGTCAAACCTAAAGCGGTTCGGGTTACATGCCATCTAAGAAAACTTGAGAAAGCTGATTTTCAGTATCAGTGAAGTAACTGACAAGAAAGATAGTGAAAACTTAGGCAGAATAACCAAATTCAAAAGAGTTTGAAGATGGAAAAAGATGGGATTATTTTTATTTTTTTTAAATTCTACCCATTGTTGCAGAATTCTTATTTGACTGTTATGGAAATATCTTTTTTCCAAGCTATTAACTGTGACTTTTATTGATGTTGTAAATGCTTCTTTTAAAATGCATTTATACATATGTATTAATACTGACATTGTTTACTTGAGATATGCATCTTGGCTTCACTTTTTGTGCTGGGGATTCCTGAATATTAAAACGGTACAGGACTCTAATTTATTTCTACATTGGTAGATCATAAAAATCCTGGCAAAACTGTTCCTGACAGTCGTAAGTGATATATATTATAAATATAACATATATATTAAAAATATTTTATAATATTATTTCCATTGGAATATCTTACAGTCTCGACACCAAAACCCAAAGGTGAAAGAAGTGTTGCAAACAATATATTCTGCTCAAAGTCTGACAGTGTAAAACCTGATCTATCTCAGTTTGCGCCCAGAAAAGACTACACAGAAATCCTAATTAAAAAAACTTATTGTAACAATTTCTCTTTCTCTCAGCTTTCACAAACATATTTTTACAGTAGACTCACTGCTTTTTTATATCAAAACTGACACGTTACAGAACTTATTAACTCCTGCACTGGGAAATTGATGGCACGTCTTAAATGCAAATAAAGAAATGCAATAGGTAAATAACATAAAGAATTAGAGGAAGTTTACACTTACTACTCTATATATCTCAAAAGCTTCAGCCTGGAAAATTGCAGTCTTTTAAAGTGGTTTGTTTACGTATTTATTCTTAAAACTTCAAGTCTGAAATAATTATTTAGACCATCTTTACTGTAATCTTATATTTCAGATTTTGAAAAATTAAAAATATTATAAATTATGTTCTTATGAAAAGGTGAAAAAAGCAGTGTATCACATTTTTAAATGTCTCAACATAATTGTCCAGAGTGCTGTCTAACTTTACTCCACATGAACCAACACAATGTTTTATTTGCCCAGTCATATCAAAAGCTGAAGGACTGTAACCCTCTTTCATGAATATTTGCATTACTAGATATAAGTGATAATTAATAACATGGTGGACCCAAGGCAGTAAATTTATCCTTTGCTAATAGTTCTCTAGAAATTTGATTACTGCTGAGCCAGAGATTTCCCCTGAGAATTTAATGTTTTACATGAACACAGGGCTACACAGTGAAATCTACAGTTTTATTTTTTTCAATTTGCTGTTAAAGTTCTAAAATATTTTTTTCTTTATTTACTGAAACATCTTCTTGTTTTGAACAAATATCTTTAGTTGTTTTTAGCTTTAAATACCGAACTTGAATAAATTCTGTGTTAGGAATTTGCATTTTAAAGAAATAGTGTCATATCTGAAAAATTAAAGTCTTCTCTTATTAACGACAGAGAAAATTTGTGTACCCAATTGCGTTTAGTTAGTGAGTTTATTCTGAATATGAATATTTGTATTCAAGGTCAAAATTTGATTTCAAATGTTTCAATTCTTAGTGTTTCCATATTAAAAAAAGTACCACTTTTTGCCATTTCTAAGGCATTCAGTTTGAATAACACTGGAGAAATATAAAAGAAATAGAATATTTACTCTTTCTCTTATAGTCTCAAACTAGCAACAAGACACAAACATGTTCTTCTCTAGTCAGATGTCCTGAGTAAATAAAGATACTATGAAAATATATACAGTTTGCTCAGATAAACCAACCGCCTTCTGTAAGATTAATTATCTTTGAGGGGAAAGGAAAAATGAGTTATTTCTGTTCCCAAATGTTATACCTTATCTAACATTTTATTCAGAATATCTCTTATTATTCTCCAGGTAAAATACATTATATTCTACTACTTCTTCTTAAAGAACAATGATGATATTCCAGCTCCTAATCCTCTGTTCCACTGCTGGAAATCTTCTTAAGTCTCCTAGTGAACTCTAGTTTGCTCAGCTTGCCACTTTGGCAGGAGTGGAAGCAGCAGAGGTGGTGGCATCAACTGAAGGAGTGGTTTAGGCCTGTTTATATCCCATTAGCAATAATACCACATACCAGTTCTGCTAGATGAGCTACAGTATTTTCTCTCTTTCTTGTGAAATAGAAAGTCTGTATCAGATTAAGCGACATTCCATTTCATTATCTCCTGGAAAACTTTCTGTTTCATAGATAACACTCTGATCAGATGATGGTTTTATTCAGAGTGAACATGTTAGTTGGACTGAACAGCACAACATAATGGCTTTTTTAAGAAAATTTGGACGTGTGCTTTACATCATAAATTATATTGGAGTATATCACAATGTATTGTATACGGGTATATATTTTATACAGAATCCCTGTGCATTGAATTAAAAAAGGCTGCGGTAGTCCATGGATTTTTTCATGCCTGCTGAAGGAGTACCTTGGGGGGCAGGACTAGAACGACTTTATAACTGACATGATGTTTACTCTCTCCTTACATTATTGTTGCATTGCATCAATGTCTGCAAGACTGAAAACAGGAAAATGCTTTCAAGTTTGTAACTATCATAAAAAATACTCCGTGGATTTGTAAGGACAGATAACTAAACATTGTCATACCAGAAATTAGTAGTATGAGAGTTTTGTTCTTATTCTCTTAGTTCCTTAGTTAACTGTCTGCAGCAGGGCTGAGTATGTATCCCAGAGACACACACATTCGAACACACCATGTTGGGCCTAGATGTCATGGAGTAGGTGTAGCAGTAGGGTGGGCCCCAGTGTGTCGGAGCTGGGGCTGCCCCGTGCCGGACACAGCTGGTTCCCGCCGGCTCCAATGGCCCCACCGCAGGGTACAGCTGAGCCCCTCAGCCACAGGCGGGCGCCGCGGGGAAAGCCTGTGTCAGAAAGGGCAAAACGCTGCCCGGCAGCCAGGGCTGAGGGAAACCGGGGGAGAAACAGCCCTGTGAGCTCCTGTAGCTGTCACCACAGACCAGAGGCACCTACACCACCGGTCTGACGCCAATTGCTGGCCAAAAATCCACTCCCACTGGAGCTGGCACTTAGTCATTGCAGGAGATAGTGAGATTATGCAGACAGATAGGTAAGAAAGGATTTAATAAGAAGGTAGGACAGACAGTAGTGATCAGGTACAGGGCTCAAATAGGTGAGGGACTCCATTTTATGCCCTGCTGGCCCCTTTTACACCCCTTTCTCTCTATTCCCCCTCTTTGTTGCTCATCATGATCCTTCAGTAAATTTTGCATGGTCCCTCAGATTGCCGTCAAATATGGTAAATCCTCATGTTCCTTTTGTTTCCCCCTTCTTATCAGTTACAAAATCCAGGTGGCCCTCTCCAAAGCTGTGTCTGGAGTTTCTTAATGGCCTATCAGTTTGTGACTGGACACTTTTAGTCTTTGACAATGTCTCCTTTATACTTTGTCAGCCAGGTTTATGTTTCTATGTGGTTTTGGTTATTGCCTCCTTCTTTACTTATTATTGCCTTTTGCACTGAAAAGGTCCTTGATTGGATAACCTTAATGAAGAAGCAGCTCTCACCTTCCCTTATATCATGTTCTTCAGCTTATGAACAAAATACTGACAGTTGTATAAATCTATATTTTCTTTCATTTTTTTAGAACCTTGCTTTGCATTCTGTTCATACATCGCTGTGAACACAAGAGTTGTTGCAGAAGGGTAGCTTGATTAATGACCCTTAAATATGATGTTTAATCAATATTCACACTTACATATCGATTGGAGAAGCCTTTTGAAAGGATTACACTCCCAAATGGTCTGCCAGCTGTTAACTGTGTATAGGTTAAGTAGATTTAGTCACGTGTACTTGAACACATGCATATACATCTGTATGAATACCCACACTGAAACCTTCCAAGGCAATTCTATAGTAGAGGGCATGTTAACTTCAGAGGTGTGGTATTGGGACAAACTGGCAACAGATTGGCAACAAAAGGCAGAGAACAGTTTTAAACAGGTTACCTGCCCTCCAGGAAGAATGGCTGTGTAAAACCCCCATATTCTGATAAAAACTTTATTATTTCTATTTTTTTTTATTTTCTTTCTTAAAATAAACAGAAGTCCTAAATTTAGATAGACAAGAATGAGTCCCAAAGACGGCCATTTTAACACTTAAAATTCTAAGAGCTTGAAATACCACAAAAGAGAGGCATGAATAGGCTGATCTAGGCCAATTTCTAATACATGAAATACAGTAAATGTTATACAATGCTGAGGGCTTATCTTAACAGAGAAAACTATTCAAAATTCTATACAGAACTTTTGACAATGTAACTCCTTTAAAAATGTTCTGGATACAGTTTTTTTTTTTTTAAAAAAGCCATCAATTCAGTTAACTTTAGAATATTTGTAAATACAAGAAGTGTACCAAAATTTGAGATTCTACCTGTGTGTCTTCAAGATTCAGTAAATCATTTATTTTACTTAATATCATTAGGGAAAGTTTTGTGGTTTTGTTTTTTTTTTTTTATTTTATTTTATTTTATTTTATTTTATTTTATTTTTTTCTTAATTTCCAGGAAGGTGTCTCTGAAAAGCATACTTACAAACTGCAAGAAAAAAAGACATGTTCTGAAATAAAGTTTGAGTGACTACAGATTTTAGCAAAGTATCTTTGGATTTTGAGATGGCAGATTATGCTAACATAGAAAATAACTAGCCTCTGGTAAGAGAAACTGTTTACCATTCTAAAGAAAATAACCTTGGAATTTGATTTTAACAATTTTTTCAAATTATTAAACCAGAACATTTACTGTAACAGATTCATTTGCAGCAGTACTTTCTGGCAACTTAGCAAAAAGTAGCTACTCTAAAGTATTTCAGATCATTTTCTGTCTTCTCTATAAATTTTACAAACACCAAGTTAAGATGGAATGAAATTCCCAAAGACAAATTGCCCAACACAGCAAACAACAGATCAAATTTAGATTTCATTTTCATCAGGGTAATGACACAATAGCATTACTGATTTAAAAAAAAATATCGAAGTATTCTAAAACAGTCATTGTTTTATATTCTGTACACTTTGGGAATCTCATTATTTGCTCTACATTTCTTTATATCATTGGTTAGATCTCTGGTTGGCAAAGAAGATAGAATTTATGGACAATTTTCTATTCTGTTACAAAGTGGTTTGTTGGTTTTTTTAATAGGAATTTCGAGAATGTAAACCTGAAGCATATTTTTTATAAACAAAGAACTATAATTACAAAAGACAATTAATAGGAAATTCCTGTCACCACAGAGGAAAAGTAACACAGCAATATTTCATATGGAATGCTTTAATTTTTATTTTTTTTTTTTGCTTTATATCTTGTTCATAAAAGAACAAATGAGAACAAGGAGACTCCTCAGTAAAGAATATTGGAAGTGGAAGCAAGAGGCTGATAATTGTGATTGAAACCACAAATCCAGTTATGGAGCCTGAAGTGCAGTCATCAGTGAAATCGTAAGGTGTAAAAAACATTTACAGCTTGATTTGGGTTTTGGACAGATCAAAAAAAATAAATCTAGGGCTTTCTTATGTAAAACTCCAAACCAAGTTATGGAAATGGTAAAATGAAACTGTAAAATACATTCTCTTTCCTTGATGCATCTGTGAAGAGAGGAAAAAATACATGCCTAAGTACAAGCCTAATATACACAAAAATGCACACTGACAGGTGTCTACTAAATGCAGAAGAAAACAGACTTTTTTCCAGTACAACTGACAAAAAAAAAAAAAAAGTTGTTTCTTAAATAGGCAACTGAACAGAAGAAAGAAAAATAACAACTGCAATGCAGTTTTTTTCAAGGAATGGTAGATTAACAAATTGGAATATAGCATTTAAATGTGTAAAATGAATTGCAATATTATCTGTTTCTCCAAATGGCCACAAGGCAATATGTAGATTGATAGTGACTAGAAATACATATTAACTATGATTACTTTTATTTAACAATGTCCAACAGCTTTTCTGACCAATAAAGCTGTTTTGAAGGTACTGCCAAAAATCCCTTTTGATTCAGAATGAGATTTTGTTGCATTAATGCAATTCAGTAGCGACATTAAATTTCGTAATAAACCTCATTGCAGGCATCCAACCTACACTTTTGCTTCAAGGAAGACATCATACCTTTCCATATTTTAGATTCCAGACATTTTTGTATGTTTGGGATACTGCCATACATCAACAGGAATGTCATGAACGGTTTGATTCATTTGGCCTCTTAGACCATCATGACTGTGACACATACTTATATAAGTTTCTATTAAAAATTTAAATAAATAATAGACTAGAAAAATTCATTACCCTCTAGACTGCAGTTTGAGTTAGAGTCAGATGTTCTGGTTTCTTTGAAGCTGAGAACACCTCTTATAAGTAGATAGAAAACATGTCAGAAGAATGTGGCTGTTGTAAAGGAGAAGCCTTCCAGGGCATATCTCAACATTGAGCCAAGAATCAAGCTGGCAAATGTCAGAGTATAAATGAATTATTTTTCTACATTTTTAGATTGTTGTTTAAATGCCCTAGAATGGTTTTAAAGCCAGACATTAGCATTTATATAGCAACCTCTAACAGAGGATCTCAAAAGACCTGGTGTAAGTTTCCAGTAACACCTCTGGAAGGGAGTACTACTTCCTGACTTCATGTAAGATTGCAAAGAGGGATAACTAACATAAAGAGAGAAGGAATTTTCTTCATTCTCTTTTTATTCTTATTCCACTCAAGAAATGCTATCAGAATTCAGATTCACAAACCAGGTCTGAAATCACCAATTTTTTCCTTTTCCTCTGACTGTAACAAAATAGCCTCCAGAGGTCTGTAATGCTAGGTGTTAATTATGTGCTGCAATGCAGTACATACTCTGAAAAGCAATATCGCCTTTGTCGTTTGTGACTGATTACCCAATTCTGCCTGTGTTCGAAAGAAGTTATTTCCTGAAATTTGCTTTGCAATTCTGTTCATGTGTCTGCTCATTAGTCTCCTTCAAGCTGCATCATTTTGCATACTTTATCACACAGACAACAGAAATGTAATGCTAGGAAAAATGTTCACTGAAATACACTTGGTCAGCCCTGCAGTATGCCCATCTATAATAATACTGTCTAATAATACTGTCTAATACTGTCTCTGTCCCTCAGCAACAAGTTTTTCCTTGGCAACAGCTGCTCTGAAGTAGTGAGTACTGCATCCAGAGTCACGTTCAATGAGCACCACATACCTCTTTTTAACCTCAGAATGAATCATTTTTTTTTTCATTCCTTCAACAGACAACATCAGTCTACCAGCACCGCAACTCAATGTACATGGCTGCCTTGAGCACCTGCAGTGAGTTTAGCAAGGTGATTTTTCAAGCATAGCTATGAAAGGTAAATGATACTCTGTCTGTAAGTGAATGTGCATGTGTTTTACCTCTGCACTGAGTCTCCAGCTCTTGTGCATTAATCATTTCAAGTCTAGTGATTGTGTTATACCTGTTTACTCTTGGGCTTATCTTTGCAAGAAAATCCTAGAGGCATTATTTGAACTGAAAGGTTAGTTTTCCCACCATGAAACCCAATTATGAGCTCTTTGAGATTACATACACCATACCAAACTACCACTGTTTGTACTTCTTTAGTACGAAGAGCTGAGTCTAAACAGCTGCCAGGCACTAACAGACGGTGAAGGTAGAGGACTAAACTGGGATTAATTGTGCTAAGGGAAGCACTAAAAAATTTAGTTCAGGATTTTTGCTAAGAAAACAGCAGGGACACAGAATACAATTCAAGGAAATAACTCCATGCTGTCATAGAGGCCTCATCACAAGGTAGGATGAGTTGCTGTCTCTAGAAATATCAGTTTTGCTCCATTACAGGGGCGGTAATGGTGGCAAATAGGGGTAGGTTGTAGACACTTAATTTAGGGAAAATGAATCTACTTATGAAACCAAGGTCTAAAACTAGTCTCATAGGCCTAAAACTAGTCCAATAACTGAATTTCTTCTCTTGGGGATTGGACAACAAACATCTTGAGAAATTATAAAAAATTTTCACTTACCTCTATTTTGAAGGTTAGATTTAAACCATTCATGATTGCTCGATTATTTTTTTCTTCCACCTACTCGTCTTTGAATAATTAATATGTTTAAAACAAAGAAAATTAAATGGAAAGGTATGACTTCTTACACAAAAGCAGCTATACACTTAGCAACTACAGTAAACAATTTAGCAACATCTCACGTTGCCTGGCTACTCAATAATACACTCTACTGTGTAACAGTGACTTCTAGATTGTTTCTATATTGTAAAGTAGTTTGTTTGTTTGTTCTGAGGGTTAATTATAAATGCCACCCCTAAACCAGAAGACAAATATTGTATCTATTTGCACTATTATTGTCTACTTAAATATGTTATCAACTTCACCTAATTTAGTAATGTTCTCCGTGGCTCCTGGTAGGGAAATTCTCATACAAATATTCTATACAAATAAATGAGGTACCAAAAACATAGAAGGAGCTTCAATATGTGGATGGTTAGCATTAACTGTTAGGGCACAGGCTACTCAACAACAGAATTTCTGCAATGTTTGAAGCAACATTCAGTACCTGTGATGAAACCTTGTCATTGAACAAAACACTCCGGGTGCTTACTTGTTCTCTTCCCACTGATGGGTTTACTGTGTCGTCCACAGCAACAAACAGCTGTAACCAAACTTCACAGTTATTCTAAGCAGAACTACTTCCAATTAAGTGCAGGGACCCATGAACTCAACATTGGCCTGCAGCTTATGATTGTGAAAGAAAGAACTGCCTGCATGTTGTTTGTGATTGGGTATGGGCTGAATAAGAATTCTGCATGCATGAATAAAGCACGTTATACTAAGAAGAGAATGGATAACAGATTGAGAGCAGCCCCCTCCCTGAGGAGGACTTGGAGGTGTTGGTTGATGAGAAACTCAACATGAGGCTGCAATGTGTGTTCCTAGCCCAGAAAGCAAACAGCATCCTTGGCTGCATCAAAAGAAGCATGGCCAGCAGGTCGAGGGAGCTGATTCTCTCCCTCTACTCCACTCTCATGAGGCCCCACCTGGAGTATTGCATCCAGTTCTGGGGCCCTCAACATAAGAACAACATGGACCTGTTGGAGCGAGTCCAGAGGAGAGCCACAAAAATGATCAGAGGGCGGGAACACCTCTGCTATGAAGAAAGACTGAGAGAGTTGAGATTGTTCAGCCTGGAGAAGAGAAGGCTCTGGAGAGACCTTATAGCAGCCTTCCAGTACCCAAATGGGGCCTACAGGAAAGGTGGAGTGGGACTCTTTGTCAGGGAGTGTAGTGATAGGTTGAGGGGCAACGGTTTTAAACTGAAAGAGGGTGGACTTAGATTAGATATTAGGAAGAAATTCTTGACTGTGAGGGTGGTGAGACACTGTAACAGGTTGCCCAGGGACATTGTGGATGTCCCATCCCTGGAAGTGTTCAAGGCCAGTTTGGATGGGGCTTTGAGCAACCTGGTCAAAAGATGTCACCGCCCATGGCAGGGTGTCGGGCTAGATGATCTTCAAAGGTCATTTCTGACTCAAACCATTCTATGTTTCTATGAATATTACATACATCTTTTACAGCACTGATTTTTCCTTCAACACAAACCCTATCCACAAGCAAAATATTTCAAGATTTCCACCTCAGCCTAATATATTTGCATTTTACCATCTGCCAGATATTAACAGTTAAACACACTGATTCAATGACACAAGTATTTGCTTGACCATCAATACTTTTCAACTCAGAAAAGCATAAATATTTCCTCTTACTGAGGAGTACTGAAGACCAAAGACTTCTAAATATGTTTTCTGTGCTGTAGAATATGTGAATGTACTTGTGAAGCTATGTTTAACATTCATATATTTTATGAGCTTAGGGAGGCTCCTACGTGGTGGTTCAATACCAGTTCCTTTCTCCCTAACACCTGATTGATTGGTTATACCACTAGTAATCTGGTTATTATCACAGCTTGATTACACAATAATGGCACAGAGGCAAACTGCAATGGTGCTCCA
The DNA here is from genome assembly GCA_008711295.1 of Anarhynchus alexandrinus. Lineage (NCBI taxonomy): Eukaryota > Metazoa > Chordata > Aves > Charadriiformes > Charadriidae > Anarhynchus > Anarhynchus alexandrinus. The sequence continues at coordinate 1,608,795 of VUYV01000003.1, forward strand.
GGTACAGATCTTAGTTGTAGTTGTGGATATTTCATTATAGTTCTGAAATCCAGAAAACTGTAACAAACTGAAGTCGGTATAAAATCACTTGGTTTTGCTTCCAAACAGTCCATCAGACAAGAATGTTTTTAATTAAAAGCAGCACCCATGAGCCATGAGCTCTGTATAAACTCAAATGTATCCTGGTAGATCATCTTCTCAACAGACAGAAGATAAAGTTCCAGATTACCGAGAGCTGCATGGTGTTACTACATCCAGTTTTGGGAAGTAGCTGATACAAGAGCTTTATAAATGAGCTATGAATATTAACTGACCTCTGCTCTCAGGTGTTTTGCATGGGTTTTAATAACTTCATCCTGAACTGATTGAAGATAATATAGAAGTCTTAGTCTCATCTTAAATCATATACTTTAGATATTATTACTAAAATTCCATGGAGCTGATATATCTATGTCAACAAAAATCATTCTATATGCAAATTTTAAGCATGTAGTTCTGATTTTGGCTAAAAAAAATGGTGTACTGAATTATGTAATTCAGTACCGTTGTTTTTTGCAAAAACAGTTTTAGTTGTGTTCTTTCAGACAGTAGATCTGTCTGAAAGGAAATTTCAGGTCCAAAATGACTTCAGGAGGTCTCTTGTCCAACCTCTTGTTAAACAGGACAGATCATTGTTGTCCTCCATTTGCCACCAGCATAAGTTGAGTTCTACCCCATTTACCGCTACCCTTTGAGCTAAATCATCTATGCCATCTTTTACCCCTTTTACGATCTAGCTATCCAAGACCTACAGTGCAAATTTAGATTAAAAAAAAAAGTAATTATGGGACATGGTGTTGAAAGCTCAACTAAAGTAAAGGTAAATGATACCCACTCCTCTGCCTTCATCCACATACCCGCATACTCTGCCCCTGGAGCCAGGTACACATCAGAGTTTCTACAGACTGAAGAAACACTCCTCACAGTCTTCACTCTGGTGTCAAATATGGTCAGTTTGAAGTTCACACAGAGTTTGCAAAATCTGTATTAGGGAACAGGTAAATATCCAACTCACCATGCACTGAAGTAGACGATGTCTTAAACCAAAACCCAAAGAGTTTCACCTGTAGCTTCGTAGCACAGTAAATCTGTGGCGATTTTGTTGGTTTGTTTGTTTTATTGTGTTGTTTAGTTGTTTTTTTGTGGTTTGTTTGTTTGTTTGCTTGCTTGTTTGTTTTTTTCCATTGCTTGTAACAGGACACAAGCTTTGCATTAGGCTAACACAAAGGCCTCAGTACTTGTCACGCTCTGTCCACACTTCTCTGTGCCTGTTGGGAGATTTGTCTTAGGCTATAATAGCAGTTATTTGATGACCAATTCATTGTTATTTTGCTTTAGCTTTTATTCAGATTTATACAGCTGGGTGATGTCAGGCCTATTTGGTGTCAGGAGCTACTCTGTTAAGAATCAGCTACCTATGACACTGATAACGTGCAGCATGGAAGAAAACCAGCATGAGATGACAGCAGGGGCCCCAAGCATGGAGTGATACTGGTGGCTGCAGCACTATAAACAATTCACCTGTAGCTAATCAATGGTCAAAGGAAGGCATCCTTGGGAGCTTTTTAACACCAGCTTCACATGTAAAACACATCAGAGATGGTAAATTTGGATATAATGTGAACTTGCACACCAATGAATAAAGACCAAGGTACACTCTGTTAGCAAACATAAAAATGCCCTCGGACATGTTTTACAGTGAGAAACATCATCTTACTCCTTTCAGTAAAGGATTTAGGATGCTGAGTAAATGTCCCCAGACTGAAGGTTTTCACCTAAGTGGGATGAACATGACACCAGAGAAAAGGAAATTTGCTAGAAACTTCCTGTATGTGTCTTTAAATTTATATAATTTGAACTTGAAATGTTAATATCACTGTAACAGAGCTAATAATAACTCTTTGATTACATGGGTAAGGCTTTAATTTTACAAACAATAAATGATTGGGTTTGCACTGATACAAACATTTTTTGTTCACAGTTTTGACTGTAAAAAGCTGATGAGAATTTGAACAATGTATTCTATAACTTGGATGCAATGTTTTTGTTTTTCTTTCCCCCCAAAGTATCCTTTCAGCAGGATATACTTTTTTCCTTTTTAACTGACAAAATTGTACACACAACTGTGTCTCTAATAGCATAGGGTTCCATTAAAATGCAAGACAAAAAGGGAGAAACAAAACTCCTGTTTTTTTGTCTCAGTGACTGGGAAGAAGAATGCTACATTGTGTCTACAGTTGTAAATAGGATGTTCATCAGCTGGAGGAAAAAAAAAAAAGAGAATTAATAAATGTGTCCTTTCTTTAGCCCTTTAGATTACTATGCTTTTCTATTTTTCTCCTTATTTTAATCTGGAGTACATCTGCTGTTTAAGAATTAGATTACAAATAAATCTCTGGCATATCCAAAAACCAAGCTGAAATGATAAACCAAATTATCCAAAGCTTTGTGGAAAATATACTGAGGTCTGAGAAAGTGGACCATTGACTTCTTTGTGCAACTCATTAAATAATAGGACCCGTTCTAATTTAGAGTCTGTAGGCAAGATGATAAGAAACAGCAGCTCTTGTAGTTTTCATTCATGATGGATAACAGAGGAATGTGCAGGCTAATTTTAATGGAGGATAACTGTCCTGCACAACCAATTAGAGCTATAGATTCTAATCACCAAACAGAGTAACTGGATGTGAATCTATCTGTATTAATGCTGAAGCATCTTTTATTAGAGAGGCGTAACCCCATTAAACCAGAATATTTTTTGCTTGTGTCCAAATCTTTTCTGCAGCACTGGCTACAGTTTCACCAGTAAAAAGAGAAGAGCCACTGAGGTATTACCAAATTCATAATCCATTGATACAGAAAAACAAATCTATAATCTATGCAGTCACTATATAACTACATAATTTGTTTTTAATTGGTTTAGAAGTATGATTAAAATGTTACTGCATGAAGGATACTTAAATATATATTTCAAAATATGCCTGCTTTTCTTATCCTTTAACTTGTTCTACATGTCCTTGTCAAAAAGAAATTAATTTTCTCCAGTGTGTGTGCATATGCCCACTTCAGTTAGTGATAAATCAGTGGTGTCCTTCAGAGCAGATAAAAGTTACCTAGACACCAACCGTTCATCAGAACAACTTGAAACAGCTTAACCAAATTATTCCCTTTACTAAGTCATATATATTGATAACCAGACATATATAGATATCAAATCAGACACCTTAAGTTAAAAAAAAAAATTAATGACACCATGTACTGCAATTCCTTTGAGGATAAGTATTATGAATGATTGTCACATTGTATTTTCATTGTGAGTTAGACATGTGAACTCTATGGAATGAGTAGCTTTACTTAATTTTTACACACATGTGTATCCAGTCACCAAGAGCTTTTCTGTAAGTTTCAGTAGGACAATATATTCTTCCATTCTTTACAAAAATGAGAGATCTGTTCACATATCACACAAACTTTTGTATTTTTCCACCATGTTCTCCTTCATTCAGATTTTTATAGTGCTCCGTCTAAGCACTTTTAGATGAAGAGTCCTGCTAGTCTCTTCCTTCATGAAATCAGTGAGGTGGACTTGGCAAGACATACACACAATACATATGTGTACAAGCTGTGCAGAGAATATCCCCCCCCCTTGGGAAATTTGCCATTGGCTGCAAATAATAATGAAGGAAAACCATACACAAAAGGAGAGACAGAAAACTTACAGCATTCCCAGGCTGGATGTGGCCTTGGGCAGCCTGGTCTAGTGGGAGGTGTCCCTGCCTATGGCAGGGGGGTTGGAACTCGATGATCTTCAAGGTCCTTTCCAACCTAAACCATTCTATGATTCTGTGATTCTATGATTCTCTAGAAGTTTTTTAGTCTGTTGAAACTTTAAAAAGAGATTGATAAGAGCACAAATCCTCTGAAGACTGTGATTGAAATTTAGGATGGTATCTAAGAAAAAAGAGGAAAACAAAAAACAAAATTAAGGCAATAGGAGAGGGAAATAATAGAATGAAAGAGAATGAGAGGAGCACTAACGAGAGAATATATGACGTTGGAAGAAGCTGTGAAATTAGAAGAGTAACACAGAGACCAGAACACGGGATCAGAGGTTTGCAGGGGCAGAGAAAAGATAAAATAAACCACAGAAATGTGACATCAATAAGAACATGTAATTTAAGACAGAATGTCATGAGAATATCTGAAGAGAAAATATTAAGGAATAATAAAGAAATAAAGATTAGTATTGTGAAGGTGTTGAGAAAGGGTGAGGGGAGTTAAATGCTATCTTCTTTTTAGTGAAATAAATAAGTACATAAATAAATGGCCAGAAATAAGAATGGTATAGGGACAGAAACTGTTTATTTGAGAAAATACGTGGCAAATAAAAAGAAATAGAAAAAAATATGGTATACTATTAAAGCTCCTTAATCTTACTTCATTTTTCCCACTTCCTCATGATATTTTTGATGCAATTGTTACAGGTAACGAGTTATAGCTATATTAGGGATTTACACCAGGCAATGTCCTTGTTGGTGTTGAACGTGTATTTATAAAAGTCACCTGTCGAACTAAGTAACATTCTATTTCAGTTCCTTATTTACAGCATGGGAAAGAATGGACTTCTTCCATTTATATAAAAAAAAAAAATAAAAGGAAAAAAATCCTTGCTGGTTCTGATCAGTCAGCATTTTAACACGAATCATGAACTCAGTCAGCCTTCTTAGCAGTCTAGATTATGTTGCAGAGCTGCAGATGACAATAGTTTAGGGTTAGAGTGGAATCCTTAGATTGCTAGGCTGCCACGAGGAACATTGAGTTATTACCCCACTAGATCCCTTCCTAGCATGGATGCAAACCTGAAAGACTTCAGTCCCTGTTTTCTGACAACTGAGTGAAACAGTCCCTTTTTTCCCCATTTCAGCCATGTCTTTCCTCAGTCACTGATGCTTACCTGCCAAATTTAATAGACCCTACTTCTTCATTCATACAAATTTCCTCAGGTTTTATGTTTTTTTCTGTAGAGCTACCTGAGCGTGGTGTAAGGATTCCTAGTCACCATCTGCTACTTAGCAAATGATAGCAATAGCCGTAAGTTCTAGGAAACCTGTAACATCTGGGAAAGTTATATTTACTCCATGCTTGCAATCATCCCCAGGGAAATTGGTCAGTGCAGGTGATAGGTGATGATAAGTCAATGGAAGAGGAATGAATCATAGAGCTGAAGTCCCAGACTGTGTCACAGAAAGGGAGATAGAGCTCAGGCACGTCCACAGAGGCAGAGACCTTCAGCTTCCACCTTCTCTGGTAGGGAGAGGATAAAGCAGGAGTTGGTACCAGTTAGTTAGGCAAAAACATTTGATATCTGGCCCATATGCAAACTGCTCCAAAAGAACAGGGTCAAGAATTCACACATGAGAGAGGAGAATAAGGGGCTAAGAGTCACTGTTTCTCCCTTTTCATACCATCAACTAAGTTATTACTTATACACCATGTTGTTTCCAGCTTCCTTAGAGTTCCTCTGGATTTTGTTCCATCTTGAGTTAAGCCTCTAACCCTTCCCCCTTCCCCTATGACATACCACCATTTATCTCCATCCACAAGTCCCCTCTACTGTTATCATTCTAATACTTATCATTAAACTCATGCCCATGGTGTGAGTTCAACTTTTCTAAATACCTTCAGTTTTTTTCACAATATTCTCAATGGGTTAAGTGTACAGAAGCTAAGATCATCTAGGGTAATTTTACTTTCTGCTAGGATATACACTTATGCTGTGAGAACTGAAGCTATTTGATAACCAAAAAGTTAATTGTCACTGAAGCTATCTTACATCATCTACATACATTTATATTCACAGAAGATATCTTCTTTACACATCTTCTTCTGATCTTTATTAAATACGATTTTAATCTTTAAAATTCCTTGACCAATGTACCACTAATAATTGGCCTAACACAGAACTGCTATAAAGGAGGAAGAGAAAAATCTCACTGACACACAATATTTTTCAGCAAGCCATTGAATAAGATCTTTGAGCCATGCTGAGTATGAAATCTGTAGTTAAGGTTGATCAGTCTTCAGATTGTAAGACGCCCTTATAATGTCAATAAATAAGAACAAAATTTCACACAAGAGAGTGACTAACAGTATTTTGCTGTCACATTAAAGTGCAAAGATGTCTAAAAGCATAGCCACAAGGATGAGATTCTAATTAGTTACGAAGGTGGTAAAATTAATGTAAATCATGTTTGCCCTTTCAAACTAAACAATTAAAACTGGCAATAGCATTAGCATTCTCATTAAATTTTGAATAAACAAAAATCAGACAAACTCCTGAAGAAACCTGACCAGAAAACAAACCACAGTTATCAAGACCAGTAAGTGAACTAGGAAAGAAGGAAATCTGAATGATTTTAAGGAAAATTCTTCTAGATGGAACATTTTTTAGAGATGTTCATGAGGAATTCAGAAAAATGAACTGAGAAAGAAAAAATATAGTAGATGAAACTTCTCATACTATATGAATACTTAAATATGGTTGAGCCCTTGGAAAATTCTAAAAATTATTCTTCATTGAAAAGAATGAATTTCTTGTCCTACCCACTTCTGGTACCCGGAATACTGTATCTTTTATGTAATGCCTTATGTAAAAAATAAAACATTATTTAGCTATCATAAGGCTGAATTTGTAATCTTACACAAAAATATCTTCCTTTAAAAGGTTAAAAATCAGCTGGGACATTATTTTCATGTCATCGGGACTTATGCAACTCAAATTGAAATGAAGGTAATATACCTGCATTAATAAGCCGAGTACATTGATAAGTGATAACTGTCTCAGTAACAGTGGAATGATAATTTATTTATGCTAGTTCCAAGCTAGAGCTGGCCTGGGACTGGTTATTTTACGGTATAGGTGGAAGCTCAGGTTTGCCTACCTGCCTCTACATTCACCCAAAGAAAATTCTCCAAAATGGTTCAATGATTAACTTCTGTTACGTTTTTATAGAGAGATTTTTAAGTCTGTGTGATAAAACATATTCTCACAATCAGCACGGACAAAACCTATGTATAAATGCACGATGGAAGGCCGCTCAGAAATCATGCCTTCACTCTAACACATCACCTAGCATTGAGATATACTAAGATCCTGAGTGATTTTGAGTTGCTCAGTTGAAAGCAAATCAACTACCAAAGCAGATTAAACCAAGAAAGGCATATACTGTCTTCTTTTGTACATTTAAAAACAACTAACTAACAAACCAAACAAAAAAAAAAAATAGAAGGTGTTTCTAAGGCACTCAAGTTTCTGTTCCGAGCCAGTGATATATTACGTCTTTGCTTTTTGCAGTATAGTTTTACTGCAGAAAAGGGGAGGAAGCACGGCTTCTGAATGATTCACAAAAGGATTTCCTTCCAGACCTCAAAATGTTTCACTTATCTTTATTGAACGATAGCATGTTTACAAAAATACGTATTTTAATCACTCCAAAGCCTCCTGTGGTCTTTGCACAGAAGTTCACAGCAGGTATATAATAAAGTGAGAAGAAATATTCCCCCCAAAATTTCAACAGTAAAGTATTCATAGCTGTTCCTGCATTATGGTCTTGAAATGCATGATAAATAATACAAAGATTTTATTACCGTTCCCTTGGAATGCTGTGTATTACTCACAAGTAAAACATATTGAGTTACGTGACTGTTGTAGACTTAGACAGAAATCGTAGCGATATCCATTACTGTAGTGTAGCATGCATTCTGTGGTGTGCTATAGTGTATTTCATTTTGTCTTATAATTCTGATCCACTTCATTAATTTAATCCACTTTCCTTAAATTGGTATGTCTTTCTCAAAAAGGGGCTGGAGGTTAGGCTTGCCTGTATGTAGCACATATGTATGTGCTATTTATCAAACCATAGAATCAGAGAAATAAATCAAATGTAAATAATCTTTTTTTTTTTTTCCTCACTTTAGAATTTCATACTGAATATTAGAGAAAACTAACTTTCAACCAGAGAAGACAAACAAAGGCTAATAGGGATGTTTACTTTTTCTGAGAGGTACATAATAAATCTATAGAGAAGCAAGCTCACTTTAAAACCTAGATTATGATCCAGTATTCTGCTTGGTGAGAATAAAATTAACACAAACTGATGTTTGTAAAATAAATATGAAAATTTCCTACCCCAAAGTAATTTAACAAAAAATATGCCTGCTTATCCATCCACTTCCCATTGTATTCGTGTTTGCCAATTATAACCATACTGGAAAACACATAGAAAACTCAAAAATAACATCTTATATTTTTATGCAAAGAGGCTACTGGATGGAAAAATTCCCACCAAAGGAAAGAGAATATGGACTCAGTCACGATGCACTCTTTTCAGTAATCAACACAAACATACTCACAAGCCCATCAATGTGCAAGTTGCTCCAAAGTAATTGCAAAGCGTATGTTGTTCTTGGTTAACAGGAGTGTTAGAGAAAATGCAGGGTAGCTAGGACTACTGAAGGGAACTGAAATCTGAAGGAAGCCATGCTTCAGTAATTCTGATATCCATGGAACAATTCATTCTGTGCAAGTTGTCTAAGTGAATCAAATTGTCTTTGACTTTATATTCTCTGGTATTGTAATGAAACCTGTAGCAGTGTACGTTCATGCAAAATACAAAAATAAATGCATGATCTTTTTTGGCTTTCTGGGTTTCAAAATGCTGCTGAGATGCAAAGGCACAGATGTTTTACCAAGTCGCAACAATTATAAATTAAAACCTTAACTCAAAATTATCAGCACAAGACGTTTTGTCTAAGTTTAGGGAAAAATGAGAGACAGCATTAAGGTAGTGTTAGGTGAAGAGAGAAAGAAAACCATAACAACAAAGTGATTAATATATATATATGATACAGAGAAAATATATATATTATATATACTGTACACTGTATATATGTATATTATACACTGTATGTACAATAGAAATGTATTCTTTATACATATCTATATATACCATTCAGAGTGGCAGGAGCTAAAGAACAAATCCAAATGCACACCTTTTTCTAGTCATAAAAGATTTTATTTTATGGAAAAAGTCATACCAAAGATGCGTGACATATTTACAGTAAAGAAAGGGTGTTTATTGTGTGATTATTTTTTTTTTATCTCACCCAACTGAAAAAAGGTAGTAAACAGCCCAGAAAGGTCACTTACTCATAGTCCCTGTCTAGTAGCTCTGCTTTTTTGGTGGGCTTTAATTCCTATCATGGCACAACATCAAAGCTAGTACAGCAAAAAATCCTTTCGATTAGAGCAGAAGTTTGTATTAGAGACCTACACTGGAAATTAGTATGTGTTTACATGTTTTTTCTTACACTGAAGATTACAGATACTCGACCATTGTTGATGTCAGTTTCATATCCCTTCCTTCATTCACTTAAATATCATTCATGGAATACATGTCCTTACAGGAAGTATAAAAGGATTTGCAGATCCTGAAAATCCATGTCTACCTACTCTTTACTAGAAAAAATGTAGGGAACTACCAATGAGTGACCTGCACAGTGTATATCGGATACTGCCAGAATGCAGGGATCTGCAGATAGGAAGATACACAAGGCAAAAATTCTTCATGAATCAAAAATACAAAACCATGGTCTTACAAAGTACTCAACTGCAAGATGTATAAAGAATTATAGAAAAACAAAACCAATCATTGTTAATATCTGATTACAGCAGTAGTCTGCTGTAAGTATGTAGCCAGCATAAAGCAAATTTAAATTAAATATGTTTTGTGGCCAGTGCCCACCGGAAGTATAAAATGAAGCAAATGATAAATGTCAATAAGGTGATGTAAACAAACACCAATAATTATAACCCTGTGGCCCAGAGTAATATCTTCCATGTAAAAGTCTCAAAAGGTATTAATATTATGCAGGCCTTCAGCTTATACACACCACTAAAAAACTTCAGAACACAGAAATATTACAGAGCAATGAGGCTATAAAGCAAAAACTCAAAAGAAATGCCAGTTAGGAGGTGACAGTGTTACAGCTGCACAGGAACTGCACACATGAGTTACAACTTAAAAGATCATATGCCATTTTTCCCCACAAGTGAATGATTGTGCAAAACTCATATTCAAAGTCAATGAACACATAACTCCAGAGTTTTGTTGCTATACAAAGAATGAAATGATGGCAATATCCCAATTTCGTGGGCTGGGATTGGATGCATGGATGCTGGGACCAAAATGCTTATTAATATATGGGTTCTTAAATACACATACCAGGGATATGAATTCTGCAGTTGCTTTGTGTGATATAATACATTTACTTTATATCCAGGAGGGTTTAGCTGGGGTTTTGGGGTTTGATCTTTTTTCTGGAAGGCTAGCACCAAAAATTATGCATTTAATCTCATCACACATCATTGTGGTTTCCAACTGTTGGAAACCCAGTGTCTTTTTTGTGGACAGATGGTGTCTAGTGTTGGATGAAAGTAAAGAACATAGAAAGGATAAGATTCTGTGACTCAAATTACTACTCAAACTTACCTGCATTAACCTAAAATGAAAGTAAGAGTGTTGAGGAGAAGGAGTCTGCCTTGTAACTGTCTATTTCTGAGCTTCTGATCCAATGCACTTTTTCAATAAAGAAATAGAGCTCCATCATGTCATTAGAGTTTCACATGAAATAAGCATCTTGTGGATATCATCAGAAGAAACAAAACTTACTCACTTTAGAGCTACCAGACACATCTTCACTGTTTTATACCCTTTATTAAGCTATACTCATTTCAGGTCAGCTGTAACTGCATGTGTTAATTTGCTAAACATTCATATTGCCTGTATCATAATACTTCTAATAAAAGTGAATGATCTTTAAAATTATGACTTACATAATTATATAAAGTTAATTCATATAAAGGTATTTAAAATCATTTAAAATCATCATTTATCTGTCTAGTCATAAAAGCCAATTTTTCAATAACAAATGGTCTTGAGAGATAAACATTTTGAATCATATGAAGAAATATGGGTGTTATTGTCAAAAATGTTTTGTTTATTTTGAGAAATTATATTAAAAGGGAGAGAAAGACAAAGAACAGCATCCAAACACAAGAAAATAACAGTAATATATTTTGAAAAACTTCAGCCAGAACAAAATCATTCCAAACATTGACACTTTGTAAATGAAATATAAATCACAATTGTTTCAATGGCTGTAGGATTCCATAAATAAAGCCAACAATATATTAACAAAAGTATCTAAATGGAGATGGAAAAACTCAATAAGAAAGATGCAGAAGATCTCTGCTTCTGAAACATAAGGTCTCTGAATGTTCTGTTCTAATTTACAATTATGTGGTTATGTTGGATTCCTCTAAAGATTTCAAAACAGACCCTAGAGGTAACCTCATGCAAGGCTCTGCTGGAGGATAATCCTTTTATGTTACATCAATCTTTTCACCTTGTATAAAAGACCAAAAATGTTGAGAACATGTCCCAAGTGCCAAAAATGTAAAAAAACCCAAAAAAACCCAAAACCCAACCAAAATTAAGAAAGCTCTGAGAACTACTCCTGATGACAACAAAAATTCTTTTTAAAGACATTCTCCTCCCTGTGATGTTTTAACTTCCTGATGTTTTTGTAAACAACTTTCTGTCCTAAAGAGCCTGTATCTTTTCTTTCCAACACTCCAGTCACAGGAGCCATCCCACCATGTCTCCATGATGCCAATGAGATCATAGCCCTGCAAGCGTGCACACATCTCTAACACTTCTCTAACTCCTCTTGTTTGTTCCCCATGCCACATGCATTTACATAGAGGCACTTAAGCTGGGTCTCCATTGAAACTGACTTACTGGCTGGAGTGGTTGCAATTATTTCATGCTGCTGTCCAGGTTGCCTTCCTTTGAGGTGTTTTACTCATGTTTCCCAGTTGGCTCCTATCGCCTCAGGAGCCCCTGGCTCGTCTCCATAAGACTTTTAGTGTGCTGCAGCGTACCCAGCACATCTCAGAGCATTAGGCTGAGGGCCCTTGCTAGCACCCCATCCCTCTAACCTTGGTGTGTCATCTCTTTGCTTGTCACATTCAAGCCTGATAATACTCCCCTCTCCCATCAAGTCTATTTCAAACCTTGGTTAATGAGCTCTGCTAGCTCATGAGCATAAACCGTTTTTCCCCTTTGAGAAAGATGAACCTCATCTGATAGCAGCAAGCCTGGTGTCGTGTAAGCTATCCCATTTTAAAAAAAACAAAATCGTGGTGGTAACACCTGGCACCGAGCCATGTATTCACAGACTGAGTGTGTCTGTTTCTTCTGATGTCACTGACTAACTGGAAGGAGAGAAGTAAAGATGACCTGTGCCCCAGATTCCTTTACTGATTGTTCTAAGGCCCTGAAGTNATCCTTGGGCTATATGTTGCCACTTCATTGGCACCCACATGAAAGAGCAGCAGTGGGTAATAGTCCAAGGGCTGTACCAGGCTAGGACCTTTCCCAGTGATGTCCCTAACCCAGGACACAGGAAGGCAGCAGATTTCCCTAAGAGGAGAGTCTGCCCAGCATATTGGACTCTCTATTCCCCTCAGAAGTGAGTCGTGTACAACTATAACCCATCTTTTCTTCTTTGTAGAGGTGGTGGTTAAACGGGGGTTAGGCCTTTCTGGTCCTGTCGTCTTCTGCTAGTGTAAAATAAAAATGATTCTTCAATGAAATTCATTGTTTTAATAGTTTATCTGAGTGGCAGCATGAAACTTACAGCTAGAGAAGAAATAGAAAAGTGTCTAAATTCTTCCAACCTATCACTAAGTCTGTGTACCAAAAAAACAAACAAAAGAACTATGGTTTTTTTTTACTAAGTATTTGGAAAATCTTTACCAGTTGCAGGCTACTGACTTCTCTGTGTGCTACAAATTACAATGAAAATTATATTACCAGTTTACAATTGAAACATGCCAATCTTGTCAAGAGACACTTAGATTCAAAAAAGATTGGAAACAACAACTCTCAATTACGCAGGTACAGTAAGATCCAGAGTATCATCAGCCTTTGAACGAGATGGACTAGAGTACACACACTGCAGTTCAAAAAAAAAAATTATTTCTTCAGGCTCAACCTTTAGAGGGATCCAGAGATCTGTTGCAAAACAGAACTTGGCAAATACAAAAAAAATGTGGGAATACTCCACAGCACCCTGCTTTTCCCTTTTTCTTTGTTTCCTTCCCTAAATAAGTGTTTGCTGTCTTCCACTTGACAGAAAGTTGTACACCCCAGCCTAGCAGACAGTGAAAGCACTTTGTCCATCATTTTAGACAAACTTACCAAAAATCCCAAAGGAGAAAACAGACTAAGAAAGATTTTTTCCATGTGAATCATATTCAGTCAAGTATAGGTGATATATGAGTACTCTCTTACAGACACCTTTCTCCATACTCCCTTTTAGTGGATAACGATACTTTTCTCTCTTCAGTTTTGAGTTCTTCTTCACTGTTGCACTCCCGCTTCTCCTCTTGACCACTGAGCAACTGGAGAGTTAATATGTTTGTTTTATTTGTAACAGCATTCAGTAATTTTTCCAGTTTCCTTCATTTCTGCTACATCTACAAACAGATCTTTTTTCATTTATTGATACCTTCTACATCTACTGACACATTTCTTCTAAATGCAGCAGTTACAAAATATGAGACACAACGCTTCTCATTAACAGTTTGTCCTGGTCCTTTGACCGTTTCTGTTTTAAACCGCTTCAGAGTTGGGTTTTCTCTTCCGTCCATGTCATGTTCATCTATAGAATATTGCTCTGGTTACATTCCTGTTGATGTTGTCATAAACACCATTCTTTTCCAGAGATAACTTATTATATTTCTCTTGCCGTTGGTACTCAAGTCCCTTTGGTTCTAGAAATCATTACTGTTTTTTAACTAAAAAAAGAGGTATCTTCCCCTAGAAATCATTAACTTCCATTAATCATGAAAACCTGTTACCTTTCCCCAGAAACCATCATAAATTCATGATGGTGTAAATGACAAAAAGGGATATATATGCAATATGCAATATGCAATATACAATTTGTATATACGTATGCAACATATGCTAGAAGTCAACTGCTAGGATTCAGTTAATCATATAGATTCATTCACAACAATGTCAGATGAATGAAGAACCAAAGTGAAAGACCTAAACTGCAATGCTACTATGGAAAGTAAAGATTTAGTAGCCCACAGAAAAAAAAGTTTCTCAATTTGGACAGAAATTCAAAACACGTCTTTGAATGATTAAAATAAAGATAAAAAGTGTCCAACAAGGAAAACTGAAGACGGAAGAAGAGCTCTCTGAATTCCATGAAATCATTGCTTTGGAACCATACCTTGGTTTAAGGAAAACAGATGCTTACGTTAATGGCTTTAGGTACAACTTGCAAAAAGGTTCAACTATGTCAGCTAACTGAATTATGAGGCATTTCAAATACATAAAAATAAGGGGAAAATGTATTTCCTTGGAATTATGTTTGAATAAAAGCCTAAAAATGAATATGATGCTGAATTCTTCAGCTACTTGTGTGACACCGCTTCAGTAACACAAATCTTATTCCATTTTAAAGTCATACGGAATGTTAGAATAACTCCTTGTGTACTTGAAAAAGAAATACTTAAAAAAACCCCTCTTTATTTCCCAGGTCTAAATATGGATACTACCATTAAGTAATCGACTATGCATCCTCACCATATGCTAAGAAATAAATCTTCTGGAAGAGAATCTATACCAAAAATATCATGTTGTTACATATGCTACCTTTTTCTCGCAAGGAACTGAGTCAATTTTAAAGGATGACAGAATAAATAAATTGGATGGTTTGCATCATTCCAATTAATAATAGATTACTTTTTAATTGTCAAATAAATTTACTGTCTTTTCAATGATTATCAAGGCTTCCAGGGAAAAAGAAGTGCTAGGGTCTAACACATTCCATGCTTACATTATATGTGCTTTGTGTCAGTCTCAGAATAGCTACGTCTTATGCCATTAGCCCTTTAGGCTGTACAGTAAGGAGCTGGTCATTTCATAATTAATTATAAGCTCCCATCTAAAGACTCAAGGCCTATTGAATTCACCAATGCAGAAACACTTAAGAAAGTTAATCTGAAGTAACTTTTAAAGTGGATTAATCAAAATGAATTAAAGCCCTGTATTGATCCTTTTCTTAAATTTTCAATGGCTCTAATTCAATGTAGTCCACTTCAAACTTCAAAATGAATTAAGCTAAATTAAATTAGGGCCACTTTAATTCTGAATATGTGTCTACATTGGGATTAATGCATTCTAACTTTGCACAGGACTACAGGAACAGCAGAAAAAAAACCCTACAGTGAATTACCTACTTCATAACAGCTGCCTATGCTCACATCCTTTCTCCATAGAAAATTCAATTCAAGGTAATCTTCTTGCCTTGCAATGACATGGTGCAAACTGATCATTTATTCATATCTTATTTTCACATGTTGGGTATGTTCTTATTTCCACACCCAATTGATTTGAACAAGCTTGCTTGAGTATCCAAGACAAATAATTTTTGGTGCAATTAAGTCTGAAAGAGTTCAATAAAAAACTGACTTCCAAACCCATAGCAATAAGGTTATTTTGGAACAATTGTAAAAAAAAAAAAATTTTGTAATCTTAATATTTCTTACATGAACAGATTAATTTTTACAAAAGATTTTCAAAAAACTTAATCTTATCTTAAAAAAACAGTTTTGATGGAAAATTGGTGATCATTCCTGAGCATGGCAATGACAATGCTTGTTCTCTTTTATTAGCAGTGAATGAAAAGAATCTCAGAAATGCGTTACCAAACTGACCTTACTGGACTTGTTTTGTAGAGAAATTGTTCTGTTAGGCAAGAACTATGCAATCTGCAAAAATGTTTCCACTTATCAGACAAAACAGCTAACTTAGAGTTGCTAATTTTTGATACATGCTTTTGGGAGTGGATTCAGCAAATGATGTAAGAGAAGAAAAGAAAAAAGAAAAAAGATACTTGTTCTTCAACATGCTTTTACTCTCATAAATGTTGCTTTCCACACCTGATATGTAACAAGTAGACTACTAAACTCAATAAAATTAGTTATTCTGCAGTTGAGGTAAAATATTACTGTCACCACAATGGAAGGCAAATTCACCAGATTTTGATTCACATACAGAGCATCAGTTTACAAAAGCAGTTCAGAAATATAAACACAGACTCAGAAACAAGCAAGAGAAATCAGGCAGGAAAAAATGTCAAGAATTATTATAAATGAGCATCTGTTCTCATTCAGGTCTTCATAAAATCATATATAATTTTCATTAGCAGTCATCTGAAGCTAATACTTCATAAAATTTATAAAATAAAAATTGTTTCATCATCAGTGGTATTGAACAAACACTGAAAGCTTACATACATATACCGTATATGAGAGGTGCCCTATCAAAATATATACATTATCTCAGCTATAAGATGCCCTTTATACATCTATTTATTAGATGCACATGATTAAGAGTAGGCTTAAAGCATATAACTATTTCTGACATTAATCCTGGTAACCTGCTGGTTACTGCAGCTTTTATACTGCTTCTTATTTTTGCACAAGCCTTTCAAGTTTGCGGAAAAATGCTTTTCAAACAAATGTGTTCAGCTAAAAATTGCCCTTCTCTTTCAAAAGCTATTGTTGTCTTTCTGTTTCTTCCATATAATTATGTTTTACTGCTGTTCATTACCTCCACCTATGGATTAAGTTTGCCCTCATAATGACTGATCATGTGAATAGAGTTGTCGTGCACAGTAATGGAATGATCCACCTGTGAATAATATTTGGTCAGACAGTTGATTTGGTCAGTCCATTTTAGGCCTCTGAATAGAAGTTGTCCTTTGCAGTGTCAGTATGACAGTCATGAAATGTATTTTACATGTGACAAATGCAGACCTTTGCATTTCAGCCAAAGCTTTTGTGTAGATGCAAGAAGTTCATTGCTGTAAAATGTTATTTTTCTATGCAGTTATTTGGATTTCAAAAACCTAAGAGATTAAGTTATTACAATTTTTAATAAAACAGCTAATATTAGATTGTAAACTAGGCATAAAAATAGGACAGCAATAATATTTGTCTTTTAATGCTTCATGTAGCATAATGAATTACTGAAATATGATATTCTAAAACCAACAAAATTCATGCATTGTTCCAATAACATTTTTTTATGGTATTACAAGTAATTTCATGGGAAAAAAAAAGGCAAAATCTAATACAAAGAAGCTAATGTAACAGCCCTGTCATGGCTAACACACTACGTTAGGAATTTTCCACAGTTTGAAGTGAGAGTAACAGTATCTCAGACTAAAAAAACAATAGTTTTTTATGTTGATAATTTGTGAATGAGACTTAAAACAAGTACACACATAAAGGGTCACGTGACACAGAGCTGCAGGAGGTTGGTGGATTTTTTCCAAATTTTTGTGCTGCTGAGACTCAAGACAATGTCTGAATGGATTCTTAAGCAAAAGGTTTTGAAAATTATATATTTAGTTAATTTCTAGTGCTGTTTTTACTAATGGATTATTGCCATTTCTTTCATTGCTCCTACACAGAAGAACATGTTTCTGCCAAGGGTTACATGGAAGAAAGAAAACAAAACCACATAGGCTTAGTACCTCATGGGAAGGTGAAGGAATATGTTTTTTTTAATAAAAATTCAACAGTGAAAGGCGACCTCTGAGACATGGTCAAAAGGAAGAGAAAAATTACAATGTGAATTTTTGTCTTACATTGGCTATTCAACAGGCAAAACTGGAAAGACAGTTCGATGCTATCTTCTATTCAATCCTATCAGAGACAGATGAGGAAATCAAAATTTGCTCAAGGAGGAAAAAAAACTGCTTATAGCAAGTAATAACCAAGGAATTGCACTCATCTGGCATTAATATTAAAACCCTCATAAATCAAATAAGAATACTGACATGTAAAAGCTGTAAACACTCTAAAGATTCAAGTGGGAAAGCAGATTTCTAAATGTGATCTCAGGAAAGAAATAAAAATTAAAAAAGGTCTTTAATTGTGGCAATGAATTGGGAATGCAGAACTAAAATGTCATCTGAAAGTAATAGCCTTTAAGGTGACAGCATTTAAATTTGAGAGGATGGCAGTGCTGCTGAAATGTAATAGATATCACACTACACTAAAATACTGAATTAAATACCTCTTGCTTTTTTATGGAAAGATCTGTTTACCATTAGAATGACTGAACTTAATTCCACCAAAAAGTACAATCAAGAGACTACATGAAACTATTTAGGGAATGATAAACCACTTCTTCTGACAAACGGCTGAAATAGATGTGTTTTGTGCTGCAAATTCAATAAGCTTTAACATGATTTTAGCAGTTGTACTTTGTCTTCTGGTCTGAGGAAATACACAAAACAAGTCTTAGCTTCCACCAAAAAAAAGTGCCTTACTTTACTACAGAATTGTATTACATTACTGGTTAGGAAATTGATTTTCAGGTTAAGGTATGTCAGTGTCATTTCAGATCTATTAACACAGCAGGGGATGTTAATGAAAACCTAGATCAAACTAAAGCTTGCATTATTACTCTTTTTCTTCCATCTCTGAGTTTTAACAACTACTCTCAGCATTGCTAACAGATGGCACATAAGAGCATAATCAAAAGTCAAGCACCACTAACTTATTTGAATCAGAGTCCTCCAGCAGTTTTCAACCATTTTCAGCTTGAGAACCTTTAAAAATACTCAGTCTGCTGTACAGAAGACATAAACATTTTAAGATCCACTAGAGAAACAGTACATGGACCCCAAAGGGTCCATAGGCTGCAGCTTGACAAAAACAGATCAAAGAGTGAGCTTCGAGTGCTGGAGGAGCCAGGTGTCATAACGGAGTTTTCAGTTAAGCCTTGTACTGCCTAACAGGTATTTGAAATCACTGAAGGAAATCATCTGTCAGAGATAAGACTGAACTGGAATTTTATAGAAGAAAAGCTCTCTTCCTAATCAGTTTAGAGAAGAGAGGTAAGAAGGTAAGCGAAGCCAGCCTGGTGATTAGGAGGCTTTACGAGACTGCGGACTCAGCAGTACTCAAGTCATCCTAAAGCTCAAGGAGGAAAAGTAAAGGGGTTTTGACCTTTTCCTTTTTTTTTTTTTTAATATTTGTTAAGAACTGTAAGCATCACAGCAACTTTGTAAATCCTGTGTTTTGTATTTTCACTGATGTGCACCTCTTCATGGGGAGGACAATAAGCAATCCCTCTGGCTGAAATACAGTGCTTACTGTTTTGCTGGAATGCCTGCAGGCAAATCTGACTTGTCCTGAGCATTACTCATTTTAAACTTTCAAAAACCACAGCCCACTATCCACCTCCTTTTCATGACATTTCTAAACAGATAATTCTCTTGGTGTTTTTTTTTTTTTTTCCTCCCTGCTTTTTTTTTTTGTTTTGGTTTTTTTTTTTGCCCTCTCCTTTTGATTTCATTAAAAATAAAATGGNAAAGTAGTAAAAGCTGCTAATATCTAGTTTAAGGACTTCAAATTTTTCTAATTTTTTAATACTTCTTTTGTTTTTCTCATCACTGGAGGACAGATAAATAGCCATAATGTGACAAAAAATATTAAAACAGTTTAATATGCTCTGGTTTTTGATAAAGACACTAGATTTATCACTTAACTATTTCTCAACATTGTGCTAATGATTTTAGAACAATTTCTGTGGTTTACTTTCACAAACAAGTTAATCTCTCTCTTTACAAAGAAATACATTATTTTATTTTATTTTATTTTATTTTATTTTATTTTATTTTATTTTCCAACAAAGATCTGTGTGGAACATTGTGCCTTATCTTGTCCTTTAAGTAATGTAATGGTATTTCAGATAAACTGCTAAATCCCAAATGTGAATGAGAGGCTTTTTTTAATTTGTTTTCTGTGATTTCTTTATAATTTTTAAGTCTCAAAACTAATTGTCCTGGTTTCAGCTGGGATGGAGTTAATTTTCTTTCTAGTGGTTGCTGTGTTTTCAGATTTGGTATGAAAGGAATGTCCATAATGCATATAGTTTTAGTTGTTGCTAGGTGATGTTTATAGTATTCAAGGACTTTTTTCAGCTGCCCATAGAAGCTGAGAGGGAGCATAGACAGAATAATGGAATGGCCAGTGGAATATTCTGTTCTGTAGACATTACGCTCAGTATATAAATGGGGGCTGGTCAGGGGGCAGGGATCCGCGATGACTGCTTGGGATGGGCTGGGCAACGAATTCACCAGGTGGTGAGAGTGACTTGTGTCGTNCCCTGCTTGTTATTTATGTTTTGGTATTCATGTATGCCCTCTCCTTATGAATGCATTAAAAATAAAATGGCTATTAAAACAAAAAATACATGCAGAGTTTCTCATGTAATTACTCAGTTATAGGACACACTGGGTTTTAAAAAAGTACCAATACAGTAAAGTAGTAAAAGCTGCTAATATCTAGTTTAAGGACTTCAAATTTTTCTAATTTTTTAATACTTCTTTTGTTTTTCTCATCACTGGAGGACAGATAAATAGCCATAATGTGACAAAAAATATTAAAACAGTTTAATATGCTCTGGTTTTTGATAAAGACACTAGATTTATCACTTAACTATTTCTCAACATTGTGCTAATGATTTTAGAACAATTTCTGTGGTTTACTTTCACAAACAAGTTAATCTCTCTCTTTACAAAGAAATACATTATTTTATTTTATTTTATTTTATTTTATTTTATTTTATTTTATTTTCCAACAAAGATCTGTGTGGAACATTGTGCCTTATCTTGTCCTTTAAGTAATGTAATGGTATTTCAGATAAACTGCTAAATCCCAAATGTGAATGAGAGGCTTTTTTTAATTTGTTTTCTGTGATTTCTTTATAATTTTTAAGTCTCAAAACTAATTGTCCTGGTTTCAGCTGGGATGGAGTTAATTTTCTTTCTAGTGGTTGCTGTGTTTTCAGATTTGGTATGAAAAGAATGTCCATAATGCATATAGTTTTAGTTGTTGCTAGGTGATGTTTATAGTATTCAAGGACTTTTTTCAGCTGCCCATAGAAGCTGAGAGGGAGCATAGACAGAATAATGGAATGGCCAATGGAATATTCTGTTCTGTAGACATTACGCTCAGTATATAAATGGGGGCTGGTCAGGGGGCAGGGATCCGCGATGACTGCTTGGGATGGGCTGGGCAACGAATTCACCAGGTGGTGAGAGTGACTTGTGTCGTACTACTTTATCTTGTATATTCTTTTATCATTATTATTATTAATAGTTTCCTTTTTCTGTTATTGTTCTATTAAACTGTCCTTATATCAACCCACAAGTTTTTTTCCCTTTCCTTTCCCCTCCTTTTCTTCCTCTTTTCCCTACCCTTCTGCGGATAAGAGGGAGAACTGCACAAGCAGCTGCATGGTCCTAGCTACTGGCTGGGGTTAAAACATGACTCCGATTTAACTTTCTGACAGTTGATTTCTAATATCTAATACTTCTCATATGTGAGTATTGCTTCTGTTTAAACAGAAGAAAATCTTAACTGCAATTTTGTTGGAGGACAGGTTTGCATTTATGTTTTATTATTGTTCTTAATTATTACATTTTATCAGTTCAAATTAATGAATTTCTGGACTTATCTTGAGTATACTTCATTTGGAACTTTTTTCCAGATGTTTTCCTCCAAATTTCAGCTAGTTCTTATATGTTCTCATATTGCACTCTTTGGAATATGAAAATAAACAGAGGACTTAGAATTGTACTTTCTTCCGTGTGTATCAGCATTCCACTTCTAAGAGCTTCAGAAGTTCCCCCTTTCCAGCTCTGATGTTGCAGTTACTGGTGGTATCCTGAACCAGGGGAGAGTGACAACGAAAACAATCACACGAGGTGAAGTCTAAATTAATGTCTAGCAGCCAATATCTGTTCTATTGTCTGTTCTCACTCTTATTCATGTCTGCTTATGAATCTTCATACTAATGGTAACTCTATAGTTTCTGACAAAGCAAGCAATTGTACTATGTGAATCATATTAATACATTTATGATTTCTCTAAACTGTGATTATCCTTTTTTTTAACTATCCTTTAAGCAATTCCTTTTTATCCTGTTCCTGTCAAAAATTCTTCAAATTATGAGTAAAAAGAGAAAGCAAAGAGTGATTTGCTTAGTTCAAAAAACTGTGTTATCAGAAGACTGCAGGGAAAATTACTAGTCTTCAGTTATCGAATATTGGATTTACCTCATGTGGTTCTGGGGAAAATTTCAAGTTTGTCATCTATTTTTAATCTGAAAAACACCTGAGACATAACCAAATTTATAGATACTTTTTTTGTTACCAAGTTAATTTGGTAAACACTTTTAGAAACAAAAGATAAAAATAAGTTACATATCCCACTGTACCATGTTATCATCTTTCATTTCTTCAGGATTTTCTTTTCTAAATAAAGCCAACATAGAATATCCTGGAAGGTTTTATTTATTTTTTTTTAAGTGCCCAAAATTACTTTCAATGAGGCATACAAGGTGTCCAGATGTATTCTGTCTGTACTAAACATTAATTCAAAGCCCCATTTGCTGATTCCATTCCATCCCTTTAAAAATACACAAACTTGAAGAAATGAATGGTCCTCCCCCACCCCCAAATTTTTATTACACCTGCAACATAAAGTATTGGAGTTAGTTTCTGGCTAGGTAGTTTAGGCATCACCAGAATAGCTGCAGGTCAAAGCTTAATGAAGATGTGCTACACGACTAGCCCACATTATTCTACTTGCTGCTTCAGTGTATAGAATTTCTTCATACAACACTACTAAAGCTAGCTAATTTCAGAAGTTTCAGAAATGTAGAGCTAGCTAAAGGGTTGTTTGGGTTTTTTTGGTTTTGTTTTGTTTTGTTTATGTTGCTTCTGGATGTTTCTTTTTTTCCTTTGTGATTCTAAAGTTACTGTAGACACTTGAAGATACAAGTCATTTCATCACATTCATATATGATGCTTGGAGGGCATGAAGACTAAAAGTATTTTCTTGTTATTGTTTCAAACTTAGAGCTTTCCCTTCATAACTGAGGGAAACTGCAAAGATTATGTTTTTTCATAAGAATTACTGTTTCTGTATATTATGCCACGATCTCTTCATGTTTCATGTTTCTCCCCATCTTGCAGGAAATATGCAAGCTTTACACCACTTTATAGAAAAGAGTCAGAACATTTTAATAGAACGTGTTACATGTTCTTTTAGATCTGAAAAGTCTTATAGTAAGTAATTAATGTACATACATATGATATTTTAGTCACGGTTTGAGGAGATTTAACCCCATATTATTAGCCTCATGACAACTAAGGAACCTGATTTTGCAGGTAGAATAAACCAAACAAGGTCAAGCATTACCTTTTATTTTCCAGAACCTCTATTCTCTGTAACAAACAATGTACAAAGATGTGTTTAAAAAATCCTTATTTCTTTGGATTTCACTTTGTTTACCTAATAGCAATACTTTAAGGAAGGATTTATGTCATACAATATTCTAAAAATTATTATGAGACTGCTCCAGGCTACCATGTAGCCCATTACATTTTGTAATCCTTATGTTATTGATTTATTGAAAAGAAGATACTTTTGTCCCAGTCCACTTCTCAAAGACTGCCCAATATAAATCCCCACACTGCATGTTATGGAAATATGTACAGTTACAGATGACAAATTAATACTCCAGATCACACACAGATCTTAATGTAGCACTTACAATTTCCTTGATACTAATGCTGTATTCATTTATCACTTTCCCATTCTTTAGGTACTAAATTATCAAGTTAATTCTTTGCCTTCTATTTCTATACCATCAGTTTTCATTACCACTTCTTTATAACACTAATTATGTTTGCTAAGCATGACCTCTCTTTTAAACTATACTGCTATATTTGAATGTTACCTTTTCAAGTGTTCTCTTTAATCAAATGTTCAAGAGCAATTCCCTTTGCAAAGAAGATGTATTTCAAACTACATTCTGTTTTTTAACTGTTTTATAAAACATTTGCTTGTCTTTTCTCCTTCCCACTTTTCATGAAAAGTTGAGTATAACCACCATGCTATATTAACTGTTAGTATTTTTACAGTTCACTAGCACAATGACCAGCTTCTCTTCCTTTCCTTTCCTTTCCTTTCCTTTCCTTTCCTTTCCTTTCCTTTCCTTTCCTTTCCTTTCCTTTCCTTTCCTTTCCTTTCCTTTCCTTTCCTTTCCTTTCCTTTCCTTTCCTTTCCTTTCCTTTCCTTT
>VUYV01000003.1:1639889-1653885 GCA_008711295.1 Anarhynchus alexandrinus
CGCTGGACTCTCTCCAGCAGTTCCCTGTCCCTCTTGAACTGGGGAGCCCAGAACTGGACACAGTATTCCAGTTGTGGCCTCACCAGTGCCGAGTAGAGGGGGAGAATGACCTCCCTCGACCTACTGGCCACACTCTTCCCTATGCAGCCCAGGATTCCATTGGCCTTTTTGGCGACAAGGGCACATTGCGGGCTCATTGACAATTTGTTATCTACCAGTAATTTGTTATCTACCAGTTTTGTAAATGTATTACCCTCATTTGACATCCAAAAACACATTTCAAAATTGAGAAAAAGAGAAAGAGATTTAAGGTTGATGATAAGTGTATTATGATTGGCTAAACTTTTTGTTCATGCCTCCTGATGGGGCTTTTGAAAATATGCATCAATATGTTATCACACCCAATTTTAAAAAGGGTAAAAAGGAGGACCCTGGGAACTACTGACCAGTCATCCTTACTTCCATGCCTGTTAACATCATGGAGCAGATCTTCCCAGAAGACACGTTGAAACATGTGAAAGACAGGGAGGTGATTAGAGACAGGCTTTAAACTGAATAAGAATAGATTTAGATTGGATATAAGGAAGAAATTTTTTACAATACAAGTAGTGACACACTGGAACAGAGTGCTTAGAGAAGTTGTGGATGCCCTATCATTTCAAGTGTTCAAAGTCAGGTTGGATGGGTCTTTGAGTAACCTGGTCTAGTGAAAGATGTCCCTGCCCATGGCAGGGGGTTGGACTAGATGATCTTTAAAGGTCGTTTCTGATGCGAACTATTCTATGATT
The DNA here is from genome assembly GCA_008711295.1 of Anarhynchus alexandrinus. NCBI lineage: Eukaryota > Metazoa > Chordata > Aves > Charadriiformes > Charadriidae > Anarhynchus > Anarhynchus alexandrinus. The sequence goes on from VUYV01000003.1 coordinate 1,640,678, forward strand.
CTGTGACTCTATATTGTTCCTAAAAATTATGATTATGCTTGAAAATAGATTGAGTAATTTAATGGATCTCCACCATTTTTACTTCTTTGATTCAGTCTAACTATTGAGCACTATAAAACAGAGTCTTGCTACCATTGTGGATGAAAGGAAATTAATACATTCTCTTCTACAGCTTGAAAGAGGAATAAAGAGTAATTGGAAGTTGTTAAAAAGAAACTCTTTCAGCTGGTTAAAATTAGTACTTTATAACATCATCTTTTCTAATAATGATTGAAGAAGTTACTGAGCAGCAAAAAAATGGAATCTCTGACTACAATAGACAGAAAAAGTAGAAGAATAATGGTCCCCTTAAAATCACTTTGACACATTGTTGTTGCAAATTTGGGTTGAACTCATTCTTGTTGGCACACCACTGAAGCTGTACTGTAAATCTTTAGACTTCTTACTGAGAGAATAATTTTTTATGGTTTTAAAAACTTTATTCAATCTCACAAGGGAATTCCCTCAAAAGAATTACACAGTGTGGTTTAAGAAAACTTAACATTAAAGGTCCTCTTTCATGCATGGCAAAAAAGGACAGCATTTGACCCTGATTAAAAACACAGAAAGAACGCATTTGCTGCCTCATATCATGTAAGATGTGTGTCCTGAAAGTATACTTCCTGAATTGTGTACAAAAGCTGTTATTCGCAATACTATATCTCAATACTTGCCTCAGAACTATATGGCACATTAAGTGAAACTGAAGTCAACACTGGGAGGAGATAGATTCTGCCTTCTGATGTACATGGTATGGTTTCATTACTGCTATGTGGGTCATTCACATGCCTCTGAGGAGAATTTACTTCAATCAAGTAACGTCATGTAACATTATGGGAATAGAACATTTCCAGTATTACAGGTAACACAAATCTCTGATTAAACTCAGAAGAAAAGAACCTGGAGGAAGGAACAGAGAGGGAGGATAAAAATGCTAGACAGAGCTGTGGCAATAAGCAAAGTTCCAAACCTGAAAACTAATGGGTTGACAGTTTGGCAATGACAAAACAGAGAAGAAGAAGAAATATGAGATTAAAAAAATCTCTTGATGACCAGACTGCCTGATGCATCTTTGCTGAACCAGATAGGATGAAGGCCATTAGAAGGAAGTCTGGAATAATGAGAAATCAACTGCTTGTGATGAATGCATGGACATGGGTTGTTTGCCTTGATTGAATGGACTGCTCTTGAAATTATTTTGTGATTAGAACATGACTGAGTGATGACAATACTATGTCAAACAGAAGAAAACTCCATTAATTTAGAGGAAGTCAGCAAAGACTATTAGACACATTCTTCCAAGCAAAGAATGACCTTCTAATGGATTTCCCACTAGGTTTTTCAAGGCTTCTTGTACAAATTTGTAATCAACAGACTAAAGATTTTAATAAATTTTGATTAACTGAATCACTGCCTTTTAGTTATATATAGGTACTTTAAAATGTAATGTTGGATTCTAGAATACTTCTGCTTGGTGAATTTTTACAAATTTGATATAAATTTTCCCTGCAAAAATTTTAAATTTTGCTTTTTGATACACAATAAAAATAAATTGCGTTCATGTAGGTAGAAGTTCAAGAGCTGTGAATGAATACACATGCATACACGTTATTCTTTTTATCCTTATTGCCAGTAGAATCTTCTGGTTGTGTCTGTTTCCCTCCCCTTCAAGAGTCTAATTACTCAGAAAGTAATAGGCTTTCAATGTTTGGAGGTATTAAGTTTTTGCATCATAAAAGTCTGCGTTGTTGCACTTAAATTCTTAACCTTGATGACAACACAAACCAGAGTCTGATTTTTTTTTTTTAAATGTGTCGTCAAACTTGAGAAATTGCATTAAAAATCTGTCCTAAAAGAATGTTGAGAGGATGAAGTTAAGCAATCTAAAGATGAGATAAAAAGCTATCTGTACATTCTTGCATTATAACATATTTTTTTTCTGAAATGGGTTTCCTACACTGGCAAGTGTCAGATAGCTATAGAGCACACATGTAAAAGAATCCTCAGGGTGAAATCTTCACAGTTTTTATGCCTCATAATTACACTGCAGGACATTTTACAGGTAGCACACTGAAACATAGAGGTGAGTGACTTGCCCAAAGCTGCACAGGAAATCTATGTTACAGCAGATAATTAAATGTCCCAGAACAGCCACTGAACAGATGAACATTCTTTTGTTAATATTGCACAATTGGTTCAGATAGTTGCACGCATGCACTTATGCACATACAGACAGGACCCCAGCTCTGGAAAGATTTGTGTACTGTCTGAATGTAACTAAAGAATGATAAACACAAAAATTAAATATCACTTAATCACGGAATTTTCAAAGTTGGAAGGGACCACTAGAGATCATCTAGTCCAATCCTGCTAAAGCAGGATTGCCTAGAGCACATTACTCAGGACTGCATCCAGGAGGGTCTGAGAGAAGGGGACTCCACAACCTCCCCGGGCAGCCTGTTCCAGTGCCCTGTCACCCTAACCATAAAGAAGCTTTTCCGTGTATTTGAACGAAACTTCCTATGTTCCAACTTGTGCCCATTGCCCCTTGTCCTGTCACTGGGAACCACTGAAAAGAGTCTGCCTCCATCCTCCTTCAGCCCACCCTTTAGATACTTGTATGCCAAATATAATAGAGACATTCTATGTTCTGTTTGTGAAGAACATTTTCTCTTGTCCTGCTGTGTGGTTTTGAAACTGGTACTTTTTAAACTATAACATTGCTTAACTAAAAGTTTCCTCTTGAAACCTCACACACGAATGGTGGCTGTTGTGGTTTGGGCCGGACTGGCCACTGAAACGAATGACAGAGACTCTCCCCTACTTGTCTCTCCAAGGAGAGAAAGGAGAGAGAGAAAGACACTTATGAGTTTCGGAAAAAAATTAAACTACTTTAATAAAAATATTAATAAATTAATAAAATAATAAAAGAAAAAATAATGAAAAATATATAATATATACTAGATACAAAACTATATCAAGCTCCCGGGATGATGACCACATCACCAACAGGTACGGCNAATATAATAGAGACATTCTATGTTCTGTTTGTGAAGAACATTTTCTCTTGTCCTGCTGTGTGGTTTTGAAACTGGTACTTTTTAAACTATAACATTGCTTAACTAAAAGTTTCCTCTTGAAACCTCACACACGAATGGTGGCTGTTGTGGTTTGGGCCGGACTGGCCACTGAAACGAATGACAGAGACTCTCCCCTACTTGTCTCTCCAAGGAGAGAAAGGAGAGAGAGAAAGACACTTATGAGTTTCGGAAAAAAATTAAACTACTTTAATAAAAATATTAATAAATTAATAAAATAATAAAAGAAAAAATAATGAAAAATATATAATATATACTAGATACAAAACTATATCAAGCTCCCGGGATGATGACCACATCACCAACAGGTACGGCGAAAGTCCCAGACTGGACTCAGTGACGGATGGCCAAGAAGGCCAATGGTATCCTGGGGTACATTAAAAAGAGTGTGGCCAGCAGGTTGGGGGAGGTTATCCTCCACCTCTGCCCTGGTGAGTCTGCATCTGGAGTACTGTGTGCAGTTCTGAGCTCCCCAGATCAAGAAAGACAGGGAACTACTGGAGAGAGTCCAGTGGAAGGCTACAAAGATGATCAAGGGAATGGAGCATCTCTCTTATGAGGAAAGGCTGAGACACCTGGGTCTGTTTAGCCTGGAGAACAGCAGACTGAGAGGGGATCTTATCAATGCTTATAAATATCTGGAGGGTGGGTGTCAAGAGGACAGGGCCAGATTCTTTTCAGTGGTGCCCAGAGACAGGACGAGGGGCAACAGGCACAAACTGGAACAAAGGAAATTCCATCTGAACATGAGGAAAAACGTCTTTACTTTGAGAGGGACAGGGCACTGAAACAGGCTGCCCAGAGAGGTTGTGGGGTCTCCTTCTCTGGAGATATTCAAAACCCACCTGGATACATTCCTGTGCAACCTGTTGTAGGTGAACCTGGTTTGGCAGGGGGTTTGGACTAGATGATCTCTGAAGGTCACTTCCAACCCTTACCATTCTGTGATTCTGTGATTCTGTGGTAAGTCCAGACCTAAGGACAGCACGTTGTTTGATCGCAGAAGCTCGTTGGTCTGTAAGGACTCAGGCCTTGGGTACGCTCACAAAAACCATAAATGGATATAAAATTACAACAGATTAGCTACAGAAGAACTCCAAAAGTATGTGAATTCTCCTGAAAAGCAGATTACTGTGAAAATAATGAAAAGCATTGGATATAGAATGGATAATACTGAAAGAGTATATAACTGTCATTTAATGCTGCAAGTGATGGTTAAAGACAGAGGGATTATGAAATAATAAAAAATGATTCAAGAATTTAGAAAAGACAGCAAAAGTTAGTAAAGGAAGGAATTACATAAACGTTCAAAATGGAGAACAGGTCTGTCTTGTGGAAGTTTGTCGTGGTTTAGGCCAAATCAGCTACTAGGGACCTGGGGAACCCAAGATGGGACGGACAGATACTCCCCTCTACCACTCTTCAAAGAGAGAGGCAGAGGAGGAAAAAAGAGACTTATGAGTTTAGAAGGAACTAAACTACTTTAATGAAATATTAATAATAAAATAAAAAGAAATAATGAAAAAATATATACAAAACCGTATCAAGCTCCCAAGATGACAATCACGACACCAGCTGGCACTGGGCCAGTCCCAGACTGGACTCGGTGACGGACGGGAACTGGATCCTGGATCTGGATTCAGGATCGGGAACACAAGCAGACGAACAGAGTCCTCCTCAGATGTCGGCCATCGAAGGAAGAGCGAGCTGACCCTTTGATCCCTCAGCTTTTATACTGAGCATGAGGCAGATGGGATGGAATACCCTGTTGGTCAGTTTTGGGTCACCTGTCCTTTCCGCTCCTCCCTGCAGGTGGGACCCCACTATGATTTTTCGCTTCCTACCTTCCAACGGGGCAAACAACAAAGTTGGTTGGCCTTGGGTGTTATAGCAATAAGTATAAGCAAGAGCCTCTCCTCATACCATGCCTGGGCATCAGCTATAAACATAGGTCTTATCACTCTGAGAAAGTGAACATTGTCTGCACAATATGCTGTTAATTTCAGTAGTTAGAAGAGGCCCAGCTAAGAAGCGAAGTTACTGAACAAAATTGGTTCTGTTTTACCTCAAACCAGGACAAAGTTTAAATAAACTAAAGGTGATCATAGCTTTAAGTATGCACGTGGGGTAAAGGGAAATTTCTTGCGATTTTTTTCCGAAATGAATCAGTAGTGGATATACAGAATTAATATAAGGCAGGTCATTCAGTTTACTATGGTTCCAGTGGAGTCGAAGCTTTAAACAGTAGTTGACCTTTCTCAGAGAATCTGGAGAATATCAAGTGAATTAAATTATCAGAAAACAACAATATATCTCCTGGACATTTGATTAATCTCAAAATTTTTTTGCTGTTATGAATGCCAAAGAGGAAAAATATTTTTTAATTTACCAGTGTTATATGATCTTTCAAATATCAATAAGTAATTTTCACATAACTCTTATTAAAAAGTACACGTAGAGAATAATTTGCTAATTTTTTTCTACTAATGTCACGTTCAGACATGAATGTTGTCTTCTAGGCAAAACATTATTGAGTATATTTATTTTTTTAAATATCACAAAAAAGTAGAAATCCTTTCTGTACAGGAGGATTCCTGTTTCAAGGAGAAAAAGTCCTTCTGCTTACAGAGAAAACATTGAGAAAACTCACCAAGTATTGCTTATTAGCAGTAACTCAGAAACTACACTGTCATTATAAGCAGTTTCCAAAGGTGTAGACATCACTGGGTTTGGAGTACCTTTATGTTTAAATTTTTGATTAAAGTATCTTTTTAATAAACTCATCCAACCATCACAATACTTTTTCTGTATTTTTGTGGAGGCTCAAAGTGTTTAGTTTCCCAAGATAAAATATTCTTCTGTCATTTTTATGATGTAATATATTATCAATATAGACACAGGAAATAGTGAAATGAATTGAAACTATTTACACAAGTCAAGGAGTTTTAATCATCCTATTTATATAACAATATAAGATCTCGTTTCACTTTTCACTTCATTGGAGTACACTAGGGAAGGGCCCAACATGTCAATCAGTAAGTATGCAGCAGTTATTTTAGATGGTTCAGAATATTTTACCTATTTCTTTGTCTTTATCTAATTTCTCAGGGTGTAAAAATTATACTGTACACTGTGCTACTCCATTGAGCTGTCTCTGAAGTTAATCCAGAGTCAAGTCATCGTAATTCAGAGCAGAAAATGCTTCACTCTCCTCAGTTTTAAAAGGTCAGAATTATCCATCCGCTTGTAAGAAATGTGGTCATTCTAATTTATGCCAATCAAGGCCTTTTTTTTCCATGTTCCCAATCCTATGCCATACAATATGATTCTCCTAAACGTGAATTTATTAAGTAATAATTTATGCCTATATACTGCCGTACCTGTTGACCTTCAGTCTTGCACTTGACATGTTAAATCTGAATTACTGTACAATACGTTGTGCTTTATAGTGATTCATTCCTCAGCCATAGTGGTATAGGTGAGGGAAGGACCTAGATAATATCATCACAATAAATAACTTCTCTGAAGGTAAAATAACTGCATTGTTATAGTGAATCCTTACCACTTCCTTATAAAATTTTATGCATATAGAGAATATAAGACAAGTCTTGTCCTAGTTGTGGACGAAAATGTAAAATAAAATAAGATGGTTTTGTTTAAAGCTCACATTCCTTTTTAGATCCCATCTGGGAACTGAATGCTTAACAGTGCTGATCCCACACAGTAATTGTCTTCCATCTTTATAGTTCTATATGCATTAACAACAAAACCATTTCCTTTTTTTTAAAAAAGCATAATATTAGCTAGCATTTTCATTTGAGATGCAACTTCGTTCTCACAAAATATTAGCATTTCCACAGGAGCTACAAACACTTGTATGACATTATGGGGTTTTTGAAAACATCACCAGCATCTCCATAGGAATTCCTTCAGTACTGATTCTGGAAAACTGTATTTCCTGCTATCTTGTGTTGAATTATTTTGCTTTTTTACATTCCTGGAGTAAGTGATCCACCCTGATTTATTAACTGCATCTCTAAATATGGTTTCCTTCATATCTAGATTATTTTTTTGTCTCTTATGTTGAAGTATAAATCTGATTCACCATGGACCACAGTGCTTTAGGCACTAGACACGGGATACCTGTGTCTATTACTGTTCTCCTGTGTGAGCTTTGGGAAACGCTCCCTCATGGCCTACATTTCCTCTTTCTACCTCCCCAGTGAAGTTAGCGACAGGGCTCTGAGAGTACCAAAAGGCTCTGCAGCTGTTCCCCACTGTGGATTTAGTCACCTATACTTCAGGCTAGCTCTAACCTGGTGCAGCTGTGGGGCCTTGGGTCTGACTGCAGGGCAAGAGCTGTGTGTGAGAAGAAAGGGCTTCCCCTCATCTCATGGGAGCTGACCAGAAGCTCAAATACTCAGCCTTACTATTAAACTGAGCTATGCTGCAACCTTGTTTTCCCAACTCACTGTCCCCACCACCTTCCCTGCCCCAGAACCTGCCTTATTCCTGCTGCCTCATCTGGACATCACCAGCCCACAGCCACTCCTGGCCCGATTCAGCTGGGCTTGTTGGGGCACAGTGGGACTACGCTCAGCTGGGGAGGGGAGGACAGGGCAGGGCCCCACTGGCCCATGAGTGTTGCGTAGCCATTTGTGTGAATTAGACCTGACTTAGCATAGCTGTTAGCGTAAGCCTGGGAGCTCTACCCAACTTTTTGTTTTAGTGGAAGAGACAAAATGTGAACATCTTTTCCCAAACACCATAATGAACCTTGAATAGTTTTTGTGTGTTCAAGGAGCTAGAAAGCTGAACTATGCAAACAGTCTGCTGATCCCCAAGTGCAAACATGCCCAGAAGTGTCCTGACTACCTTGATTATGGTACCAACAATGCCAACAGCACATGATGAAACAACAGCACAAGTTGAAAACACTAGTTACCAAGGAAATATTCTCTACCCTATCCCATAACTTGGGAAACTAAAGAAATATAAGGGACACTCCACGGAGAGAGGCGGTGGAGGGAACCCAGAATAAAGAAGAACCTGAGATACTTTGGGGGAACCCAGGGGCCCCCATTACCTTGCCTCAGGACTTGGGACCATCCCTGCAACACCCATGGGGAGCCAAGGAAGAGGAGGGGACTCTGAGGGATTCGTGACTGCAGACACCATGGCTGGGATGTCTGCAAGCAGTACGCCAACCCAGCCAACTTTTCTCCTGGACAACGTCATCTCAATTGCTGAACAGGGAAGTCATGTAATTTGTAAAACTGTACTTATATCTGCGATTGAAAGGGTTTGATATTCAAATCCGTTTAGTCTCCGCAGTGTCATTTTGTCTTGAACTGTGACACATCCTTGGGTCCTGACTCCTCTCTCCACATGGAGGACCCTCTCCTTCCCCTGACAGTTTGGCTGTTTGAATTCTGGAGCAATGTTAAAGTTTCTGCTATAAGTTCCAATGAAACCCAGTGCAGCAGGTTCCTGGCATATGGGGAGGCTTTCTTTGGTATTATAAAGCAAATATCCCATTATACTAACTATTCATTGTATTTCTGTCTATTTGTCCCATTTATGTGCTCTTTTATTTTACCCTACACAGTCCTGAGTATTTTTCTTTTTGTGAAAATCCTATACAGTTGTCATAATGCATAAAAAAGTCCTTTTTGTTGTCTAGATGCTACTGTAATTACGTAAGATGTTTTGCTGCTATGAATCACTGTCTCATATTGATAATTTTGTTTTGTGTGTAGGTTTTGTTCTGAATTTTAGACATGTATTTTACATGATTAGAGGACAGGAGCTGAAATGGATAATTATATTTATATGAATAGAAGGAAATAAAAAATTATACTGGTGTTCAGGAGTGTTATTAAGCTAGTTTCACGGTGCTATCCATGAAAGATCTATGGAAGAACCTCCTTATTGCTGTGTTTCCCACTCCCTTATAAATAACATTTCTCCTTCCTGCCCATTTATGTAGAAAAGATTAAATGAACATCATCTTGTTCCTTTATTCACTTAGGTTAGTAGTGGGTTCAGCCATTGTGTTTCATGTAATTATGAAAATCTGTTATGACAGTGGTCTACCTGAAAATGAAGCAACAGTTCAGGATACTTCTGTGAGTAACACCTTGTTATCAAATGCTGACAAGTCTTGTAATTCTGTTATTCTGTATACTTTTATCGTCCTACACATGATTTACATTAGGAAGATGCATGTTGGGCTGCAGTGTAGAGATGAGAGGTATTGTAGAAGGTATTGAGAAGGTATTGCAGAAGGTATTGAGAAGGTACTGTAGAACTTGGGAAATTTCTTTCCTTACCTCAGGGGCTGAATGTCCCAGGAACAGATCATCTTTCTTATTTCTCTGTTATATAAAAAAGGGAAAGTAAAGAAAAAGATTAAGGAATGATCATGATGATGATCATGATGATCATGATGATGATTCTCAGTAGAAATAGTAGTAGCAGTAGCATTATTTTAGTATACCTTAGAAGACCCAGCTTTGATCAGAAATACCAGTGAGAGGAGTCTCAAAATCCTGGATGCTTAATCTAAGTGTTCTTTATATCTGTATAATCAGTTTTCTATGAACTTTGACCATAGTTCTTTAGTAACAACTGGAGGAATTTGTGAGCTATGTAGAGGCAAAAGTTTCAGTTAAAATATTAGAGGAAAAGTTTATCATGTTAACACTTCAAATGATTGTGACAGTTTTGCTCAAACATCTCAAAAATTTTTCTTGCTCTGAAGCCAAACACAGGAAAATAGTAACTCCTTACCCAAATTCCCCCTCAAATCCTCAACAACATCAACTAAAATTAAGATGCTGAGGAGGGAACCGGAGGTGGGAACTCAGTGCTAACAATCCTAGTTATTATCATCAGATGTTCATTTGTTACCCTCCAAAATACCTGTACTGGAGTGATTTCCAGCTCACTAATCTGATAGAAGTTGACAAAGAAATCATGATATGGAATAGAATGAAATACATTATCACAGCATGGGTTTTTTTGTTTCATTCCCTCTGGTTATTTTGAAAGACAGTTGTGCAATGTGTTTTAGAGACTTGTAGCAGCTAATCACACCAAAATATAACAAATTCCTCAGTAGTTTTACCTCAACATTTCTTTTTCTCGTTGATGCTGAGATCACTCTCCCTCTCAAAACATGCAGCTTAATTGGTGTTGAAATAAATGTTTTTAGTATAAATAAATGATTTTTTTTATAAATCTCATGGAACTGACATTTAAACTAATAGTGAGTGTGGAGCTGTGATTCATTTTGAAATAACTGAAAGCAAAGTGCAGTTCTCCAAGAAAAGTGTACCACTGACTTCAAAATGGGATAAGCTGATATGCTTCAAGGCCTTTGAATATTCATTTCAATTCTTTGTATGAGTTATTTTTCATAGCAAAAGATTTTGAATTAGGCTATATGTAAAGCAAAAATAGAATTCTATGTTTTAGAACAAGTAAGAGATGTTACTAGTAAAACAACCTTTAAATAATTTCTTTTTAATTGCTGTAAATTGAAGCACACATACATTTGAGATGCCATTTTGCATGTTGTTTATTTCATTCAAGCAAAATAAATGCTATTCCACATTAATTTGCTTTAATTTTCTGGTGTCACCAACACATTTCATTGTCACAAGAAGTAGCAGCCCGTGAATACATTTTTGCCTTAAGTGTAGATGTACTTGTAAAGTCCCTCCAAGGGTCATATCACCTACATGAATATAAGCACCTTTTAAAAAGTGTGCTTCAGTTGTTACAGTCTTTAACACACCTGATCGTATCTTGCAGAAATTTCAAAAATCCTCAAGTATGCCTAGAACAACTTTGTTACTCACTTCAGAAGGTTGACAGACTAGAATAGGCCTACATACAATTAGATGATGAACACCTTTGCAGCAGTTTCTATTAGTCTTTACAAGGGGCTGTCGGGTCACCTCTGCGGGGGCGCCTGGAGCACCTCCTGCCCTCCTCCTGCTCTCCCCTGGGTGCTCGCAGGGCTGTTTCTCCCCCGGTTTCCCTCAGCCCTGGCTGCCGGGCAGCGTTTTGCCCTTTCTGACACAGGTTTTCCCTGCAGTGCCCACCCATGGCTGAGGGGCTCAGCTGTGCCCTGCGGTGGGGCCGTTGGAGCCGGCGGGAACCACCTGTGTCAGGCACGGGGCAGCCCCTGACCTGACACACAGGGGCTGCCCGGCACTGCCTGCTTGGCAGAATTTGGGCACCTGTGCCTGGTACAAAAGCAAATATGGAACTTTAGAAGTTCTGAAAATCCAAGTAGACTGATTCAGTTAACTCCTATCATGGCGCTGAGAGCACCACTAGCCCTGTTGAACCTCCTCCAGGGCTCCCCCAACCCTTCCCATGGCCCAGGACCCCTTGTCAGCCCCCTGGGGCCTTCAGCCCTTGCCCCAGTGACACTGCAGCAGGGTTGGTCTCTGACTCCCCACAGCTCTGCCCTGCCCAGGCATGGTCCCCACCAATCCAGGCCCACCCACAGGCCCATGTCCCAGCCTGGCCTCAGCCCGTCCCCATCCCCAGGGAGGTGCCCAATGCCCGGGGCTGGGCCTGTCCCAGTGCCCTCTGGCTGCCCTGCTCTTGGTTAGGGTTCTGGGATGGGTCCTGTCCCCCAGGCCCTGCCTGCCCTGATGGATACAGGGAAGCTCCTGGTGCTCCTAGTGCCCCTGGCCTCAGGGAGTTGACAGTGCCCATGGTGCCCTAGTAGTAATTTCACTATACAAATTCAAAAGTATCCATAGGTACATCATCAAAGCCAGAAATCTGAGTACAGAAGACTAAAATGTTACCTGGTACAATTCCTGTCATTGATTCTTAATTTTAGATGGGATCAGCTAAGTTTCTTCATGAACATCTGTATTTTTGGTGTAGGAGTCTGCTTTATCTGATGTTATTTGACTTACTGGATAAATGTTTTCCTGTCATTTGAACACCATGGGTTCTAATCAACGTATTCAACCTGTGTCTTTTTATTTTCTCTTTGAAAGACAGATATAACTATAATCTCAGTCTTTAATTTTCTTTATCATCCATCACCAGGCTGTGCCTGACACATTTCCACAAATTTTTTCCCTGCAGGAAGCAGTGAATTATTCAGCAAAATTCCTTGATTTCACAGCAAGGTAGCATAATCTCTGTAGGATCCTTTTATTCTTTTTTTTTTCCCTTTTCTTTCTTTCTTTCTTTCTTTCTTTTTTTGTCTCCTCTGTTTTGTGTACCCAGGCAGCNTTTTCATTGTGGAAAATCTCCTTCAGTGCTCCCTGTGGTATCTTTTGCAACAGAGATGCATCTACTTAACAGTTTTGTAATTATCAATATTTATAAGGCCATGAGAACTACCAACACTCCTTGGAGTGTCTAATTTCCAAGTTCTTTGGTTTGCTTTGCTAGAGCACTTCAACAGACTAGTGAGCAAGCTGGTGTGACTGGATCCATCTGAAAGATTTTTACATGAAACACAGCTGATATCAAAGTGTAATGTGGGGTAAACAACTCCCCCTTTTTATGTTTTCTGTGTGAAAAAAGGAGTAAAACCAGAAGTGTTATTAATATGTACAGGAATAATGAAGTTTCAAAGAGTAAAAAAAAAGCTCTATCATCCAAACACATCTAAATGTGGCTTTCTTACCAAGTAATTAATATTTGAACAATATAAATGAGAGACAGGAAGAATTCATTTGAGTCAGTCTGTCTCCGTGCTTATAAACACTGAAGAGGAATAGAGAAGTTAATATCAATGTCACAGTGCAGTAGGAAAATCATTGAGAAATATTAAGCTGAATTTATGCTGACCAAATCAATGTAAGTCAAAATAATAAAGTGAAAACCCATGCTAATATGGTATTTTTCAAGGGGTTTGTAGCTCTGATTCTGTATTGCTACAAACGGTTCTAGATTACTTATGGAAAACATAAATCTTTCTTTTTCTTTTTCTTTTTCTTTTTCTTTTTCTTTTTCTTTTTCTTTTTCTTTTTCTTTTTCTTTTTTTTTTTCTTTTTTTTTTTCTTTTTCTTTTTCTTTTTCCTTTTT
>VUYV01000003.1:1653975-1687538 GCA_008711295.1 Anarhynchus alexandrinus
TTTCTTTCTTTTTTCCTTCTTTTCCTTCTTCTTCTTCTTTTCCTTTTTCATATTTTTCTTTTTCTTCTTGTTCATCTTCATCTTTTTTCTTTTTTTTCTTTTTTAAAACCTTTGACACTTTAAAACTAGCTAAAAGAAGTTCACTGTATAGCCTGAGACCGTACATAGTTCTCTAAAGCTGACATCTCATATATGTTATAAGAAGAAGGCAGACACTGTTAATGAAAATAAATAAATAAATAGAGAGAGAGATAGCTTTCAGCTTTGCTTTCTCTGTCAATACTAGAAGAACTGTTAATTTTTTTTATTTTGATCTTCAATTAAGCCTTTCATATTTAATTATATTATAATTCACTAGAATTAGTTAATTATAAAACAACCTTTTTTTTTTTTTAATTCTTCCTACTGAGACTGTTTCACTGATTTTATTTTCTAAAAAGTAATGACTGGCTAGAGGTAAACTGACATTACAACATAGAACTGAATTGGGCAGCTGTTTGATCTTCTGAAGTAACATGAGTTACAATATTCTAAAAATATCTCTAAAGATTATTTTTTTTTAAATCTGATTTATTCTTGTGTCTTATTTAGCAGTAACTCCTAAGAATTAGCACTACAGAAATTTAATGAATAGGTTCTTAATTAATAGTCTATGATAAAGAAGAAGGTTCCAAAAGTTAGAACAAATCCATCAACATATCAACTACCGACCATTTTTAGGAAGCTTCTCTCTACTGGAAATATCTAAGTTAATGGTTTATGAAAGAAACAATTAAAATATTGAAAAAAGATAAAGCATATATTGAGAAACACGTGCATGTTGTAAACTGATTGATCTGTGATGGAAAGCAATTTTTCACTCTTTAAACTGAGACAAGTATGTTCATAAATCTTACCACATTGAGTGGTATGTCAGTCAGTCTCATATGACAAAGTCTACTGAGCTGATCAAACTATCATGACAAAAATAAACTGGTTGCATCAGCAGCATAATCATAAATGTATTGCATGGCAAATAACATGGGAGCTTATTATATCGAAAAAAAAATCTGGAACTCTAATCAATGGTAAGCAAAGGAATGTTCTCTTCAGAAAGTTGTTTTGCCTAAAATCAGTATGAAAACCATCTGATTTTATTTGTCAGCATAACTGTTAACATATTGTCTATTTTTAAAATGGTAGCCTGATAGTTGCAGACTCCTTAGCTTTCCCACTGAAATTCATAATTTACAGTGAATGCTAACTGTTTGTCTCGTTCCTGTAGTGATCACACTGGTTCCTTACAGACAGCAAATGAAATAAGATCATAGAATCATAGAATCATAGAATTAGTGAGGTTGGAAGGGACCTTTAAGAGCATCAAGTCCAACCGTTAACCTACCCTGAAGAAAAAAAAAAACAAACAACAAACAAACAAAAAAACCCCACTTCTAAACCATGTCCCTAAGCACCTCATCTACCCTTTTCTTAAACACCTCCAGGGATGGTGAATCCACCACCTCTCTGGGCAGCCTATTCCAATGTTTAATAACCCTTTCAGTGAAAAAATGCTTCCTAATATCCAATCTAAACCTGCCCTGACATAACTTGAACCTGTTTCCTCTTGTCCTATCACTTGTCACCAGGGAGAAGAGGTCAGCTCCCATCTCTCTAAACCCTCCTTTCAGGTAGTTGTAGAGGGTGATAAGGTCTCCCCTCAGCCTCCTCTTCTCCAGGCTAAACAACCCCAGATCCCTCAGTCGTTCCTCATAAGGTTTGTCCTCCAGACCCCTCACCAGCTTTGTAGCCCTTCTCTTGACACGCTCCAACACCTCAATGTCCTTCTTGTAGTGAGGGGCCCAAAACCGAACACAGTACTCGAGGTGAGGCCTCACCAGTGCTGAGTACAGGGGGATGATTACTTCCCTAGTCCGGCTCACCACACTGTTCCTGATGCGGGCCAGGATGGTGTTGGCCTTCTTGGCTGCCTGGGCACACTGCTGGCTCATACTCAGCCAGCTGTCCACCAACACCCCCAGGTCCTTTTCTGCCAGATGTAGGGCTGAGCTTAGTTAATAGTAGGTCCTTAGTCTGTTCTTATTATTGCCATGAAATTTTACTTGACAGTAATATTTCCTATTGTATCATACTCTTCAAAACTCTTGCATGGGATGTTGGAAGGTAGAGGTGACTTTTTTTTTACAAGATCGCCTGATGAAGTTGGATAATTGGAAGACACTTTTGGCATACAAGTCTTATCTCAAACTAGCCGCCATGTTTTCCTTCAAGCCAAAAATCTTGTCTGAGGTCTCACTTTTGTTGTCTCCCCAGCTATATTAACTGATTTTGAAAATGAACTTGTCTTTCTTATATCTTTAGAACACCATAGTTACTTTTATTTTCCAGGACACTGTGATGCAACCAGCAAATTTTCTTTTTCTCTTGCTCTACCTTATCCAGTATCTTCTGTCTAAAATGGTTCCTTGGATCTCTTTGAGATTTAGGAACAAAAGGCTGTCATGGATTACAGTGGGGTTTTCCTAATCTTATTGAGAATCTCTGTACTACAGTGAGGATTGTGACTGCATTACAGCACATATATCTAATCTCACTTCAATTTACTTATTATCCATGAAAGTCTATTAATAAATACTAAATTGTGAGATGAAACCCAACAGGGACACAACTGCTAGCTAATCTTTGTCCAATCAATACCTAATTGTTTGTTTATTTTCAGCTCAAAATGCTGGCCTGAAGTTATGAGGTATGCACAGTTACTTTGTTTCTTGTTGATAGGTTTTTTGATATATGCAAGTAAGATCACTTTGTGAACTTTTGTGAAGAATGTAAAAAAAAAAAATAGGAGGCAGGAAAAATCATAGAATCATAGAATCATAGAATGGTTTAGGTTGGAAAGGACCTTGAAGATCATCGAGTTCCAACCCCCCTGCCATAGGCAGGGACACCTCCCACTAGACCAGGCTGCCCAAGGCCATGTCCAGCCTGGCCTTGAACACCTCCAGGAATGGGGCCTCAACAACCTCTCTGGGCAACCTCTTCCAGTGCCTTACCACCCTCAAAGTGAAAAATTTCTTCCTAATGTTCAATCTAAACTTGCCCTCTTCCAGTTTGAAGCCATTCCCCCTCGTCCTATCACTACATGCCCGAGTAAAAAGTCCTTCCCCAGCTCTCCTGTAGGCCCCCTTTAGGTACTGGAAGGCTGCAATAAGATCTCCCCGGAGCCTTCTCTTCTCCAGGCTGAACAGCCCCAACTCTTTCAGCCTCTCCTCATAGGAGAGGTGCTCCAGCCCTCGGATCATCCTTGTGGCTCTCCTCTGGACACGCTCCAGCAGGTCCATGTCCTTCTTATGTTGGGGACTCCAGAGCTGGACGCAGTACTCCAGGTGAATATCATCTTTCACATTGTTGTGTACTTCCTTATGTGATTTTTCCTTTAGTAGTGAGGCTGCAAGCTCTTTTCACTTGATAAGATCCTTGAAGGTGTTGTGCTTTCCAGCGCACCCTGCTGTCCATGTTTAAATGATGACACACATCTACAAGTCCTGGAGGACTGTGCCATTGTAGGTAGTTGTGAAACACTCTTGCTGAGTTTTGATTTGGAAATGCATTCTGAAACTATTGGTTTCATATTTTTTAAAAAGACTTTGAGAAGCAACAGTGGAACAGAAAAATGATCCTAGCCTTTAAAAAGGGATATTTTTTTTTTTAATCCATCTTTTCTAAAAGTGTAGCTGTAGGAAATTGTATTTTAATTTATATTTTTGTAATTAATCAGTTTCAGTTTGACAGTTTACCTTTTTAAAATCTGTTTTCACATAGAAATAATATGAAAAAGCAGCATACAATCTGTAAAGTAATCAGAGCACCTGAACTCCTGCTGAGTGTAAAATGTATAGGCACTTGCAATTTCAGGATGACAAAAAATAAAATTTTTAAATAAAGAACCTTTCTGCCTATTCTTTCCTTCATGCTTTCCTCCGTAAAGTAATTCTATATCATTTTGTAAAAAAAAAGCTATTCTGCAAAGGATTGTCAGAGAGGATATTTTGTGAAAACTGAAATTAGACTGGATTGTATGATGGCAGTAGGTGAATTTGCCACATTACTCTTCCTGAGATTCCTTCTCGGCATAGTCATTCTATGTTTCTTCTACATAGTCAGTTGCTGGATGCAAATTTTGAATTTGTCATAAATCATGCCTTGATCCCAGTATGCTGAACTTGGGTTTTGTTTTGTCATGGTTGTCTGTTTTTTTTTTCCCTCCCCTTAAATTTGTGGTTATTCCAGTTCTGAAGTGGGATCTATTTTATAATTTGATTTTTTCTGGGATTATAAAATTGTTGTCACTTGAATATGAGTTTATCTTATACCTGTATTGGAGCTCACATTTATATATTTTGGGTGTTAACCCTGAAAGAATTGAGAAATAAGGAATAGAAATATGATTTTAAAGGATTATGTTCAATATTCTAAGACTAAATCCAAGGTGGTCAGAAAAAGTTGGAAGATTTGGAGAAATTATAAAACCATCCTAGCAGCTTTGGGTCTCAGCCTTTTAACTAAAAATATCAAATATTTCAGAGAAGGCTGAAAATTGTCAAACTCTCTGCAAGTGTTTGTGTGTGCACACACATGCACATACATGTGCACTTGCACAAGTTATGCATTTGTCTTCCTAGAGCCATCTCTGCCACTTTCATCTCCCAGTGTAGTTTAGACCCAAAATGTGACATTATTCTAATTATAATTCACATGAAGATAGAAGAAATGGATGCAATTTCATAGATAGTTTCTGGTGTGTTATAGGCAACCCTGACATCCAGGAGAAAAGTGAAGGAACGATTTGGCCTTAGTTAAACTCTCTGATTTCCTGAACTTTCAATATAGTATCCTAGAACCAGTAATTTCTGCATTATCCTGCTGAGGGTTATCATTCACAGGATGAAAATAAAAATTATAGAGATGTACATTAACATTTAGACTTTTCATTAATATTTTTTAAAATAAAGTTCTTATCTTCAGGATGCTGGGAATGTTGAGCTGCACATTGTACAAGGAACGTGTGGTGAAACTGAGTGCACCTCAGGGAGAGGCAGGTCATCCCTAAATAGTTCAGATATGAAAAATGTTGTCTTCATCAGCACTAGGAATGGAAATTCTGTAACCTAATATTCTACAGATATGCTTAGAAAGGACATGCAACTCCTATTGACTAATTAATTTTCTTTTTTGTTTATCGTCTCATTAAGTGATCATTAAATAAACTTTCTGAAAAGATAATAGCTCATGCATCTTCTTTTAAAAGAACTCCAACGTCTAAAAACAGTCATCTGTTTGTGGAATTGCCAGTTATACCAATAGTTATTGAGTTGTCTCAATGACAATTCCCATGAATTGGATTGTTGCTCCCTCTGTGGACAGGTAGAAAGAAGAAAGATAAGGAATGTGCCAGACCATCCAGTCTAAGCATCACACTATTTGTCCAAGTGCTGTGGTCAAAACATGCTGTGTAATTTCTATGCAATTTCAATCTCTCTTTCTACCAGTGTTCTTCCTGTCAAATTGCCTTTTTAACAGTCTGTACATGATTTGGAATAACATTTATGTTGAAGCAGCAACAAGATCTTTAACATTCTGTGCAGACAATTTTGTAACACATTGCATATGGGATCATGAGGCAAGACATAGCAATTTAGAAATGTCTTGTCCTTTGAGTCATGTAAAAGAAGTCAAAGATTCATATGTAAATAAGATAATGTGTGCATTTCCCATAAGGTGTGGCAATGACACTTCAAATTCCTATAAGTTATTTTTAAAGTTATTAGATTCAGATGATTCCATTAAAAAACCAAAAAAGTGAATATTTCAAATGAATTCCTCATATCTGCATATAAATGGTCGACATTTAAAAAGTGTTCATCCAATTTCACCTTAGCTGTGTCAAAAACACTTTGTGAAATATCTTTCTGAAAAATGAATAGTAAAATTAGCTTTCTACAAAATCAGTTTGAACGTTTCTGGTCATCATAACAAATAAAGGTAGCCACAAACAAGCCTCAGAGAACTATTTACACCATATTAGGGGCTACAGTTTATACATGCTTAGATAGCTTCTATGAAGGTAAAATATTTTTGGGGCACAAAAGTATTTCATCCTCAGTAGTTAATTAAAACTTGTGCTCAATTAAGTATTAAAAATTAATTTCAGGTATTTGAAAAAAAAGTGCTCTTTTTTTTTTATATGCGTATGCCACATGTACTGCCAGGAACATCTGCCATAAAATATTTTCTGTAATCTTTATGTGTTTTGATCATCTAGACTGCATTTCTGGAAGGTAGTCTTATTCACTATGTGTTAGTTTAGGCATACCTGAGGCAAAAAAACGGGTACCCTAGAATCTTGATTCACCCTATTTAAACTGAGTCATTGCAGAAATACAGAAATGTCAATATCCTATCTAATCAGTGGAGAAAGATGAAAAGAATGATTTGGCTTTTACATGAATCACCTTGTGGAAATATCTTACTAATGAACAACTCAGCAGGACTTCAAGCCTGGGTATGCTGCTTAGGCAAGAACTCCAACATACTTAACAGAGTTGAACTGCTTATATATTATGATGGTTTGAATGCATGTTCCCCCTTGTATCAACCTTGCAAACATACATTGTCAGCTGGTAAAAATCTGTTCCTTACTTGTTTCTATGGAAATGAAGGTCCTTAGATTTCAGTTGATGTATTTGTGTTCTCAGAAGCTAAAGAACCTGAAACAGACTGATTTGTTTTTCACATTTTCCTAGGATTCCCCTTTTTGTTGCTGTTGTGGTTGTTACCAGTCATTGGTTAAAGTACACTTGAAATATTAATAGTCCTCTTTAATCTTACTGTGTTCTGTGTATAAATAGGGCTTAAAAGAGTTTGCTGGCGATTACTGAAGAGACTTATCCTCCACAGAACAGTAAAAGTCTATTGGTTAGGATTTTCCTCTGAACTTGAGAAACCAGAGCTCTGTTCTCTCCCTTAGGGATAATTTGAATCTGGAGTTTTAGCAGATCTTCTACAGTACACAAAAAATGCCTTAATTACCAAGGTACGTTGTTGTGAATCTCTCCTATGAAATCTTTTCCTCTTTGTGTAGACTTCCATTGGATCTTGAATAATTTGAATCTCATCCTTTGATGTAAAAAGTTATTGTTGTACACAATGCAGTAGTCTTCCTCCTTTGTGTGGAATGATTACTAAAACCGATCAATAATACAGCATTGGTCACATATTAAGGAAATATATAAAATCAAAAGGTTTCTAGGGTAAAATACAGCTGCAGCTGGTATGTGAAGAATCTGCTACATCTGTGATTCCCTGTACAAGATTGCTTGCAAAGCAACATGGGGAGTGGAGTGGGGTGGAGACTCCAAGGCCAAACCCTGTGATAATCCAGCAAATACGGGAACAAGATGGTACCACAGAAGAAAAACAGTGTGAAGGATGGAGCAGAGTGGAGACACCGTGGCTAAAACTCTGTGATAAACTGGGAATTTGGGGACCAAATGGAGCCCTCGAAGGTCTTATAGAACTGATAAACTGCCTACTTGTTACCCTGAGCCAAGAACCTGTCATTTTTTTGATGAATGCTGTCCTTTAGTGAACTTTGCTCATTATAATGTCATTATAATACCAAAACACACCTCCATCCCAAAAGCTACCCTCCTCCAAGGTGCGACCACTCCTCCTTGAGTCTGTGCCCTGAATTTTTCGTAAGCTATACCTTTAAATGCGGGGTGAGAAAATTTTACAACAATCATAATGAAACTATTTATGACTAGAGTCACTCAAACTCCACCTTGAAGATAAAAAATAAAATAAAAATAGCCCAAGAAAAGGGGGATGTAAGGGAAGACACCATTGTTGACTTCTAGGACCAGTCGACGTGCTGAGCCTCTCTTCCCTGCCCATGAGGACGCTTGTGGGTAAGATTCGAATATTTGGCTATACCAAGTGCTTCCCCGGGAAACTTACAAATCTCTATATAGAGTGGTTTTATAACTGAGCGCATTTGTAACCGAGCTATATTGCTAACATCTTTAGTACTTACATGTGCTTTGCAGACAGTCACTATCACCGGCAATGCAAAAGAACTTGTGTATCTGTTGTTTAAATAAACTGCACTGTGTAGGCAGCTAGTCGTTTGGGTTTTCTCATTGAAGGCGACCGAAGCGAGGCCGTGTTAGTTCATGAGCACAACTGGGCTGAAGGTGCAGTCTGCTATTAGTGTATCCAGAACCGTAATGGTTTAATATATAATTAAATGCACCTGGACTGATAGTGGTGAATTGGGCATCACTCAGAATTTAAACCTAGCTGCATCTAGCCTCCCACCTCGGTGAGGAGTGTCAGAATGCAAGGGGGTTTATTTTCTGCTAAAACTACTTTGCCCCTTAACACAACACTTTGTTCAAGTGATAATTGTTGATGAAACAATAGATTAGCTGCAGCAGAACAAATTATTGAAGATTTGTTCAGTATTCCAGCAATTAAAATAGACAGTTGGGAAGTGAAAGACCAGTGTTGAAGTCTCGGTGAAACCATGAAATCGGAGGTGAGGAATATGATCTATGCCTGGCAAAAAGGCAGGAAAAAAGAACCAGGACAGGATATTGCATATGTCAGTCTATTGCAATAGTGATAATGAATCATTTTCCATTGCACAGTGTGTTTCATAATGACATAGTAATTGCTGAAGATTAGGAACAAATTGCACCGTCCATTGTAGAAATTGAATATGCTTGGGGGAAGGAGGGCTTGTTGTATCAGTTAGGGAATTAGAGGTTATCGTGATGGGAGTGTTCAGAAGACTGACAAGTCAGGCCAGTTTTAAACTTTAAAGTAAACTTTACTAAATTCATTCATTGATGACACTTCTGCTAATGAATGGTTAGTTCTTACGAATTATTTATTGTGTGCATTACCATGTGCAGAAAAAAATTGTCCTTAACATTTGCACCTTAAATCACTTTGAGTATACAATACCATGGATCATATTGGAAGCCTGTATTATATTTTTGTGCTACAGTCCTGTAAAGTAAAACAAATTACGTAAAATTGCGTATACCACAGAGTAACAATGTCATCAGTTGTCTAGAAGCAATTGGTCATTTGAGGAAAATTGTTCAAAAACGCTATGAAAAGGATGACAATTTCAGAATAATAAGTGTTGAAATTCATAAGAAATGATTTTGTTTCAATTGTTTCTTAAATTATTTTTCCTGACAGATCACGAGAATGGGTGTGTTTCATAAGACAAATACATTTCCTATGGCAATTAAAGAGAAATACTATAAACAGTATTTAATTTTTCTTTTAATTACAAAAGAATAAATTGAAAATAATTCCATTGGAATATGTAGTTACATTCCATTAAAACCATATTCAGGTCAAAATTATGCAATAAGTTTGAAGAACTTGTCTTTTATAATTCATATTTTGTACTGAATAAAAGCATGCTTACCATGCATCAGAACAGAAAAATCATTTCAGTGAGAGATACAGTGGTGGACAGAGGAATGCTAGAAGTTAGAAGTAGGAATGGCAAAAAGAAAGAAGCTATTAGCATCCTTGTGAGAAGAGGCTGGATAGGTGATGCAGAAAATGAAAGAATTGTGTTCAGTTTCGTAGGAAAGTAAACGTGAACATAAACAACTGATGTGTTTCTGTAATGATGAAAGAGGCCTGTGAAAAAGCAGAAAACAACCTACTGGTGCAAGATGTGACACTGTCTGTTAGAGGAATGCAGAAGAAACACTAATACAAAAGATGTACAAAAGAGTTTGTGTGGTTTCCTGGAAAGTCAAACAAGAAAGTGTAATTTTCTGTTACTGAGGTAGTAAACTGTAAAGAATGAATAAAGAAAAGCCTGGCTAAAACAGTCTGTGGGGCAAAATTGTTTTGGAATGTGATTAAAAAGGTGACTAAAAAAAGATAATCCTGAGAGTTCTCTCTGTCTGATTTGAATTGGAATGCCATCAAATAGGTAAACATTTTAAGGTTTTCCTTAAAATACGTCTTAACGTTATGTTTTGGTTTTACAACTGAAGTCTGAAAATTAATGGAATTTTTATATTCTTATATATGGTAGCTTATGTATTTGTTCATAAAGTTTTAATGTATTACTGATTACAAACAATATAGCTGAAAGGAATTTCAAAAGACATCCACAGTACTATTCTGTCTCAAACCAGGCACAGTTGTATGTATTCCATGCTTGAAAGGTGTCTGCCTAACCAGATCTTACAACTTTCCAAGCTATCTCTACAACTATTGTAAGGAATCCATGATGGAATTTAGAGAACCTTAAAACCGCAAATTTGTCCCCTCGTTATAGTGTAAGCCTGTTGCTTCTTGTCATATCCACAATGAGCATGCCTTCCTTTTTTACTGCAGTCATTTATATCTACAACATTTTAATCGCATCTCCCTTCATATATGCTTTTTGCCAGACTAAACAAACCCCAGTTGCAGCTAATTAATCTCAAACATATAGTTTCTCAGACTTCTGATTATTCTCCTTTTTTCTCAACTTCCTACATTTTTACAGAAGTGTGTGCTGGCTCATGATAATAATACTTCAGCTGAGGCCTTAGCAATAATATTAATATTTCTTTGTGTGGTCTACATTGCAACTTTTCTGTTGATTCCTCTCAATATCTCCTTTGTTTTTCTCTGCTAAGTAACATGTTATCCTGTGTTTAATCTGTGAGCACTGTAGGCTCCACACCTTCTGTGTAACAGCTGACCCAAGCCATTTCCCACCTTGTTCTTGTATCCTTTCTTTGTAATTGTGATACTTTTGTCCTTGAACTTGCTGAATTACAATCTGGATGCTTCTCATAATTTCTCCAATTCTAATCCTATTCTTCAAAGTTATTTCATTCCATTTCTGCCTAGTATCATCTGAAGATTTAATAAATATCCTGTGTATTGCACATCCAAGTAATTAATGTGCATATGAACTTAAAGCAGAACAAGTCAAAACAGCTGCAGAGCATTTCTACACCTCCACACAACTGGGTAAAAAAATGAAGAATCATTCAATAGAAATAAGAAGTGGGACAGAACAAGTTTTTGCTGGCAAACTTATTAGCGAAGAAATCTTACTTAACTTTATCTAAAGATGAAGTTTCAAAACCTTTTCTTAGGGAATTTGAAGATTGGAGCCTTTGTATGAACACAGATTTAGTGCCAGATGAACTTTGCCTTTCAGCAGAAGGCTTTTTCCCACTTGCCGTTAATATAAAATTATTGTAATCTAATCCATTTAGTGTAATCTAATCTATTTAGTGCTATCAATTAATATAAAAAGATTATGTCTGTATTGCTAATCGATGTTTCTTTTAGCTATTAAATGGATAATCAACTAGTCTGGAATTCTCTGAGCCTTTCAGTTACCTTACTTCCTACTATTAAATTGAATATATGCTGCTTACGGTTGTTGCACAGTTTGCTAAGTTACTGTTATGTATCTTATTCTCTCTTTCAAAATTGATAGGTTTTTTAAAATATATTTATTAGGTTACATAATACACTAAGGATAAATAGAAAAGTTAAGGTTAAGTCACTGCTACACATCTCCTTTAATTTATCCTTCCAACTGGCCAGTGAGTCACCCGTAATCTTTTTTTTTCTAACAGCAACAGTCACTTTTTTTGAATATTTGATCTACAGATCTAGCTGCTGTTCAGCCAGAGAAAAAATAATTTTCAGATGCTGCTATTTTGTTTAAGATTATATCAAGGGCAGTCACAGCTATAACAGTTTCTTCAGTACAAAGTCTGTGAGCTCAGATCAGGCAGATGAAGCAACAGTATAAAGACATCAAAGCCCTTACATATCACTGCACTTGTACTGGCAGTGTACATCCTCACCACAAGCATCTGTGTTGGCTAAATACACTGTTCACCACAGAGAGGTGCCACAGTTTTTATAAGGAGCTCAGTCAGAGCTCTGGGAATCTGATAAGCTCCTGATGGGATATTGAGGTGATCTCAAGATCAGTGTCATCTCTACTAGTCTTTCTCCAGCACTGCTATTCTCTTCCTCTTGTTTTTCCTGCCAGGTTTTAAATGCCTGTAGCTTCTCGTGATTTCTGTGTCACCCAGCTGAGTTTCTGAAATACCTTATCTTATAAATGAATCCTTCCCATTATAAACCGTTTCTACCACCTACCTGAGCATGAGGATAAGGAAACAGAGATGCCAGAAGGCTGCAGATGAAGAGAAATATGCCAAAAAGCATGAATAGCTGCCTCAACAAACGGATACTAGGAACCATGGTAGGAATCACAGGTTGACAGAGGCATCCCCAGATTCTTTTAATACCATTTTTGGACTCCTATTGTTTTAGGAGGCTTTGATACTCAACAGCAGCTGTATAATTTTTACATACAGCAAACAGCTTTTCCTGTGAGCTCGCTTTTCTGTTTCAGCATACAAACACATAAGTGAGATCACTTCCAACAGTCAGGGTCAGGTCAAAAGTGTTCTTGTGGACTGACACTGCCTTGGTACACATAAGAAAAAAAAGTCTTTCTGACTCATTGTATATAAAATAAAGACAATGCAAGATCATATTTAAAAGCTGTAAGTTAATCAAATGGAAACGTTATATAAAAGAATCCCTCTTGAAGCTAACCTCAACACCAAGGATTTTTAATTATTTAGTGAAAATCTAAATCAGAAGAAAAAGAAAGGCCTGTGACAGTCTCTGCTCTGTCCACAGGACTGTCTTTTGTGAATTGATTTTTTTCTTTTAACTGATGAAGCTTTAAATGAATAGAACCCCTTCCCCAAACTGTGCAGAGTATCGAATATATAATAATGGTAACTGATTTTGCCCTTTCACTTATAATTTTCTGAAAAAAATCTAATTGTTACGGCATAATGGTGAAAACAATTCCACTCAAAATTATAAGTAGAAATACGTAATTTTGTAAACCATGACAGTATCACAGACATAGGTCTAATATAAACAAAATAAGTGTCTCTACACTTTCAGACTTAGCTTATTAGACTCCATTGGGTGTCACTTCAAAATCACTCCAAATATGATTATTTAAAATATGTAGGGTTTTAGTGATACTGTGTTTATCTTCTGCATATAAGAGATTTGGATAAAGAAACCAAGATAAAAACTGCATTTTTTAAATGAAGTAAAACAACAAAAGTACATAGGAAACCCAAGAGGTGACTCCCACTTAATGTGTACTGTTGGCCAGAAGAGCAGGGAGCTAGTTTTCCCTTATTTTTTCAGAGGCTGTAAAGCTGGGGCAGAAGGACTATTGTTGCCCTAAATTTTGCTCTTATGTCAGGAAATATCATTGCATGAATCTGTTCCTTTCCTAGTGTCCTTTGAATCCCCAAAATTTCCCCATCAGTGCTTGCACCTGTCTTAAGGCCACTTAAGCCCATAGATAAGGAGAGGGACAACAAAACAACAGAGAGAAAGAAAAGCAGAGAAGATTAGTATTTTCTAATAAAACAACATAAAACACGTTGTCTAGGATGTATTTGTGCCAGTGCATTTCTTAACTGTACATTCATTAGTAAAGACCAGAAAGTTCTTTGATCCATGAAGTTTTATATGAGAAAAATAAATATCTCTTATACAGGCACGCAAAAATTTAGTCTTGCTACAAGGAATATAATATTTAGATGGAATAGATTGCTGACTCATTATTTGGGGTTTTATTAAAGCAGCTGCAAACTGTGAGCAGATTGCAAAACCACTGTGTTCACAGGGTCCCCAAAACACATAATCTTTGTGCAGGGTCAGTAACATTCAAATGCAGTTTGACGGTGGTTGCTCAGATTTGTGTTCTACTCAGAGGACAGGTTGCTCCAGGTCCCACACTGTATATACAGTGAGGATGCAAGACAGTAAATTCTAGTTGCCTTGGGGAACAGGGTCTTGGTCTCTGGCAAGGCGACAAACACAGTTTCAGTATGTTTTAGGAACAAGTAAATATGTAGGTCTCCAAGATAGATTGGTAATTAGTTGTATATTATCTCTAAAATGTGTTCCATTAAGTTTGAGAATATGGACGGTTTAGCACATATAACTCAAATGCTAAAAAATCAGAAAAGACATATAACATGAAAAGAAAAATTCAGGCAATGTAGCATTCATTTAGAGCAAGCCACATGCTATGTTATACACTGATTTTGATCTACTGTTAATGTATATTTGACATATTGTGAAAATATTGTTTGAATGAGACTGAAAAGATAAAACCAGAAAAATTTACCATATCCCCTTTAAAGAAATGGTTTCACAACCTTGTTTACCAGAACGTGGAAAAGCTGAAATAGCACTTTAATTGTGGATAATATAGAATTTTAATTAGCATCGCAAAGTATGTCTTTTCAATATTTAAACAATTCAGTGTTTACACACTAGACACAAATTAGGCAATTTTGATCTGTGAAGATGATAAAATTGTAGCGGAACTCACATTTTCCTGTTCGTTCATTTCCTAAAGGGCCTTTGAAGAAATGTATGTGGAAACAATGCAAAAGAACGTTTTTTCCTTACCCAGAAAACTTACTGTACCCTTATGGAGAGGAAAAAATGCTTGGTGCTAAGCCAGAATTTAGGAATCCTTGGAGCAATTTCTTTCTCTGATACAAGCTTCCTGTGTAATTTTGGATGTGTCATGTAAAGATAGATCAAAAAGTCTTCTAGCAATATCCCATTTTGTGGAACAGGACTGACTCCACATTCAATGAAAATTCGAATTGCAAAAGCCATTTTGTTAAGGGGATTGCCACTTAAGTTAACCGTTAAGTTATTGGTCCCTTAAGGTGTAGCATGCTTAAAGATCAGCAGTTGTGTTAGAAGACTGTCAGTTTTCAGTGCAATGCTGTTAAGGACCTCTGAGACCTGGTGTCACAATAACTGTCTTGGGACTTCTGAGCTCCAAACTCCAGTTCTCCTCCAAGGAGTCTCAATAACCAGGCAGCTGTGACTTCAGAGGGTATTGACAAAGGTTCCCAGAGCCCAGCTGCAGGGCAGAGAACTACATCCCAGTTGCAGTTGGGTCTCTGCATTTCTGGCTAGCCAACCTGTAGCCCCAGTAAATTTGACTGCTCTGTAACTGCAGAATCGGAAAATGCGAATTCTGTGGCAGTGATGTATTTGACCAAGAGTTCACTCAGGATTTCCAT
Source organism: Anarhynchus alexandrinus (assembly GCA_008711295.1). Classification (NCBI taxonomy): domain Eukaryota; kingdom Metazoa; phylum Chordata; class Aves; order Charadriiformes; family Charadriidae; genus Anarhynchus; species Anarhynchus alexandrinus. Next base: position 1,669,191 of record VUYV01000003.1, read on the forward strand.
AGATGACCTTTCTTGCTTTAGGGGAAAATTTATTAAAACTGAACTGTTTTGGGTGAACCATTTTGATATTGAAAAGCAGGCAATTTAAAATAAAAATTTCTTTTCATTCAATATATTCTGACCACTTTTGTGCTTTATTTCTCAGGAAATCAATCTGAACACTCAATGCTGAACAGGTTCAGAGACAGGAAACTTTTCTGATAGATACTTGGGGCACTGGTAGAAAATATGTACCTTTATCACTTCTTGCTAACCATTACACCCTTTTACCGTAGGTAATTCATGATGTCCCACTACTGCGTTGTGGCAAGTGAAATGAAATAATATAGTTTTAAGTCATTGGAGTTGTCTCCTAAATTAGTAACTGTTTCAGTCTATACATTTGAAGTGAGGTTACACAGCATCTGAGTAGATATTTTGAGAATCTTTGATTAGAGAATTTGTACATCTGTGTTATCAGTTAGATACCTAAATTTTCTGGGACAAAATGCCTGAAGTCAATGAGTGGGTAATTTCATGGGAAGATCTTGAATTTAGGTTCTCTGAGTTGGATTCACAAGGAGTAAATCCATTTGGATGAAACCTCCTAAGAAGATTTATAAATTAAAGGCAGAATCCATGCAAGTCCCCTGAATGTAAAACATGCAGTAGGAAACAATAAATAACTGCAATATGAAATATTAAGCGGTTTTGTGGGATTAAAAAGAACAGTAGATCCTGGGAACAGGAAAGCTACTGTCATGACTCAGATGGTATAGCAGGAGGCTGTCCAGTCACAAGTAGCATATCAAACATATCTGATAAATAATAGAGGAGATACAAAGTTCAGGGTTTCAGGTGCCTTGTGATTCCTTCTGCACTTTTCCTCTCATCACTTCCTGTGACACAAAGCTGTCTTTCAAAAGGCAAGACAGAAGTATGAGGAAAGACAGTAAACTGTGCTTACTGTATATGCATGTTTCTTACTTGATGTGCAGCCAAAACAACACCTAATCGGATAGCCTTTTGTTCCAACACTTTATCTAGAACTGAAATAACCTCACAAGTCAGTTGTGCAAGAAAGGCATGGAAGATCACACCCTGAAGTGAAAGGCATTAATACGTGTCATTTATTTGTTAAAAATACTGCATATCTCACCAACACCACTTTATAGTCAGTTTTGCAGAGGTGTAAAAGAATGCCTAAGGTTTAGGTAGGGACATCAGTGACAGAGGCTAACAAAAAAATTCAACAAAGATGAAGAAATGTCACACTACTGGTAGGGTCAAGGGGAAAACCAGTTTACCTTAAGGGAGCACACAAACTTAAAAGGTGAATCTACTTTTTTTTACTTTTATTTAAGTTGCATCAGTTTGAACTGCATATACAGTGATTGTCTTCTGTCTTGGATTTGCTTAAAATACTGATGCCCAAGCAGCCTGTTCCAGCTGCTGGAGGCTACTACCCCACGTCTCTGAAAAGAGAGCGCTTTGGAGAACTGCCCCCTGTTCTAATTCAGACAAAATCAGATGGATTTGCTCAAACTACACCTTGAAATTCTTGAACTTAACACTGCCTGATTTGAGATGGAGAAGGTCTGGTACCATTCACATGAAGATATCCAGATTTTGGGGGATGGCAATAACCCCTAACAATGTAGAATAATGATCTAGTGTCTAGTAACTTGTCAAATGAACACAGCTATTTTTGGGGGACATCTGTCACAACTTGGCTTCTGCAGTCAGAGAATAGCTATGAGGTAGTAGTGTTTTATGACTGATCTGAGATATATGTTAACATTTTTAAATGCTTTTATATATACATATATACCATCTGAATAGCCATAACACTTTGCAATCTATGTCACATTCCTAAACTCTGTTTCAAGGTGCTGAGCAAACACAACACAAAAAGACTTTTTGTAGACCAACACCAATCTGTCTCTGGAGTTAATTGTCTTCAACAAAGTACAACAGATGGATACTCACAGACAAAAGAGCAAAATCAAATCTGAATAAAATTGTTGAGCTTTCTGGAGGTCATAATACATTTGCAGTATAACTGTTATACTTATGCTATCATCTTAATATATTCGAATTAATTTTTCAATATGATAATATTTTGACTTGTGACACATGTAAATTGCATGACCCTCATAAATTCTTCTTTTCTGGTTGTTGTTTTCCCAGAAAAATATGCCCTAGCAAAATTAACCTCCAACTGATCTCATTAATAGTGGTTCTCTATCAGCACTGTTCCAGTGCTTGTCATCAAGAAGCATATGCTTGTCAAATACTTCTATAGCCTGTTAGCCTAGATAAAATAAATTGGTTGCTCATGAATCTCTGATGGACTTGGATTAGAAGCTAGATTTGCAAACAAGATTGATATTTACACCTATTTACAGCACTCTGTAATCCCTTGAATAGAAATGAGTTTTACATCCTTCTGCAAGCAAAAATTTAATTAAGGCATTCCTGTTTATCAGAATGCTTAAACACTAAAAAAAGTTCTCATGGGCTGTAGTATCTCCCACTGCTTCAACAAATACATGCATGTACAGCCTGGCCACTCAGAAAATAGAAAATGATTTATTTTTAAAGAGGTTCAAAATACTGCCAGAATGTGATACAAAGACTACATACATACCCAGGAGTTCGCTGTAGCTCCCCAATAAGCATACACCAAACAAGTTTGACTTCCTTTTCTTATTTATTAACATCTTCCTTCACAAATTAGGTCTGTTTTTTTTCACTTTTCCATGTGAGAAAATGTAGTTGAACAACTCTGGGAAACTTAAAGACTGAATATAAATGTGTTTATGATACCACAAGGACGACTTTCTGACCTCAGTCACTAGCTTTTTTCACTAGTTTAATTCCCAAACTGCTCTGTTATTTTTCTTACCTTCTTCTCTTAACAAGCATTATTGCTTATTTGTTGTTCAGAAGTCAGAAATGATCTCTTACTTGGGTTTTTTTTGAGTATCACAATGGAATATTTTGCCTGGAGTGATATCATCCATTTAAAAGCAAAAATTTTTAAGCTTTCTTCTTAATTAATAAAAAAGATTATTCTGAAACAACAATTAAAATTCACGATAACAGATATTTATACATAAAATATGCAAGCAGTAATATTTGTTCCTGAGAGGTAATCACCCATAGTTGATTACATGGCAAATAAAAATTTAATATTTTCAATAACTAGAAGTTGTTTATTATGAATACACATTCCATTTCATCAGTGTATTATTTCAGTTATATAACAAAGGAACATTCATTTGCTGGGTAGAATAGAAATGGAACAATTTATTCTTTCCTTGCTGTGTAACAGAGTGTTCTTTTGAGCTCCTCCTGTTTGCTCTGACTTTTCCCAGTGATACTCTTTGCTGCAAGATTTGAGGTGAGTAGTTGAAAGACAGACTTAAAAGGAGGAATAATGATTACTTCAGAAGAGGTAGTCTTCTGAGGAAATACTGAAGTTTCTGGAATGATTGAAGTTATTCTTTTGTGTCATATTCAAATTAAATTTACAAGGCCACTTTTGGAGTAGCCAACTGCAACTCAATTTGCATTGTAGTATATCTAAAACCTTAGGTTTGACTTTGTGTATTTTGTTTTGCTAAAGTTATATTCCTGTTGTGTTTTATATGTAGGTGAAAATGCAAACACAGAATCCCATTTACGTACTATAAAAATTAAAGGGGATGGTGTGTCCTGTAAAATTAAAGAAGGGTATAAAGTTCAACTGAATTGTGAATATGCACTTTTGATATTCCCCCAGTTGCAGCTATAACAGTGCTGTTAATTAAAACTGTAAGCTGCAAGTACTCAGTGTGGCGACTAACAGATGAAAGTGTGATTAGCATCAAATGAAGGCAAATTGAATTAATTCCTCCTGGGGTAGGTGGTGTAACCAGCATGCACTCCATGGTCCCAAATCTTAGCACATTGCCTGTTGCACTGTATGAGACATCCCTGCTATGAGAGAAGGTTCGGCACAGGACCAGAAAGCCACAGGCTTACTTCTAGATTTAACACTCACAGAATGCTTATGGTGCATAACTTTTTAGCATGCTTACAAATTCTCTTACGCCTATGACAAAAAGTGTGATGTTTTCCTCTGAAAGATCGGTTCAAAAAAAAAAATTTTTAGATGAGGGAAGGTGCGTAGGGTACTAAAACTTTGCAACAGCTCTGCTTAGCCCTGCACAGAGAAGAAATTTTGACAGGCTGGACATAGACAGTAAGTCACTACTGGCATCTACGGATCACAATATGATGTTGCAAATGTAGGTCAGATGTAACTACTGTTGCATCACATGATGAAGAGTGAGGCAACACCAGCACAGAATCTGCTGGATAAATCCTTGCCTGTGTGAAGAAATGTGGCAACATGGTTGGTAAAACTTACATCCTGGTGTCACGCTGTGATCTAGTTCTGTGCCCAGCTAATCATGTTATCTGCAAGCTGTCTACTGTCTTTGAGTGTCTCTTCCCTTTGGATCTGAGAGGCATGGGGTACCCATCTTCTGCCTCTGAGAGGCATGGGGTACCCATCTTCTGCCTCTCAGCTGTACAAGTTTTTGAGTCAGAAAAGCTGGCCACTCAGATGACCAGCCAGGCTGTTTGATACATGATCTAACTAGATCTGAGTCAATGGCAAAGATCTGGAGCCAAATTCCAAGTTGACCCAATGTAACTCTGGTATAACTTTGCTGAAGCACTGCTGGTGCTCTGTATTCACAAAAAGTGGCAGACCTGGATGAACATCATTGTGTCAGGATTGAAACTTTGGTTGTGTTCCAACAGCTTTCAGTAGCTTTGTCTTAACATGAAGGAAAATACAAACGTAACAAAAAAGAGTTGCAAAGGAGGTAGCTACTTTAGTAATGTGTGCTTTTACCTCTCTTCCTTAAAAGGTAAGTCATGCAGTAGTCAATCAACCTATGATGATTATTCAGCATGATCAGTGTTCATTAACTGTCCTGTTGTTTCTTTCCACAGGAAGAAGGAAAGGGAGAGGGAGAGGCAGAGGCAGAGGGAGAGGGAGAGAGAGAGGGAGAGGGAGAAGAAAAAAAGGAAAGAGAAAAAAAGGGTTTGTGTTACATATGTTGTGATAATATCTGAACATCTCCTTCATCCTTGTTGGTAGTAGCTGGACAAACCATATGTCACAACTGTTTAAGAACATGTAATTTTTCAAGCACATAGGATTTCTATATCAGTGGCTGATTTAACTTGGTAATACCCAGGTAACTGAAGGAAAGTTTAATTTTTAGTTTAATATTTTTCTGCCTCTGGCAGCTTGTTCTGAAATTAGAAGGCAGCAAATGTCAAACATACCTAGTTGCCTGATTTGTTATCATGAAAAAGAAGCGTGACTCACATTGCTATCATTTTCCCATTGAGTTTTTCTGGGGTTCTTCTGGCAAATGTGAAAATTATTCAATTATATGACATGTAAGTCTAATGGGTTTGATAGTATAAACCTGTAGAGTATTAATGTTCTGTTGCTGTTGTATCTGCTGCTGTTCAATTGGTGTGTTATTTCTAGTGTATGCTCATAGACAACTCATGGTGGGTAAAAATGCATACAAGACTGATAAGAGAACTAGCTAGTATGCTAGCAAGGCTGCTTTCTATAATCTTTGAGAGGTGGTGGAGATCAAGGGACTCCTCAATGCATGAAGGAAGGCAAATGTTAACCCCTTCTTCAAAAAAAGGCCAAAAGGATGATCTGGGGTTCTGTAGGCCACTCAGCCTCACTTTGGCTCTTGGGAAAATCATGGAGCAAGTTGTCTTGGAGCCCATTTCAGGAAACATGCAGAAGAGGAAAGTGACTGGGAACAGTCAGCACATGGATTTACCAAGGGTAAACCATGTGTGACCCATTGCCTTCAGTGATTTACCTTGACTTTAGCAGAGCTGTTACAGTCTGGAGGACTAGAGAACTAGATGAGTAGAAAACTAGGTGGATAATTGGGCCCAGAGGGTGGTGGTTAACGGGTCATATTCTACTTGATGTCTTGGAGAACTGGAGTACTACAGGGGGTCCATGCTGGGACCTCTCCTGTTCAACGTCTTTGTCAATGACCTGGAAGAGGTTACAGAGGACATATTCACCAAGTTTGCAGATCACGCCAAACTTGGGGAATCAACCAATAGGCCTGCAGGCAGGGCTGCCATCCACAGGGACCTAGAAATGCCAAAGCAATGGGCCAGAGGAAAGCTAATGAAATTAATCAAGGACAACTGCCAAATGGTGCCTCTGGGCAGGAAGCTGTGGTGCAAGGACACAGGCTGGAGCCTGCCTGTCTACCAGCAGCTCGGCGGGAAGTGGCCTGAGGGCCTGCCCTGGCTGCAGAGAAGTCCAACAGCACCCTGGGCTGTATACACAAGGGTGCAGCCAGGAGACTGAAGGGACAGATTATAACCCGCTTGCTTGGCTGGATGATTCTGCCTACTGCATATTCCTGGTAGAAAGAAAGAAAGAGCACAACCTGCAGTTTATTCAATTCTGGCTTTCAATCATGTGACAAATTTTTCTTTGATAGCAAAACACCAGCCCTCAGACTGTTCTTGAATGGTTAGCATGATTTTTACATTTTTTCAGACCAGTTTAGCAGAACATCGCTGTACTAGAAGTGATTCTATTGATAAAGTTAACTTCATGGGCCAGAGAACGCTCACATCCTCAAGGACTGATACCATCTCCAGTAAGTGTGGCAACTGGTTTTAGAGACTAGTTTTACCGTGGACTTAAACTAGGCGACAGACTAACGTAATGTCTCTCAAGACTCAAAACAAATACATGAAAGAGCTAAGAAATCTAAATTGGAAATTTTGATTGTGTTTTGTTTGGCCCAGTATCTTTTTGAAGTCTAGTAGTCACATCCATGATTTAGTGGATTTCAGTGAAGTTAGTGCTGTCATACAGGACATGCCAAAGAATGTAGGCGTGCTTCTTTTGCTCATGTTTATTTGTTAACTGAGAATAAAATTACAAAGCTCTCAGCAAGATGAAACTGGTGTCAGTGTCTGAGATGCCCAGCTGTGCAATGTGTCCAGACCTGCACCCAGTAGAATTTTCAAATGGGAATATATTTTCCTTCTCATCTTTCTTTCCCATTGATTAACGTGAAGATAAATTACTTTGTAGGTAGTGTCTGTCAGTGCAGTGTGGTGAAAATGGAATTGGTGTAGCCAGCTCCAGACACTACTGAAATCAAAAAGGCAAATTAGTTAACAAACAGAAGTTTTTCTTTCTTTTCTGAGTTTTCTAAGACAGAACTATATAAGATAGTTTTATCAAATTGGTGTAAATTTAAGGAATTCTTTTTCAGCTCGTAAGTACAGAGAAAAATCAGGATAGCTATCCGTGTAAAACAAATTTAAATTAAAATATTTTGTGTAGAGGAACAATCTTAGGCTATTTTTCTAACTTTGTGTGAAAACTTATAAGACATTCCTTCTCTGTCTATTAATAACTCCTTTGCTTACTGTTTTTGAAGAAGCAGCTGATGGTTATTTGTTAAATACTTACTAGTTAATTGTTACAGAGGGATGGAAGGTTTTCCAATAAGAAGACTGCTAACTCCTGATTTTGATAAACTGAAGTAAGGATCACCTCCTCCTCTTTCTTCATCCTGGACATTGTCACCATCAGGTGATTGGAGTTTGAGGAAGATTATAAAACTTTCCTTTTTCCCACCCATGTGTCCTGAATTTCCTTCTTCTTCAACAATTCCAATGCACTGGATAAGCATTGGATGCATGTGGTCTGGCAAGAAAACCCTTCTTTTTCTAGTAATGTACACATATGACACAACTAAGCTTGTTAGAGATAATGAAGAAACATGGGGTTTGGTGGTAAGTAAACTAATTCCCTGACCCCTGGCAGCTGATTTTTTTGAGGTCATTATCTTCTCAGTCTGTACAAAAATTTACCGATTCACTGTTACATATATAACAGACCATTTTTGCTCCTCATTTAGCTGTCTCAGACATTGATTTATTCCTTATAAAAGAAGCTGGTATATTTTTAGATGTCTAAGGATGACCAAAATATCTGCATCAGGCTGGCAGAAATGGTCTAAGGTTCTTGGAGACCTGCATCCTTGTGGAGAAACATCTGAAGACTAGCTGGATACTTTAAGGCTTCACAAATGTCAATAGCTGTTTTTGTTTAAGTGCTGGAATCCTACTTGAAAGTTTGGCTCTTAAATAACTAAATGATGTGTCAAAAATGACTTTAGAAATTCTGTTTGAACAATTTTTTTTTTTTGTGGTGGTTAAAATGTAATTCTAACTGTTGAAAAAATTAGAAGACTGGGTTTCCCAGTTTTGTGTGTCTGATACAGCTCTGAGAGTATTTTTCTTTTTGATAGAATAATAAACTGAGAAGGTGTTCTCTGATCTGGATATGTGATTTATATTTCCCATGAGAAAAGATGTTTGACATGAACCATTTCTGTGTGGCTTCAAAGGGTTTACTATTTAGATTTCTTGGCACAGTATCTAATATTATAAAATAATAATATATAAACATTGTCATGAAATGTTAGTACAATTCCAATTACTGTAAAAATAGCAATGGATGTTATTGGTTCCTGCAGAAAGGTATAAGTTCTAGAGGCCAGAATTCACAGTTTTCACTCCCTTTGAATATTGTGTTGGACTCAACAGAGCTATGCACTACTTACTTCAAAAGAAGTGCAAAATTATGATCCAAAGCTTGCAGATTGTTTGGATAGAATAAGATGATAAACTGTTGTATTTCTAATATTTGAAACAGAAATGACACAAAACAGGTTTACTTAGGCCTAGTAGTACTTCCACGTACTTTCACTATGGGATCCAGGATTTGCAGAAGCAGCTGAGAAATAACTAAATTATTAAGTTAAAATCAATTCAAACTTAATAAGTTTATCTTTTCACTGCCAATTCTAATGCAATGAAAGTTACGAAATACCAAATAAAAACCTAGCTACCTGAAGTCAATGGCAGTTTTGAACTTTATTTTTTCCCAGTAATGTGCTTTATCTGCAGGGGTATGATTTTTATAATCAAAACAGTCAGAAATAAATTTCATTTATTTTAACATTAAAACTTTATTGCTTGCCAGTAAACTTCCATATGCATCCAAAGAGTGCCAATTTCATGGTCTCAAACATAACATGATTTTTCAAGAATGCTGTGTGGTAGACATGTATTATGTACACATTATAAAATAGTTGTTTATTAATTAAAACTACACTAATGCACTTTATCAACATTTTAGCAGATCATTTAAACACATTCACTTCCCCTTGAGAGTTTGCAATTTCATGGCCATATTCTACTCTGTCATAGCAGTACAAATTCTTCATAGCTTATTGTTTAGAAGTTAAATTGATCTGATGAGGAGAATAATATTGTCCAGTGTAAGATAAGAATATTTTCTAATACAAAATAAACATCTGAAAGCAGTTGAGGATCAGGAAGAGGTGCAGGAATAACTGTCAAAAGGTAAGGATATTGTGCAGTATATTGAAAAGTATGAGTGCAGTTCTAAGAAGAAAAAAAACCCTTGCAACAATGCAGTATGAAATGATGTTGTGGTTTTGGTTGGGTTGAAGCTGACTTTCTTGCTAGCAGCTGGTATAGTACTATGTTTTGGATTTGGGATGGTAGTGTTGATAGTGCACCAATGTTTTTGATTGTTGCTAAGCATTCAAGGCCTTTTCTGCTCCTCATGCTGCCCCACTAGTGAGCAGGCTGGGGGAGGATGTACAAGAAGTTGGGAGAAGACACAACTGTGACAGATGACCCCAACTGACCAAAGAAATACTCCATATCATACGACATCATGCTCAGCATATAAAGCTGGGAGAAGAAGGAAGGGGGGGACATGCTGATGTGAGGTGGTGAATGAATTCCTTGTTTTGCTTTGCTTGTGCATGCAGCTTTTGCTGTACCTATAAAATTGTCTTTATCTCAACCCATGAGTTTTCTCACTTTCACTCTTCCAATTCTCTTCCCCATCCCAACCAGGGGAAGTGAGCGAGTGGCTGCTTGGTCCTAGTTACTGGCTGGGGTTAAACCATAACACATGAGGAGAGAGAACTAAAGAGAACAGCATCTACCAAAATCAGTCATGTAAACCCAAGAATATTCCTGTTTTTTTTCTCTTTTTTTGTGCATTCTTTTCCACTTTTCAGCAGCAATATTGTGGTATTGCTATAGGTTGGAAGCTTTATTTACTGGAGTGAGTTTTAGGAAGGAAATTTGCTCTGTAAGATACAAAGAGTATGCTGTTATGTGACAGGAAAAATGGGGAAATATAATGAAAACAGTTTTTATGGAGATTAAAGTTTCATTAAATTTGAAAAAAAATGGCAAATATTTTTGAAAACAAGAAGGAAAAATTTTTGAGTTTGGTGAAACATCCAACTTCGATATTTTTCAGAATGCAAATAAAACTTTCCTTTTCATATAATATGTTTGGATACAGGTTAGATTTTTTTTTTTCATATAATGCAAAATAAAATCAAAACCTTAATGAAACACTATAATTGACTTGAAGAAGATCTTCCTTTGAAAATAACATTGAATTTTAGGTTTTTAGTTCTAATTAACAAAATCTGAAACAGATTTTGAAAGTCCTGAAACATGAAACAATTCTTCTTTATCACAGTTTTTATTATGAGCATAAAAAGTGTGCTAATTGCATACTGATGTTTAGCTAAGATTACATATTATGTTAATGTAATCCTAATACTGTATATGACTACCTATGCATTGATGAAAGACAGAGGGTAACATTTCTTACTGACACTTCACTCTGATGGAGCTGTTGTATCAGTTTAACAATGAAAAATGAGATTGCCACCCAGAAGAATATAGTAATGTATAGCTAACAGAACAATATGTAATGGACAACAAGTGGCAATCAAAGGACTACAAGAAATATAAATATGAAAATTGAATATGCAAACTGCATTTTCTGTGTACATGTCCTGTTTTCGCCCACTTTTGCCCGTTCCATCAACACAAAAATTTTGAAGATACATTTATAAAGGGTTTTAGTGCATTGATTGTATAATCCTGGGATTATCCTTGCTCACTTTGCTCGTTGCATCATTTTGGTGAACACCTGTTATATAAAACATGGTCAGTGACAATACTTTGAAATTACACCATCCAGTTCCCGAGACATATAGAGACTAGGTTTGGAGGGGGGGATAATATTAAATTCAGGAGAAAAACAGAACAAAGAATAAATTATTTCTGCAGAACTTCATAATTAATTTGCTGTCAAATTTCTTCCCTGGGCACATAGAATGTGTGTGGGTGTAAACAGAACTATAGGATTAATAACAATGATACCTCTCCTGATACACTTCAAGGAGCAAACTGTTTCTGTGGAGTTAATGTCAAAATGTCTTCTCATTATTCTCCTTGTTAGAAATCTAGCCTGGCTAAAGATGCTTGACAACACTGCTTGCCTTTTACTGCTATAGATATGACTATAAGTGGTTCGATTTCAACTTTATTTTGCCATCTTTGCAAATCAAACAAAAGGTTGTGTGGGAAATATTTGAATCTTTTTATGATCACTATTGCAGATATGTGCAAATTTCTCTTTCCTCTACCAAATATGGTTTTTTTTGCATCTCTGTTTCAGTTAAATTCTGCTTTACAAAGAAGCTTGCCGTTTCCATCATTATTAACTAATTTCTTTTATCTGAAAATGACTTCCAACTTTAGTTATAGAGAACATCCTGAGCATCTAATACTGTCTGTGTAACATACAGTATTTTCTTCATAATATATACCATGTTGGCTCTCTGGATTTGATGGCTTGGAAGAGTTGATGCTACTTGGAAGAGTTTTCAAGCTTAAACTCTGGGGAAATCCAAACTCAGAGGACACTTAGGAATACCCAGGCATATTTCCCCTCTATTTCCAGATCTCCACACAAGAGAAGACAAGGGGCAACATGACAACAGGAGCCAGGGTACTCCAACAAGCAAATAGAGGTGGAATATATTAATTTCTCTTTTGGGAAAAATCTAATAAAATTCAGTCATCCGTTCAGATTGGCAGCTCCTGGTTTTCTGGTACCTAGAATCTAATGTTATAATGCTTGAACCAATCTTCACTCTCCTGCTGTCATACACTAGAGTAGTTTCATATCTGGCTGTCTCAGCTGAAACTCTTATGAGGAGAAGCTTGGTTCATATATGTGGCAGTCAAACATTCACAGATCATCATTCTTGCCTTATAGAATTAATGACAATAAAAACAATCAAATAAACAAAACCCAGAACAGACTAAAACAAAACAAAACCCAAAACAAAACAGAGACAGAGTGAGCTTTAGGTGGAGGGGAGTTTTCCTTACCTTTAGACATGGACTTCTGTCTCACTTTAATTTTTTTACATAGCAGGTGACGGAAACATACTTTATACAAAAAAAAAACCAAATAAAGCATGCTGAGAGTCCTTCTTAATTGTGCCATTCTAGGACTTTGAGCGTCAACAAAGTAAGCATTTTTACATTGGTAGCAGCACAATGACATCTAACTATGTTTTGAAATTCTGCACAGGTAAATCCGCAAAGTTTTAGAAGTACTGAGTAAACCCTAGAATACAGTACATCAGTTAGATCAGTAACTCATGTACTGAGTTATTTTGGAATGTGAAAATGAGAAGTGAAGGAGAGTTGGGGCTACAGTTCATGTAGAGATAAGCAAGCTAGCCTAAGTCTTGGGAGCAATATAGCTATAGCAGTGTGACTATACATAGGGACTAATACATCTTGCCAAAGAGGACTGGAACATTGACTTAGGATGTTGATAAACATTCAGAAAATCAAAATAATTTGTCACAGTTTGTAACTGTTTCCTTAATAATACTTTATTTTTAAAATTAAAACCTTAACAAAACTGATTTGGATTAAATGTATAAGGTTCATAAATCATTCCAGAAATGAAGGTAGGGTAGCAAGCTTGGCAAAAGAAAACTTCCTAATTTCCTATAATTCTTTTTGATCCAAAATATGCTGAATTATTGGTACTTCTGTGGTATACATGTTTTGCATATTTCTGTAATATGTAATTACTTTATATTGCATATTTTGAGAATATGCAAAATGTAACATATTACAAAAATATAGTGAAAAGATCTGTAATCTGCTGAATTATGACTGTTGTACTAACAAAGCCCATTTCAAACTGGGATTTTAGAATGTTTTATGGTCATTCATCCATGAATACCTGTCAACAAGCAAATGTTAACAGTGTAGTGTGTACCTGCAGCAAATGCATTCTGCAGTACAGATATATCTATAGTCCACAGAGATTAACAGTCTCTTTGAGACAACATCAAAGCAGTTTAACATAAAATAGCTGCCAGTAGGTCATGACACTGCTGCTGATGTCTGACACATTGTTATTATGTGTTTGACCTTTCCTAACTGGAAATATTGGAACACCCTTAGTGTCATGAAGTTCTAAGACTTCTTGATCTTATGACCTATTTTTCATGTGAGTAGTTCTCAACACCAGTTCTGTGGTTGAATAGCTCCTACACTTGTATAGTCCTTAGAACATAATATTTTTTGGTTGTCCAGGAAAATTCTACAGCTTCAAGGGGAATTTTATGTCACAGAATAAAAAGTTTCAGTTGTCCTTTCTTCTTCTTCCTGTCAATGACCCGCATACACATATCTGTTGAAATTCACCTTCCATAGGCCCTGGAAAAGTTGTATTATTTCCTTTCTTTGGGATTGCTAGCTCATGTGTAAAGATGTGTTGTGGCTGGACTGGCCATTAAAACAAATGACAGATGCTTTCTTTTACTTCTCTCCACTTAAGAGAAGGGAGAGCATCTCCCTTCAGGGAGATGAGGATGAAAGAGAAAAGAGACTTATGAGTTTAAAAAAGAAACTAAACTGCTTTAATGAAAATAGTAATAAAAAAATAAAAAGCAAATAATGAAATATATACAATAGCCCAGAAAGCCAACCGTATCCTGGGCTGCATCAAAAGAAGCTTGGCCAGCAGGTTGAGGGAGGTGATTCTGCCCCTCTACTCCACCCTCATGAGACCCCACCTGGAATGCTGTACCTGATAGAAGAAGGACATGGACATGTCAGAGTGAGTCCAGAGGAGGGCCATGAAGATGATCAGAGGGCTAAAGCACCTCTCGTATGAAGACAGACTGAGAGAGTTGGGTTTATTCAGCCTGGAGAAGAGAAGGGTCCAGGGAGACCTAAGAGCAGCTTTCCAGTATCTGAAGGGGCCTACAGGAAAGCTGGAGAAGGAATTTTTACCAGGGCATGTAGTGACAGAATGAGGATGAATGCCTTCAAATGGGAAGAGGGTAGATTTAGACTAGGTGCTAAGAAGAAATTTTTCACTCTGAGGGTGGTGAGACAATGGAACAGGTTGCCCAGGGAAGTTGTGGATGCCCCATCCCCGGAAGAGTTCAAGGCCAGGTTGGATGGGTCTTTGAGCAATCTGGTCTAGTGGAAGGTGTCCCTGCCCATGGTAGGGGGTTGGAACTAGATGATCTCTAGGGTCCCTTCCAACCTAAACTATTCTATGATTCTATGAACATATACAAAACCATATTGAGCCCCGAGGATGACAATCACATCACCAGCAGGCACTGGGAAAGTGTCAGACTGGACTCAGTGACAGACAGGAACTGGATTCCACATCTGGATTCAGGAATGCACAGATTGGGATCAAAGGCAGATGAATAGACAGAGTCATCCTTGGATGGCAGCCATTGAAGAAAGAGGGCTGAACCCTTTCGTCCCTCACCTTTTATATTGAGCATGAGGCAGATATGATGGAATACCCTGTTGGTCAGTTTTGGGTCACCTTTCCACTTCTCCCTGCAGGTGCAATCCCTCTACAGTTTTCCGCTTCCGACCCTCCAACGAGGCACACAACAAAGTTCTCTGGCCTTAGTTGTTGTGGCAATAAGTATAAGCAAAAGCCTCTCTGCATATCATTCTTTGGTACAAATTATAAACAATCAGGTCTTATCACTGTGGAAGTGGACAGGAAGAGGTTTAGCTGAAGAGTGAAATTCCTGAACAGAAAACTCGTTCTGTTTTACCTCAAACCAGGATAAGGTGTTCGAATATGTCCTGATAGAAATATTTTCTCTTCCAATGGAACTGAGATGTTTTCTTGAAGCCATAAAAAAAATAAATCAGTCTGATGAAACAATTTCATCATTTTGGAAGCAGTATCCTAAAGAAATAAAACAAAAGGGAATTTTGCAAAAGCTTTCAGAAATCATAACTTCTTACTAAATCTTCTCATCAGTGTAAACAAGTAGTGGAGTGTTTGAAAGATCAACAAAACTACTTGATTTTTTAAATTATTTTCATAAAATTATGAATTAATTTATATGCCATCTTAGTGCATAGGTAGCATTCTATAAGTTAAGTCAAATTATTTGTGTATAGTAGTTTTTACTGTTGAGATTTAAAATCTATCTACTCCTAATTTCACAGGAGGCAGCTACAAGTAAGTGCAAGACAAATGTCGCTTACCTGAATGCCAGGGCATTCCCCAGTTGCTGTAGACATTGTGAACACTAAAATTTCTTGGCTCCATCTTATTCCTAATGAAACCTACAATTTGATTTCTACCAATATTAAATACTAAGTCACATTACAAGTGGGAACCATATCTTAATTAGTTCATTTAACGGCTAGTTATTGTTGCTGAAGAATAGTACAGATTCAGTGAGATTAAAAAGATACAGTTGCTTTCAGCTTGCAATATGTTGTGATGTTCTTTAGTAAGTGGACTAAAGTTTGATGAACAATCATATAGTTTCTCAGCAGAACCTTGAAGGACAGCACACCTATCCACAAGGAAATTCCATTTTTATAAGTATCAAAGAAGATATTGGACAGTCTTTTTTGGACATTTTTTTCCTTTTGCATAATTTCTACCCTCATTTGAATTTTTCTGATTTTTCAAATTTTATGATGTAGTTGAAATCATATGTCACAGAAGAACAAATTTCATGCCAAGGGCAATTGTACTGATTTCCACAGCTTCCCAACAGTTATATCATGGTGTCGTGGCTTAACACCAGCTGGCAACTAAGAACCACACAGCTGCTTGCTCACTCTCCCCCAGTGGGATGGCAGAAAGAATCGGAAAAGTAAAAGTGAGAAAACCCATGGTTGAGATAAAGACAGTTTAATAGTTAAAGCAAAAAGCCACACATACAAGCATGGCAAAACAAGGAATTCATTCACCACTTCTCATCATCAGGCAGGTGTTCAGCCATCTCCAGGAAAGCAGGGCTCCATAACGCGTAATGGTTACTTGGGAAGACAAATCCCATAACTCTGAATGACTCCCCCTTCCTCCTTCTTCCTCCAGCTTTATATGTTGAGCATGACGTCATATGATATGGAATATCCCTTTGATATGTTGGGGTCAGCTGTCCTGGCTGTATCTCCTGCCAACGTCTTGTGCACTCCCAGCCTCCTCGCTGGTGGGGCAGCGTGAGGAGCAGAAAAGGACTTGACTGCTTAGCAACAATAAAAACATTAGTGTGTTATGAACATCGCTCTCAGCCTTTATAGACAAAGTGGTTTTTTTGAACCACATGCAAATGTCTATCACTTTTTACAGAAGTATAGTTGTTTAATTTTGAGAGTATCAAGTATGATTCGAAACAGCTACTAGATAAAGTGTATTAACATAAGTTTTAAACCTTTCCATAGTACAAATGTTTAACAGTTCTCTTGCAGAAGCTTTTTTGGATTTCTCCAAGTTGTCTTGGGAAGTGACCTATACATCAAAATAGTGCAGAGACTCTGAAGGTATGAGTTCTGATGGATTGAGTTATGGTGTTTATGGTATGCCTTAAAGTTGCATATCAAAGCAGTGAAAACCAGAGCAATATTTACACTTGTAAAAAGAAAACAAAATATGTTAAATGCTTGAAATTAAAAGTAATTTAATAAAATAACATTAAATAAATAGAACATTTAAGGAACTGAAAATCTTAGAATATTTTTTTCAAGAAAATTCTAGGCAGAGCTGAAATGGTATAAAATGAAGAAGACTAAAGTTTAAAAAATACTACATTAAACACATAAAAAGTGCTCAAAATAGTCTTAGGATTCACTTAAATAATTGAAAAAAAATATGAGGTATTTAAAAAATTTAAGGATGAGTTCTATCTAATCCATTTGTCGAGTGGTGGTCTTCCATAGCAGTAGTTCTGCTGTCCTCACCTGACTTGATGTTGTTTTACAGTGGTATTCCATATTGACTTCAGTAGATTTATTCTGTTTTCATGCCATGGTAAATTTTATTGAAACCTGTCTCACTGTATTTCTTCATTGCAAGTAAGGCTTTTAAAGAAACAGTGCCCTTTTGCAAGTGTTTATCTAGCATCTATTATGTATATCAGTAAGTTTTCCAATTTGAGTGAGAAATAAAATATTTATTTGTAAAAATAAAATTAGGTATGTTGTGTATATTATTTTCTCATACAACTAATGAACTGGTTGCATTAGGTCAATATTGGCATCCATACCATTTTGCTGTTTATATTTTAACTAAATATTTCTTCTTCATATTTCCCTAAAGGATCTTTCTGTACTAAGAAAAGAGTTGTTTTATTAAGCATTTGTTTGGTAAATACAAAAAGGAAAAAAAAAATATTTCTTGGAGGCAAGTCTTATTATTTACATGTTTTTCTTTTCTGATTATGTTGTACATTGTTGCCACTTTTGATATCATATTAAATAATAATAGTGAACTAAGTAAGTATTTGCTTCTTCTAGTAACAACCATAAATATCATTCTAATTATACTCTGCATTTATATGACTTGTGAAGAATGTTAACACATGCGGCTTGCATAAGTATTGTTTTAACAGGAATTTTTCACCATAGAAATCAAGGTTAGGGTATAAAAGCATATCATTCTCTTTGTTTTGCATTGGAGAGTTTCTTTTGTTTAAAATCATGGCAGAGCTAAAATATATGTGAATCCCAGTTGGGTATGCATACAATGATTGCACAAGGGAGACTGAGCAAATAATAGATTTCATAAAAAGGGTCACATTTATGAGACTAGAATGTATGGGATAAATTAAAATAACATGTATGCATGGGCATACTGTATACTTCTGTACACTGTATACTTCAAGTACATTAATTTGATGCTGCTAACCAGTACCTTCTAATCATAGAACGGTTTACGTTGGAAAGGACCTTGAAGATCATCGAGTTCCAACCCCCCTGCCATAGGCAGGGACACCTCCCACTAGACCAGGCTGCCCAAGACCACGTCCAGCCTGGCCTTGAACACCTCCAGGGATGGGG